>VXBA01005309.1:280118-480276 GCA_013399895.1 Serilophus lunatus
TAGACAAAAAAAAAAAAAAAAGAAAAAGGCAAAACACAGAACATCTCAGTTAACGAGAACTAGCCAGTAGATAGTGAGACACTTCTCACTAAAGCAAGCATATATGGCCCACATCATGGGAACTATAGACTTTAGGAGGGACTCAGCAGAGCTCTCATACATCTGAGATACACACGTAATACTCTGAAAACAGATCTTGAGGTAGAACAAATTCTTGAAGAGTTACTGAGCTTGATGTCCTTATAAAGTTGTCCTCTATATGCTCTGTATTTCTCACCAAAGATGTATTTGGTTTTTCCTGTAAGCACACATTGTTACTGATGAGGAGAAGAAGTAAAGGACCTGTTCCAAATTTAAATCCAAAGCAATCCCACTAGCAGGTGTTTAGCAGGACACTGGTGAATTATGGGCAGCACAACTATGTTGTGAAGCTCTGTGGCACTCTTTCTGAAGAGAAGGCGTTGAACTGCAATACATCCTTCATATTAGAATCATAACATTATCAAAAAAAATAGATGGAAAGCACTTGGATGGAGTGGCCAAATTCTCATCTAATTTCCTCTAGGTACCCGTGATGCAAGTCATGAGAAATGCTGCAAGGAAGATTCTGGCTCAGCTCTGTAGACACAGCTCAGACCAGTGAATCCTCTAAGAGGAAGGAAGGGCATCTTTCTTTACGTGATACCTTTCCATGTCCTTCTCAGACTAGAAAGTAAAGAGACAAATAAAGGATGAAGTTTTTCAGTGGATAATAGGAGAAATAAATCATACAGTGTTCCAAGCCATAAATATATAATCAGGAAATTGTGACTATTTAGAATGTTTGCTAGCAGACCACAACACATTCTTATGATAGCATAAAATCTTTACAGAAATAGAGGAATTGGGTATTTACAGGGATGACAACAATGTCCAATTCTAATAATTTATTTATTTAGTTACCTAATTGTTTGTTTTAGAAATTATACCATGGGCCATGCCTGAGGTTTAAACGAATCTTTAATGACTAGGCATTAGGATGACTTTTATTCTGGCGTATTGCTACCAGTATTATCATTGCTGTGTATACAATGACATGCAGCTATAGCCACTTTGGGATCTTGGGAAAATATCCCATGACTAACTCGTCCCTGTTCTTTGAAAAGTGCTGGACACAAGTGGGATCTTGGCCCTCCCTACTACTGTTGCTTTGTTTATGCTTTGTGTAGAGGCAGCACTTGGCCATTCAGTCCCTGTTTGGCTTCACTGTCTGAGCACAATGCACAGAAGACCATCCATGGGCAGCAGTGCCAGGCCGGCATATGGGAAAAAGCAGTGCCTGCTTCTGGTGTGCTGTGCTGTGCTGTGATGTACAAGGAAACACTTGGAGTATGGAGGGTGTTTCAGGGAAACTGTAGCAGCCTCTGCACTGAACAGGCTGAGATGCTGAAGTTCCACCCTGACTAAACAAACCCTTCACACGTACCCAGAGCAAACCTAGTTCATGTCCTAGCCAATTTAAATCTCTGGTGCAAATTTCCAAAATTCCACAGGATGTTACATGGTCCTTTTTCTATTTAATTCTGCCTTTAGGAGAATATAGTGTATGTGTGTGAGGAAAGTGTAGTGTTCCTACAAAGCCAGCCCTTCCTACACACTGGACTTCATGGCCTCCGTCCCCTCCACTTTGTGCCACTGTCTGCAGGGTTAAATCTGGTGCCCTGTGGTAAACATGTGACTGCAGGGTAAGTTCTGCCTGCCTCACTTACCATGAGCTTAGCTCTCTTCTCCTGGAATAATGCTACAATACAAAACCTTTCCTGAGATTAATGCCTGGGCATGCACCTTGGGAAAGCAAGATTCAGAATACAAAGCAGGGAGAGCTCCAAGATCTCTTCTTGTCTTAGTGTATTTTTGCAAAGAAAGAACTGTCAGAATGAATTTCTTGGGTAGTTACATGCACATCACATGGACTTTCACTCCAGCTCATTGCAATTTGGCATTAGTTAAATGTACCATTAAAGTAAAGTGTTAGCTAAAAAGCATTTACCAAACCCAAATTATCTTCTTGATTGCCTCCACTGTATTTTCTGTGTTGTTTTTCCTTTCAGCTGATCTCTGAGAGATAGCAAAACCTTCTTTGGAGTGTGACCTTGAGAGTCAAGCTGTTGTATGTTATAAATAATGAAAAATTAGATATATAGGCTAAAACAGCGAGCAAAGGATTTTATAAGATTTTCAAGTGCTTTAAGCCCAAGAAGAGCTGATGTCTATCAGACTTATATAAATAGTCTTGTAATGAGGAAGAGCACATAAGATCCAAGATAGATTTCTGCTTTTTAATGAGATGGGAGAATATATTACTTCAGAATTTAAAGGCTATTTTTCTTTTTGAAATTTAGATCTGGCTTTATGAATATTTTAGTCAAAAAATCCAGATGATGCGAATAAGTTTTCTAACGCTAAGATGTTTCTCTTTAACATGCAAGGATACTGTTGACAAACCAAATTTTTTCAGAAAAATTACTTCAAAGTTATTAATATACATTTAAAAACTACATTCAATCTCAGCCCATCCACTAATTTTCCCAGTACTGAAGCTTTCTGCCATTGTGAGGAGTTACAGTAGAAATTATACTGATAGCTCAAAAAGAATAATTGCTCCTACAGTCCCTGTTGGAAACTTGTCACAAGGATAACCTTGCACCAAAACTGTGTTTTTTTGAACAAACTTGCATCTGACTTGACACTGAAGTTTCTGCAAAGAGGAAACACTGCCTCATTTAACCAGTACCCTCAAATCTGTTCTGTGATTGAGATAATATTTTATTGCATTATCCAATAAATTTTGCACTGTAAACTTATTAAAGCAGTAAGTTTTATTGCTTTATTGGAAATTCATTTCAAAAGGATTTCTCTGGTTAGAGCTAGATCAATAGCTGCATTTTGCAGAATATGAAGATTTTCTTTTCATTTGGAAAGAGGAGAGATTGCCTTAAGATTAATTTCAGCTGCGGTAGGAGGGGGATGTTGGAACAAGCAGCCAACAGGATTCAGTGCCGGCCATTATTTTGCCACATGTACAAAGAAGGAACACATTTCTCCACTCCACTGGTATACTGTAGATAGATCAGTCAAATATTTCTTAACTGAGAGGTGCACAATTCAAATGGGATTGAGGACAAGCTCATGTGCAGGGGGCACATACATAATCAGCCATTTTCAAAGATATTGTTCTTCCTCAGAAAGCCAGACTCAAAATCCTATGATTTTCCTAAAAGCTGGAATATCTTTTTTTTTAGAAGTTACAGTTTTCATTTCAATATGCAGTTTCAGTTAAGTACCCACACAAAGTAAACATGATGCCTTGTTTCAGGTTAACTATTTAATGATGAATATTTTGCTTAGTCTGCCTTAGAAATGTCAATGTCATAAGGAAAAAATAACGAAAAGTTAATCTGAAAATAATTAGCCTTTTTCTAAACAAATAACAAAAAATTTCATGTGTTCTACTTGCTGAACTGCCAATTTCCAACTCTGGTTCTGGCCAGAGGCCTCCCAGAATCAAGACCCACCCACTCCATTCATCCACTGATTCATTATTTGAACTTGGAAAATTGCTTTTTTGTAAGCCTCCATTTCCAAATCTAAGAATGAGAGATGATGTGATAAATCCTTGTGCAAAGCCACATAAGTGCTTTTGATGAGCCTCACTATATGACAAGGAGGCTATTATTATTATTGTTTTCTTATAGTTTTTTGTGCTTTTTCATTTGTTCACTAGAAGCCATCACATTCTAGGCTATTTTTCCACATTCCAGAAAAGCTGTAATGATCTTCTCTCCAAAACCACAGAGATTAAAAACTCCTTTAGAAATCTTGGATTTATACAATATACCAACAGTGCTGTTTCACACATGAGCAGTGCAAAGATGAAAACAGCCCATATTTTAGGCTTTCACCATTGCTACCTAGACAAATTCAATGTACAAACCACGTTCTCTATCCCTGAGGATTTACGCAGGAAATTCCCACATTGCTTCAGGTGACCAGGTATCCCCGTCAGCCATGGGACCGAGGCTGGCTGCCTGTCCCTTTCTGCAGGGCGACATTGCTTTGCAAGTGTGATCCAACACAACAAATGCTTCCATTCTCCTGGGGGTGTTTTGCTACACCTCAGTGAAGGGGACCCTCACACCCAATCCCATACACCCCTCCCTGGCTGACCTGCTCCAAAAGGCAGATCCAAAGCCTTTTTGTCTGAGCTCAGCTAGTTTCTCTCTTGCCTTGACAGCCTTGCCTCGACAGCCTTGCCTCAAGTCAACACACTAACGTTTCTTTTGATGAAAAAGTACCCAATAACGCCTGTTCCAAGTCTGGCGTTCTTTAATTTCCACTTGTGCTCCTGGTACTATCATCTGGTAGACATTATCTACAGCAAATTAAGAATTTATATACTTCAGGAAAACCTCGACTGGAAGCTCATCAGAGGAGGCTGAACGGGGTCTTTTTCATTAAACTTTTTCATTTCGCTTAAAGATTGAAAAATGTATGAAATGGCTTCTCTGGGGAAGGGGAAATTTCTAACTCCTTAATAAGCACTATTTATCAAAGACATACAATGGGAGCTGCCTGCCAAATGTAGAGCACACAGTCTGGAAATTCTTGTATATGAGCTGCCTGAAGGTTCGAATCTGCCTTTATCTATGTGTTATGTCTGCCACATTCGCCTCTTCCTGATGACTGTCAGATCCTGGGGAAGCTCCTCACACACACATATGCACACTCTGCCAGGGCCAACTTCCTCCAGTGGCATCAATCAAGCCACAGTCTCCCCCGTGAGTCCACCCACATGAGACACAGGCCCCCCATGAGCTCTTGGAGGGCAGATCAGCCCCAGGTTCTTCTCCCTGCAGTGTGAGCTCTGCACACCCCAGGGCAACAGGGACATCAGTGGCAGTGGACAGAAAGACACCACAAGAAGGTGACCATGACTAAAAATCACAAAAATAAGCAGGCTGGATTGAGTCACCATAGGTTTGAAACCCAGTTTTCATTTGAATTTTCATTTCTACTGCCTTTATAAATCTTTTTATATCTTTACATCAGTTATATTCATGGAGCTGACTTACAGTAGCAGAATGTAACTTTTCAATACCTAGCCATGGTAAATATTTGTATAGCTCAAATATAATTAAATTGACCCATAAAAGCTTCATTATATTTCAAGAGTCAAGGTCTCAGTGTCATGGAAAACTCCTTCCATTGCTATTACATTCTAATCAGTTTACTTATCTAATGCTCCTCATTTATCAAGTGCATCAGAATTGATCTGCAGTGTGCAGGAGAGCTCTTAGTAATTTCTGAGTTTTTTGAGGGGGAGTATTTCTGCCTTTTCTTCCCCAGTTCTTAATTTACTACAGAAATAGAGCAAACTGCAGAGCACTGGCTCTGTACAAATCTCTAATACCCTGTGGAAAGGGCTATTAGGCAGCTTCACTCTTAAACATCAGTGTCTTTCGTGACATTAAAGTTAGAAAATGGAACAATTATTTTTGCATTAGCAAGTCATACTGACAAATTCCCTCTGCACCCTCTTCCTGTCATGCCAAAATGAATCATCAGCAGCTTATTAAGGTGTCCAGGCTATCCCATAACAGTAATAAAGTGTAAATGTATCCCAATTATTCATTTAATGACTTCATGAATATTCAGTATTAAGAAGCAGTAGCTGAGCTCACTACAGTAGGTTACTAAGGACACAGGCTGCACGTTCCTTATTATTTCTGAGATGACTTCAGGTTTATTCAGATCTTTCCAGTGTCCATAAATGATAATTCACTGGGACAGCAGCTATTCTATGACAGGTACAAATCTATAGTTTTAGTCCTCTCATTTACATGTTTCTTGGGAAAGGAACTAATCTGGTAATAAGAAAAGATTGCAGGGGAAAGTCCAATCCATCAATCCAATCCAAATCTCCATCAAAGAAACAGAACTTGGACCAGAATTACATGAAGTTGGATGTTTATAGTATTCTTTACCTAGCTTCCAAAGCAACAGGTACCCAATGCTTTCTTATACCTGCTCAACAAAAATTCTTTACATTTTGGTTTTTGGTAGCAAGTGAATTCATTTGTTGTTGTATATGTGTGCACTCCCTTTTGCTGTTCTCTTCCACACCATCACTCCAGCCCAGCTCGATTGTGCTGTGTGAGCTCACAGGAACTGTCCCTGTCCATCCAATGGGATGGTGCAGGGCTAAGTGTTGAAGAATGGATTGGCACAAAAATGCTTGGCAATGTTACCTCAGAAAATTGCTGCTATGAAACAGATGCTCTCTTTAAAGAAATGATTGCCAGAGGAAGTGTGAACAGTGACTGCACATTATCCATGTGCGTGCATTGTCCTCCATCTACTACACTACTGTGTGCTGTGCTCTGCTCTGTGCCCAGCTGTCCTTGAGGGCAAAATCTATTCCACATCTCTGTCAGAACCTTTAGACACCCATTTGGCCAGAGATTCCTGGTAGTGCCAAGGGGACACCCCTCCTTTGCACAAGGCTCAGAGTGGAGGGCTGTACAGCCTTGATAAGCTGACTACAAAGTCAGAAGGAAGAATTTTTGTTCAAAGAGCTGGATAGTTCCCAGAGCAAATCTCAAGTGGGCAAAAGAGCAACTAATCTCCCAACAGAAAACGTAATTGCCAGTCTGAGAGGGAAAAGCAAAAGCAAATTTTTTGAGACCAGACCCATTGTGTTCACAAAAGGATTTACTCCTGTTGTGGAAATCTGAACCCAAACCTGCACAGAAAGGGATGGGAGCAGACAGCATATGTCCCAGTGTGCATAGAGGATAAGAATCAGCTCCTGGTGCATCTGAATAAGGAAGAAACAGAGACAGAATTCACTCATAGCACCTGCATTGTTTAAACTACAGAGGCAACAGCTTTCAGTGCTTTGTGCTCAGCTCGTGGCCTATTTTCTTCAAAACAATGAATTTGTGAATGTGTGAAGGTCAGGTAATACCTTAGGAGGGAAAGGAGCCAATTCCTGAAAAGTTTTACCAGAGAGAGTGTTTAAACCCAAGAATTAAACCTGAAGACCTCAAGAACAGGGGTTCCTGTGCACTGGTTAGTCCCTGGAGAGTTGAAAAGCCCAGGGTCTCACAGCTTTATCAAAGGCTCAGTTGTTTGCCAGCAAGGCAACCACAGTTACAGAGAATGTAAAGATGAAAAAACCATTTGTAAGCTAATTTATGGTTATTTATTAGTTTGACTTTGCCAGTCCTGGAGACACAAACAAGCAATGCCTTCCAGACACGTAAGCTGTCAGCCTATGGAATTGATGCTGGTTTTGGAAGAGTTGCCTTTGGTTTTCTATTTTCTTGTTAACTAGAGAAAGTGTTCCTTTTACGATGCATGCTCCCATGAGGATGCCTGAGAGTCTTTAAAAGCAAGAAGCACCAGGCTCTGGATACACAGTTTGACTGCATTAGCTTTTATGAAATAATCTTGTAACTTCAGACATGCCAACCAACACTTCAAAGAAAATATTTATTTTTAACTCAATTAAATCCATGAAAGAAAGACTGTCTCTCCCTACCCCAGCCACACATTCAAAGGACAAAGTTCAATTTCCATTTTCCTTTTCTTCATGGAAAATTATTTGCATTGCTTTGGGCCTATATGTTGCAGGTTGACCTACCTAAGGATCCCCTAGTATGCTTTTGTGGCGATCTAATTCCAGCAAGGTTGTATTAACTGTGTTCTCATGGCTTCCCTTCCTTGAGCAGACCTTTGTAGGGCTCTTATGTTGAGGAGAGCAATTATGAACTATACTGTGGGCATCATCACCACAGTGTGCCAGACATCAACGATGCAAATGGATTCCAAGTGAGGAAGGCTCTCAAATGGGCTCAAAAGTTCGTGGAAGGCAAACTAAGCAGCAGCTACTGAGCATAAAAGTGGCCTGGTTGCAGTCCTGAGAACAACAAACCCTTGACTGCCCTGAGCTAGGAAGCCATTCCATGGGAAGCATCCTTCCATTTTCTCTTGCTTCTTACACCCTTTCCCTAAATGAATGCCACTGTCCATTTTCAGACCTGGAATATGTTCAGATGCTACATGGTTGTTCTTGTGATTTAAACTAAACTTTAAGGCCATATCTCTGCAACACACTTTGTATCCACAAATGGGAGTTTGATTTCCTAGAACTCATGTTGCACCGAGATCAGTGACAGCTTTGGGATGTAAGGAAGCTGGAAAATCTGCTCTCAGCATTTAGGTGTTTAACTGCCATTGTTTCGTTATGCAAATCTGGCTTTTAGGAGTGACTCATCCTACCTAAATTTAGCCATGTAAAAGCAAGCACTTAGTCTAAGTAGTTTTTTTAGGTTTATGATATTGTCAGGGAAAAATGATTCAGGAACCTGATGGCTTTTCCCGTTGGAGGTATTAGGGTTCCAATGGAAAACACATTCTCACGTTAATTCCTTTATATAAATACATGAATAATTGTACGTGTGCATATATATATTGATACCTTTTGAGCATAAAATCTACCCTCCAGTTTACTCTCCAGTTTTAATTAGAGACGTGCAAAAAGGCAGAATTAAATCTGAGAAAGTTACTTTGATGATATGACACATGCACATCCAGGAGGCTGCTCATTTTTAACCACCCCATCTGTGATATCTTTCTCTTTTTAAATGATTATCAAGACTGAAAGATTCCATTCTCTGAGGATGTGCTCTAGTTTTTAGATAGTTGGGATGTTTTTCATAAGCAAGCTTAAAAGTCAAAGAGTTTAGGTTTTAGTGGAAATACTTTACGCTCCTATAAGCTTTCCCTGTAATTTATGTGCAAGTGGCTCCAAGTACACAGCTGAGGATGCCATCTGGGAATAGACTGAAATGTTATTTCTGGGATATTGCATCAATGACTTCAGTCTTAACCTATGGGAAAAGGGATGAAGAAAGAGCATGATAAAAGCTATCACTATGATCAGTTTTGAGACTCTATTCCTATCAAAGATATATTTCTTCTCTTTCTTTGTCATTGCAATCCAGTTGTGTTTACTCCACAAAATATTTGTGCACAACACCAAGCAACAGTGTAAGAAGCATAATTCAAATGAAACATTTCCTAATTATTGTTCTATCTCAGTAATAAATATGTATGGCTGGCTTCTGTGCACAAACAGATACCCTGGGAAAAGACTGGGATGCAGAAGTCAGACATATTTATTACTGGGCTGTGCAACATGGCGAAGGTGTGTGCCAGCATAACAACCTCTGCCTGGTGCAGATTCCCTGCGCAGCAACTGCTGAGGAGACAGGGGACCTTGCTGGCCCAGGGTGTTCCAAGGAAAAGGGAAGGAGGTCTCAAGTTTGAGCCTCAGTGAGTGACAAAAGTACTCTGGAATTAACAATGAAGGAAACTTATCCAGGAGAAAAAATCTGGTACACACTAGTCAGCCCCCCAAAAGTAAATGGAAGTACTCATGTGTTTAAGATTAAATCAAATGTGTTCTTAGTCACTTTGTCACGTAACCTCATCCAGAGCTCACTCAGCATCTTAAAAGTTTCTGGCAAAGTTCCTACCCCCAAACCTCAACATTTCCTACTGGCACTGCACACAAATATCACCAAATTTAAAACTGGAAATGCTGTAAATGTGATGTGTTTCTTATATAAGCTGTAGGGCATGTACTGTGGCCCCATGGGTAGCATGTTTTGGAAGCCAGGCCATAGAAAATTTAATGGAATCCATTTATTAGAGAAGGCTGGGAGGACTGTACTGCATGGGGAACTAAACCCAGCTCTGTCTGAGACTCATGGCACCCAGGCAGGAAAACATTCAGGTATTACAGCAAGTTTGAAAAAATATCCATCATCTCAAACACTTCTAATTATTTCCAGCCAAATGCCTGTAACCTTGGCAAAAAACAATTATTGAGCAGGCTATTGATCTAGTCAGTAAATAAATACACTTATGTCATCAGTAAGCTAGAACCCTCTTGGGTATAAAACCAAAATCTTAAGGACTACTAGTTATCTGACATACGATTTTAATTAGGATTTATTGATTAAGGGTTTTTAAAAACAAATGGACTTTCTTGATAAAAAGCCTAGCACAGGATTTCTGAAAAGTTAAATAATGTCTGACTTGCTATATAACAACCTGTGACCCACATCCTAATTACTACACTAAGGAACTTGGCTTTTCATTTCAACAGAAGAATGCAGGCAACATTTATTCTAAATACCAGGAAAGTTTAACATGGAGAGATGGAGCCACAGGGAGGTGGTTCTCAATGCCTGCTCTTGGCCAGCTAACCATGGGTTATTACAGTCAAATTAAAAAGAACAAGAGAAAAAACCCACAAGCACTTATGTGCTAGTTCTAACAAGCTGGACATGAGGTGAACTGTAACATCTCCTGAGAGCCTGCCATAGTTCAGTGCCTGCCCACAGCAGGGCTAAGGCTCAAGCTTCAGAACTTTCTGTTTTCCATAAAATGATTGTTCAAATCAAAGTCCAACTCAGGGTGAACTAAATGCAGCCATACCTCTCCTGCTGTAAACTGTAACCACACACATTTATGTGGCCAAGAATCCAGCTCTACTTCACTGGCAGCTTAGGTAATTTTCCACATCACAGGTCAAAGCCTCAATATCCACTCCCTGCTCTCCCTTCGCAATTCCCTGAGCACCATATAACGTGATATACATATAGATCTCCCTATCTAAGAAAGAGATTGTTAATCTGTTGGCATTGCATTAGAGCTAAAAAATATTATCCTCTGAGGAGGAGATATTTCCTTTAAAAACAACAATTTGTGTCATAATCCACCCATGTCAAGGAGAATCAGCATTTCCTGAGATGTCTGTGGGGAGCTTCATGATTCTGCCTTCCAGGTAGAACTAATCCTGTTTCTTTTTGTCACACAAAAAGCATATGACCACCCAAATCTCTGAGCAGGTCTATTAGAACCATTTATTCCAGAAAATGTTACTGACATTTGATTTTTTTGAAGTATTTGAGGGAAGGGGAAAAAAAAAGTACAAAACTCTAAACCCCTCCAGAGGTCTCCTGATGTTTGAGTGACATAAATATTCACTAGACCATAGGAGACTCTAGTCTAGTTTGTTTAAATTCAATTATGTCATTGTCTGCAGAATGACAGGGGACAAATAAAATGCATTGCATACCTGGATGAGGGAGAAGAGGGACTGGCTGACCCACTGGCAGTGCTTTGCAGCACGAAATGGGCCTGATGAGGTTTTTGTACTTGCCTGATTACCTTGGCTTTACCAAGTGTGACCCCATGTCTAAATGTCACCAGGAGAGGGTGAAAACTTAAATGCTGTCACTTTAATTTCCTTCCCACTGGGTAATTACAAGTGATTACTGGAGGTGGGTTTATTGTCTTTCTCTCAGTTCAGATAACACTGTGTAAACATTCATGACAGTCACATGAGTAACTCTGTCCCTCTCTACTGGGGGGCAGAAGATTGACTTGAAAATACCTCCAAAACGAACAATCTCAGCATAGCAGTGGGCAATTCCTAGCCTTTCCCAGAGCCGGCTGGCCATCAGCTGCCTTCTCAGGACAGCACTGTCATCACTGGAAGCTTCCTGGCTTTAAAATGACAACAATCCTGTTGAGGTCAAAAACATCTCCTAATCGCTAGAAGCTGATGTTTAGGTACCTGGATGCTTTTCTCTTGAACAGACTTGCCCTTTTAAACAATTTATATCTGTTTGCTTCAGAGAGAAAACAAACAGCAAATTATAGTGTTGGGTAATGTTTGCTAATTACCTGCACCAATGAAATACGCCTTTGAATGGTGTGGGCTTCCAAACTGGGACATAAACCAGCAACTAACTTATTTATTAGCTCTGAAAAGAAGGTGAGGATCAAAACACAATGATTATTCTCTACAGTCCCCAGGGATGACTGCTGTGCAGGTGCTAAAATACAATAAACACAGTCCTGAACTAGAAATGGGAATGGGATTGGGAAGGAGTGGCCCCAAACCCAGCCCTAGCAGACTAAATTTAGCCCGAAGAATTTGCACAAATAGCTTTTCAACCTTGCAAACCACAGCAGCTGCCACTGCCTTCCTCAAATCTATCCTGTGGGAAATGAAGGGGCAGGAATATTTCAGCAGAATCTGGACCTGGTTCTGATCACATGAGCAGAGATGCAAAGTCCGTTCTCCTACTTAGTTTTTGTTTGCCACGAAGTCACAAATACTTCAGATCAAAAAGCACTAAGCAGTATGGTTTTGGGGGTGAGGAGTGGACAGAAGTCAGGCAAAAAAGAGTCAACTGAGGCACACGAGTCATGACAAAACAGAGAGAGCCCTTGGTAGGCTGAGGGCAACAACTCCTGCAAGCCCAGCAGAGCTGGGAATATCTAAGGATATTCCCACAGGGATTCTGCTGCTGGGATAAGAAGATAAAAGATTGCTCCTGGCTTAAACTGGCTGTGAGACTCCTGTCCTGCCTGGTGTGCATCCAGTGAGTGTGGAAGGGGAAAACTCCTGCTCGCCCCTGCAATCAACCCCCTACATCATCATCTACCCCAAAATGAACCAGAATGACAGAGGTGGCCATAATGAACTACATTAAGAGCAGAGAACAGGGGGAAAACAGAGCAGTGACTTTTTTACTTGATTCTGAAATAAGAGCAGAATAGCTCTTTGATTATTACTAGTGCTAGGATCTCTATTTGAATGATTTCCTGCAGCTCTATTATGGGCAAGAGGCAGGAGAGAGGAGAATAAAAAAAGATAACAATAAAAAAGCTGGTATAGGCTGATCTAGTCATCTCAAAGCACAAAGTAATCAGATGGCCATCTTTCAGTACAGGTATGATCAATGAGAAGAAATCAAATGTCTTTTACTTTTTGTTTTAAATTGTGGGACTTTTTCTCTTTATTGTATACAGGTGCTTCATCTCTCCTGCTTTAAATCACATATTTATGGCTTTTTTTTTCCAAATAGCTAAAAGATCCAGCCTTAAAATAAAAAACTGGATACTCAGAGTGATTAATAACACAAGGTTCCACAGGCTTTGGCACAGAACATTTGCATTACAAAAAGCTATAAAAAAATATTTAGTTTTCTCTGAAGTACAAAAGCATCTATAACAAACCTTTTTTCAGGAGTCTTTCTGTAAGTTAGACATCATCTTTACTATTTTCATCCCTTGTTAGTCTCTGGGTTGAACTAGAGGCTGGGAGCTCAGACTGATTTTAGTATGAGTGAAAGCAGGAAGATGCCCGTGAAACATCAAGGGCAAGTCTGATGCTGTATGTATATAATGAGCTTTCTTCTCTTTCAGATTGCAGAAAAGAACAGAATTTCTGTTCCCATTTGGAATAAGTAAATGTAAGGTTTATGGATTCACATCCATCCCTGAGCAGGGGAGACACACAGACTTTGCCCTCATAAGCCCAAGTTTAGGATAGGTGACATTCAAATTTCACAGAAGACACCAACATCTCTGAGTTTCAACAGTTGAACAAAATTGCTTTTTTTACTTTCAATAATGTTTCCAATAATGAACTATAATTAGTCAGTGTGGCTGACAATGGTCCTTGCATAGGAAATAGGCTGGGTATGGGGGGCCTGAGGAACATGGGATAATTGGGATATTTGGGATAATCCAATGGTTGCGGCCCTTTGCCTGAGCCACAAATATGTGTCCCCATCTCCCTGGATGACTGGATTTTATGGAAAAGGTGGAAGCTGGGTAGAGAAATGATGTCTGAGGAGACAGATGTCAGTGCAGACCTACCCACACAAATGAGTCAAACACAACCTTGCTCTTTATGGCACCAGCGCTCCCAGGCAGATCTGATAGAGGTTGCACAAGATTTGCAGAAGTATTTAGTACCAGCTTTCCCCCTCCATACACATTTCTAGAAGTACAAATTAAACACCAAACCACACTTTAACGTCGAGTGAACTTTCTATTTGTTTAATGATCTGACAGTTTCTTCAATCCCCCCATTTTCTGCTTGTTAAGAAAGAGCAGCACTACTATTCACTGTTACAGCTGCCAAACAGACTGGCCTTAATAACTACCTGCCATGGGCCTCTTTCTCTCCCATCAGAGGCTGTTCCTTATCAAGAACACACTTTCTTCAAGTTGGCTAAAAATAATGAACATACCTCACAGTCTGTTTGCTATAAAACGTTTTCTTTCAATATGTGCAATTTCCATCTGTCCACCTTTAACGGCATCTTTTTTCCTTTCACCTTTTGTCTTCCTTACTTTGTATCCTTTACATGTTTCCTGACAGCCTTTGGTGGCCAAAGAACACAAAGTCCAGTTTACTCCCTAAATGACACTGGGTCAGAACTGATTCTGCTGATGTGGCCACTTGCCAAATCCACGTGCTCCACCTGAGTCATCAGACTGAGGTATCTCTGCACTGACCCCCCACACATTCAGTTGGGCTGTGGATAAAATTCCATCACCACAAAATCCAGGATTAAGTCATGTTTGCATTGCCTGATTACTTTCCTACATTAGACTTAATAAGAATGTGCTTTGTTGTAAAAAGAAGATGAAAACTAGACTTGGGAGTTTGAGCTCTGGTTTTCAATGTTACCAAATTCTTTAGTGTTATCAGAATGATTTAAAGGAACCTAAGGACAGGTTGATGGTCAGCCAAACCCAAAGTCCCAGCCGTCCCAATGGTGATACAACCATCGAGAGCCATTGGGAGGTTTGCTATATTTTAAATCCAACTGCTTCTTTATTCCTTTAGAAAACACCAGCTTCCCCCAGCCTCAAACTACAAGATTGCTGCAGCAGCCTGTAGATGCTTTTAAAAGAAAATTTTACCTTTGGATGGTGAAAGAAGAGATAAAGGAGGAAACTATTTCTATGGCCTTAAAAACTTACTGAATGTTTTGATTAGGCTGGGACATAGTTCTTTTCTTATAAAAAGCAAGGATGAAATCCTGGTTTGGTTAAGTTCAGCAAGTGGTCTGCCTCTGTAATCCAGAGCAGCTTGTACTCTGTCAGTCCACAGATCTTGAAGACAAACGACTACATGAAGTTTCATTGCAAAAGGAAAAACAAAAGCACAGGTGGTTTGAGTGTTCATCTCCACCTCAAGACTTTAAAACATTCCTCCCGAGCAGTAGGAAGGAGCCTGTCCCGTGCCTACAGCCTCAAGAGCAATAACAGGGCTCTGTTCTGTCCAGATTCTCTTCACAGGCACTCTACTGGCTTCTGGCTTGATTTGATGCCCTCAGTGACTTGGGGCAACTTTCCCAAGTTGCCTGATTTAGTAAATTTAGGTGGAATGTATGGGCCTCCCTGACAGCCCTTGCACACCACCAGTGGTGTCTCCATCCCTATCCCTGCCCATCAGTTTTCGCTGAAGAGAAATTCCAATTCTGCCAATACCACTACTGTGAGTCAATCTCTTTTGTGTTTTTGGCCACCCCTCCCAGGAAAGTCTTCTGAATATTGCTTGATATTCTGCCATGTGATCTAAAGAGGCCTCCTGGAAATCTCAGACATTACAGAATCATAGAATGGGTAAGATTGGAAAGGACTACAGTGAATCATCTGGTCCAATGACAATGCTCAAGCAGGGTCAATTATTTCAACACCTTCTCCAAAGCCCTGACCTCCTGCTGCTCACAGCCATAATCTCATCACTGCATTTTAACAACTTTGCCACCACAGCTCTCTGATCTCATGGCTGCAGGAATGGCAGCTCTGTGCTGGACTCAAGATGCAACCCTTTGAGTGTTTAAAGCCACAAAGGACTACTTAGTGTCCAGTTAGTATCCTGTTTATTTTCAGGCTATTATACTTGCGCTCACCCTGAGCTCAGGGCACTTTGTCTTTCACAAAGGCATCACCATTCAGAGATGCAGCTACTCCCAGAGCTGCTGAATCCACCTCATCCCTCAGTAGATTGTCCGAGTAACTCACTCAAAAATCCCATGTCTGATGGATTTTATCTGACTTTAGCTTCCAGCCATTAGTTTTGTTTTGCCCTCCTGTTCAAGAGGTATCATCAGCTCGTGGTATTCTCCCTTGCTTCACCATGCTAAGTTGGTGTAATTAAGTCTCTTCTCAATGTTCTCTTAGACAAGCTGGAGGATCTCTTCATTTAACCACATCATATTTCAGTCTCAGGTACCAATGACTCTTTCCCTAAACCACTGGCACCCTTATATGGTTTAATGCATCCAACATAGGAGACAGTCCTGGAAAAATTACCATAGGGAAAAAATCAAACTCCCTCCTTTCCTGCTAATCCATACTAGTCCAAAATTGAAAATAAAATGCTTCCACATATGGCTCAAGGGTGGACTTCCCTCTGAATTTAACTTGAATTTTGTTAAGCATTCAGGTATTTTGCACTTGTTTTGTCTTAAAAAAGAGTACAGGGTGTCTTTTCACCCAGATGAGCATTCACTTCATAGATTACTGAGTGCAAAATGAGATTTAAAATAGCCCTCAGCTGTATAACCTATATAAAATTCTCTCATCTAATGCTCAAGGAAGGGAAATATCCTGCTGGAGCTCTTTTACAATTTCATTCAAAGGACTCTGAAATACATCTTTCAGCTTTTCAGAAGTATTTTCTTCTGCTGCTGCTAATGCTTTCCAAGACTCAATGCAATTACTTGTTAATAAAAACATGGTTTAATGTGCTGGCAGAAAAATTGATACCATTTCCATTCTCTGCCTTAAAACAAATGAGACAGCTCAATTCCTTCCTACGTTTCATTTCTGAAATGGGAAGCAGATTTTTTTAAAGTTCAGATCATTACCAAGTGTAATATTCATATAACAAGTTTAACTGACCTTGTGCTATTACTTCTCTGGTGCTAACTTTGTGGAGAATGTATTGCTTACAAAACCTAAAAAAAGGAATAATGCTTCAAAATCTTCCGGCCTGCTCACTGATGAGAGTGAATCTCTCCAGCTGATCATCATGGAATCAATTTGTGTGAAAACAATACATTGTGCCAACTGCACTAAGGCTGCGGAATAAGAAATCATGAACCGGGGGAGCTGACTCCAGCCCTTTGTGTTTGACCAGCTGCAAGCCCTGAAGAAAGGGCTGCGCTGTCCCTGTCCAGCTCTATGAATGCTGAAAGTGTGTTCCATCTTTGTTCACACCCCTTTATCTGTCTTTAATGGGGCCAAGCAACCTGCAAAGGAGCAAAAAGTCACTCTTCCCCCATAGCTGTTAAGGGACAAACTTCTAGGGGTGATTTTTCTTTGACCAGCTCCTCTGAAATAACAGGGAAGAGAAAATGGTGACAAGCTTTGCCGCTAAGGACTGACTTAGTTTTAAGATGAGGCCTGGTAAGGTTCTAGATGTGATTAGAGGGCATTGATGGCAGTAGCAGGGGGCAGACACAATGACCCAGAAGGTGCACTGTAGATGCCCATTTCTGAGTTGCAGCAGCACCACTGGAGAGACTCAAGGGGTGTAAGCTGTGGGATAGGAGTTTGCTTGTTGGCTTTCCTATGGAGCCTGGCTGATATTAGATATGGGCCCAGATTTAAAGAAAACTTTTGAATCTACTACCTGCAGTACAATACCTATGCCCAGAAAAAAAGGAAAAACTAATATGAAATTTTGATCCCTTTTCAAGGCCTACAAAGATCAGGACCACGCAAAAATCTGAATTCTTATGTTTGCTTTGCATCCATTTCCCTAAAAATATGGACAGAAATCATTCGTTTGTCTGTCTTCATAGATTTGTCAACCCTATAAGGCAGTGACTACTTCCTACTCAATCTAGAGTCTACTGTTACTTCAACATAAAACACAGATATACATTTAAGGATATATACTAATAACTATCTCCCATTCACAGGCACTCCTCTCATAGGTACAGAGTACTTCCACAAGAGGTAAAAAGAAAATTCCCATAGAGGAAATGAAAAGGTTTTCCCTCAGCAGAGAATACATGACAAGTCCCCTGGTTTAGGGTCCACCTTTTTGTGCAGTGGAAGGATTTCAGTAATCCCTGCATGAAGAAATGCACAGGCCTCCAGCTCACACTCCTGTCACAGTAGCATTCAGCTCATGTCAGAAGGTGGTTTTATGATGGTCAAGAGAATTCTGGCCATTGCAGTTAATATATTTTGTCTCAGTGAATCTTATTTTTTTCTTCCCAGTGTGCTCTACCAGGTTAGATGCATCTGTTTTCCTTTACCTTGTAAGATCTCGATTATGAATGTGCAGAACTTAAATTAGGACTCAGAAAAACCTCTAATTATTACGCACTTCCAGGAAAGAATTCATGAAAACTTACAATGCTCCACATGGACAATTCAGAAGAGAAATAATCAACCGACTCTGTAAATGTCAAGGGGAAGATTAGCCTTTGCTTCTGATGAATCCAATCCAGCAGCCACATTAAAAGGTGCCTTTGCATGTGGAACCAAAAGGACTATTTCCTGCTTTAACAAAGTCTTTGACTTTCCTGTAGCTGCAAGTTTATCTCATTCACAAAACCAAACCCACCTTAATCTAAGAAGTTGAAACACCTTTGAAGGCCATTTAAACCCTTGTTGTAGTTGATAGAAGCGTGTTTGGGCTGAATATTTCAGATAAGCAATTACAGAAGGAGGATTTTTACTTTGATTTTTGTTTGGATTACAAGATTAGTCCATCAACTTTGAAAAGCATTCCAGAAGGAGCCTAAATCTGAATGTCACTTACCTTGATGTGGGTATTTCTTGCTGTTCGGTAATGTGAAGTGCTAAAGCAAAGCTTGGTTACCATGGATGCTCCACACAAGAACAAACAATAAGCAAATACAGACAATACATTTCTTACCACATTTGGTGAAAAGTGCCCCTAATACATCTACACGTACCTGTTCACTAAGGGTTTAAGAAACAGAAACCAGCCAGAGGCTCCCTTGGTGCAGTAGACACTGAAATACTGCCCTGGGTGAAGAGCACAATATGGTGCTGCAGTACATGTGATCTGTGGGGCAGCTCCCAGATAACCCACAGCTGGGAGTCAGGCTGGGTTCACTGTGCTCCCTAAAGCACAGCCTGCACATTTGGCTTTTTGGCCACACAAACCAACTTCACAGGCAGAACACAGCAAGAAGTTGTGCAGTATGAATCCGGCTACTCTTGCATGCACTGACTCGTGTGCTATGAAAAACAAAAAAAAATCTCCTTTGTAGGCTGAAATACTTGATTCAACATCTTTTTCAGTTGTGGACTTAATGCACAGAGCAAAATTTTTAAAATACTATAAAAATACTAATCTATTTGAGTATAATTGCACAATCTTACCATGTGTCAGTGGGCTGATCTGCAGAGATGAGCTGGGAGCTGCAGGCATCAACAGAGCAGCAGTGCCCTCCCCAAACTGTCACAGTCCTGGTGTGCCCAGGCAAGGAGGGCAGGCTGGGCTGGGCATCCCATGAGCATCAGAAGAGTCCACAGTGATGAGGCAGGCCCACAGTCATCTGCAGCATGTCAGGACTGACCTTGAAGACAGACAAGTAGTCAAATCCAGCACAGGGGAAGAGGATGCAGAGCCCGGTGTGTTTGCAATGTGACTGCAGGGAAGTAAAAGGCTTTCAGATGCTTTCTCCCAAGATGGTGTGTTAGTGCTTTCCTTATTCCAGGCTTCTGGTGGCATCCATGGTGCGAATTAGCTGAACTGAAGCAAGAAAGTCTTGAGCATCCTGAGGGAAAAAAACAACAATTGAATAAGATTAAAATGGTTTAATTTCTTTTTAAAGTATAAATTATGTTTAAAACCATTAGTAAGTTAATAGTACAGCATCTTTTTTTTTCAGTCAGGATGACACAGTGTCTCTGGCATTTACTGAAAGCAGAGACAAGAAACAAGCTCCTGTTTCCTGTTCACGCATAAAACCAAAGAAAAGGAAAAATGCAATTATGAGATGTATAAACTGCTTGAAAAAGATTTCCATGGTAAGCTCTTGAAAATCTTTTGTAGCACAGATATTTCAACACACCCAAACAGTACTGACTTCTTTATTTGCCCCATAAACAGTGAGACACAGTAGTTTCACAACCTATGAAATGTAGTAGCAAACAAAACAATAATTGATAATTGAACCAAAAGAGAGACAGACTGCGAACATCACGGACTGTTGGCCTCCTTATTGTGTCCTCAATGATCCCAACTGTCAGTCATTATTATAAATCACTTATTGCCAAGGTATTACAGCAAAATATAAAGAAATCAGAGCTCTTGTTCTTGTACCTGTGGCATGGCAGAAACCTGTGCAAGATTCTTGGGAAGCCTAAGACTGCTGTATATTTAAGTTACTGAGCAAATTAACTGGGCTCCACAAAGCCATCACACTTACAGACATCTCTACCTCTAGGGACACAGACTCATGTACCAGAAATAAGTTTGGAAGCACACATGTGCATGTACACTGATACTAACTGCTACTTAATGGTGAACACATTTTTTAACTGTTCCAGTCTTTGGTTTGGTAAATGTCTATACCTGCAGATCCTTCACCAGTTTTGACCACTGCATGGGAAGATTGTTTCTTTAATTAAACATGATGTGGGTTAAGACATCCTCAGTCTTCCCAAGAACTGATTAGCGTTTTTATTTACAGCCATTACTACTTTTAGGGCCCTAAATGAGCCCTGAGAAGTGAGGACTGCTTTCTCCTGGTATCATGGAGCCATGAAAAGCCTCATTCCTTTCCTAGCATTAGGTACCATTTACTAACAAGTTGGAGGCTTAGCAAAGAAGTGGTTAATTTTCCAGAACTACTTTTGTTTAAAGCAAGTCAGTCAAATGTAGAACTAACCTCTGACAGATCCTGAGTAGATT
The DNA here is from genome assembly GCA_013399895.1 of Serilophus lunatus. Lineage (NCBI taxonomy): Eukaryota > Metazoa > Chordata > Aves > Passeriformes > Eurylaimidae > Serilophus > Serilophus lunatus. The sequence goes on from VXBA01005309.1 coordinate 300,955, forward strand.
CACAATGCATGAAATTTAAATAGAGAGTTTTCTCTTAAAAAAATTCCCTCAAGTCAAGAGAGGTCATTGTCAAAAACCATAGCTAATGTAGTGAAGTGGGAGAATGTCACAGGGAGTGAATGGTCCTTGGCAGCTGTTTAATGGTGCTCCTTTGCTGTTGCACTCAAGGCTGACCAGTACTGATTTTGCTTCTGATGTATCACTCCCTTTGGTCAGTCATGACTCAGCCGCTGAGCCCCCTTAGCCTGCGGCACAGCTAATTGTGATTCACTCACTGGCTCCCAGAAAACAGGGCTGAAAGTTAAATTTTGTTAAAAATATTCAGCCTTAGCATGGAAGATCCTTTGAGGTGAAATTCCTCCTTTGCTCTTCCTCTTCTTCCCTCTTTCAAAATGACTGCCATAGAGAAACAGAAACCTAGATGTCCTTCAGGACACTTAGGTCTAAACACAACTCAGTTAGCTCTGGAGCACAGCCAGCACTGATGCAAAGCTGCCCTAGGGGGTTCACAGACTGTTGTGCAACACCTTGTCTGTGTCCTGCACACCCTCCTCAGTCCTTGTCCCAGTGTCCATGTGTTGCCAAGGTCAGGAAGAACAGTAAATGGGAAAAGTTTCTTTCCTTTGGACTCTACATTTTTATTTATACCTTTATAATCCATTGCTAATGTTCCTAGCCCCAGTGGTTTCTCAGCCCAAATTCCATGAGCAGGAGCTCGTGTTTTATTCTACATATGCCAGGTGACCTGGAAGCACAGAACGTGTGAGCATTTTCCTCCTCAAGACTTGCTTCATTAAAATAGTTTCCTTCCAGGGCTGTAACACCACCACTCCTGATTTTTTTGTGTGTGTTTTTTATTTTTTTTAAAAAATTCATCAGGAGGATGGCTGAAGCATGAACCCTCTACCCCCTCCCTGCTCCTAGCCATCAGGTCACATGTACGCCTCCTTTTCCTTTTTGCAACAAACAGGCCCTAGTCCCTGGGCAGGGGAAAAGACGTGTGTTTAGGAAACAGTGATGAGAGAGGGAGTAGATTTCCCATAATTTTTCTCCTCTACAGCAAATTTCAGAGCCAACAAACAGGTTAACTCCCCTGCAAGATGAAGGAACTTCTTGGCTGCCCGAGGTCTTGGCTGGTTCTCAACAGCAGGTGCCTGTTCAGGTGGATCAGCAAGGGCACGACCCTCCTCTGCTGGACGTTCTCATATCCCTGCCACTGCTGTGCTAGAGAGGAGGAAGGTTTCAGCAATGTCAGTCATTTCCAGCTCCCTGTTCGGACTTCTCCATATATACCCTGAGCTCAAGCACAGTAGAAATCTGTTTAACACCTTCCTATTGCCTCCAGATTTTTCCCTGTCTCTTGTAACCTTTACCAGAAGTTGCCTTGCCAACGTTCATGCAACAGGAAAGCTTCACACACCTCAGCTAATGAGCAGCATAGTTCAGACAGGGAGACAGACACGGAGCCAGTAGCAACTCACAGAGCACTGTCGGCTTTACAGGGCTGCCTCCCTTCACTCCTTTTTCCTGCTCCTGTTTTCACAGGGGAAGCCAGCCCAGAATACTGGTAACAATAGAAGCATTTGGGAAAGCAAGGTGACTTAGTCAAAAACATAGTGGAAGGTCACAATGCTTTAAAGTTGAGCCAAAAAAGTGCTATTTTTCTCTCATCTAATTTTTAAGGAAGAATTCCCATTTACTAGCAAATTTTCTTTATATCACATAGAACCCAAGGAAAAGAGGTGCTTCTGGGTAACATATGGTATAATAAAAATGAAAATAGCAAAAGCAGGCACTGAGGCTGCCCACGGAGGAATGCAGAGTAAGACAAAAAGAAAACATATTAAGAAATGCAGATGGGAAATTTAAGTTTGATGCAATGCAAAAAGCTGAGAGAAATCCATGGAAAAGAGGTGGTGGGATGATGTGATGGGTTAGATAGCTGCTGGAAGATGTAAGGAGAGGAGAGCAAGTTGGGACAAGCAGGAACTGTAACTTTCAGCAATTGCTACAGGGGAAGGAAAAAAACTCATGAATTGAGAAAACAGAGATGCAGCAGAACTGGCATCCTATTTCCTTCCCAGACTGGAAGTGCAGACTTCATATTTATTGAGTAAACATATTTATAACTGAAAATAAAAATAGAAAGGCTTATGATTTTTTTATTCTTTCAACTCATGAGATCAAAGATTTTTTTTCAAAAGCAATGAAGAAAGTTATGAAAGAAATATTTAAAGAATGAATTAAAAGACTTTTTAAAAAACTGGCTATGGGAAGCAGTCAAACGAATCAGAGCAGCCTTTCAGCTGAGTTTAGATTACAGCATGCAATTTCTTATAGCTTCTTTTTGTTCAAGAAGTTCAAAGGCTGTATATGAATCAGGAGTTTGCCAGCTCAGATCTGGGCTTTGCTTAAGAGAGCACACCTTGCCAGCACCGCTTTTGCAAGGAGTTTGGCAGTTAGCCATGTTACAGGAATCCGAGAACAAAATCACTCATTGTGCACTGTTATATTTTAGCCTTTATCGCCACTACCAAAGCTTGTGACTTTAACTACCCTTTATCAGCAAACACCAGTCTTTGTGACCAAGAATTGTACCTTAACCAGCACACTTTGTCACTCTCATTTGTTGGTAGCTTAATACAGAAGCATCCTACCCCATCCTAGATTGGACATGTCCCCACATTTGCTTACTTAATGTAAGTATCAGCACCTGGTCCTAAATCAAACAACAGCACACCATAGCACACAAATTCCAACTGTCTCTACTCTGTCAGCTGCCTTTATTTGTTTTCATATATCATGCTTTAAAATCAGGATGCCATGAGTTATCCTCACATTTCCATTGCTTCAATGAAAATTGAGGTTTCATTACTTGAGCATTAGCTCCATTCTTTGCCTTATCTGCACAACCTCAAAATCATCATGTGTCAGCCTGCTTTGTGGGAAGTACCTCTGCTTGTCAACTCTCTAGTCTTTATGCCTGTTTGTACAGCTCAGTATAGCTCATTAAACTCAGTGGCACCTGATGAACATCGCAAACACAGTGAGGTTTTCTGGTGTAACATGGTTTGTGCAGAGGTCTTTAGGAGCTGGATTAAAGAGCACACTTGTGGTGACAGCAAGTTTGTTGTTGCTAATCCTATCCTGATTCAAGTCACAGAGATAGTGCTGCCAATCCATCCATCCGCAGACTAAGCCAGAGGGCAAGGCGAAACTCAAACCTGGTGCAGGGAACTCAAGTTGCATAAAGGAAGGCCAAGCTTTGCTACCAACAAATGCTCATTGTTTTGACATCTATGAAACTTTCCCAAAAAGAAAGGACTGTTGCCTTGTTGGCCTAATATGATGCTACCACTAAGACAAAGGATAAGCAGAAAGATGAGACAGGACAGAGTGAGCTGTTAATCTCATCTTCACTCCTGCGTGTCACAGACCCAAGTCTTCTTGCACTTGCATTAGCACAGGAATATTTCTACCCAATAAGACCTGAGATAAATTTCAGGTTGCTCATGCACTCGGGCCTGCCTGGAAGGCAGAGCAGCTGTAGCCTCAGAGCCTCAGGTGCATTTTGTTCAGCAAGGATTGGCTGTGTGCCTTCATCTCCCATTTCCCAAAAGGAGCATAAAGTCTTTGTTTTTTCTTCAAGGTGGTGAAATTGCAATAAACATAACATGAAGGCAAGGGTTAGGTTTGGACACTGAACAAATAGGTGCATTAGAAGTTTATACAGCAATGTTAATGGAGCCAGTAGGAAAAAAAAGGTATAAAGTATTTTATTTTCTCTGGCTTGATGACTCAGTCCTCATCAGCAGTGGTTTCTGTACCAGAGAGGTATTTGGTACCAGAGTACTGAGAATACCATGTGCACTTACACCTGTGTAACAGGATGGGGGTGTGTTAGGGATATTCTGCTCATGACAAAGCAGCACAAGAGGCTGCACAGGCTCTGGAGCTGTTTTCACACTGGCTTCTCAGGAGTGACAGATCCAAGATGTGAAAAAGTGGAGATTTAATATGTCCAGAAAGTTCTGACAGAACACAATTGAACATATTTAAATATCTGAATACACTAAAAATCTTATATAAAAGCCTTGTAGCACAGAGACAATGTGCCATGAACACAGTGGGCTCTCATGCAAATCCTTAAAATGTTACTTCTCAGTTTATGCATCATTACAGGCAGCTTAAAAAGGTTTTACAGAAATATACTTCAATCTTGAATTGCTGGTAGTCAGCTATTCAAAGAATGATGAGATAGGAGAACTCTTGGCTGCTTTAGTATCATTTAAAGATGACATAAATGACACTGAACCTTAGAGGGTTTTGGAAGTTAAATAGCTGGCATTAGCAAGGCAGGGCAGAAATAATTCCTATAGTAAGCACAGGCTTTACCAGCATTTACTTTCTTTCCTACAGAAAGGCAAGTGTTGCTATTTCAGACTAGACAAGTCTCTTTGCGTTAAACGCAACAAAATAGATTCCTGGGTGGGAAAGAATCATGTAGAAAATGGTGATACTATCTTTTTAAAGTATCAAATACATACAAATGAAAGGAGTAATTCCAGCTCTGAAGGGCTCACAGAGTAAAGTTGGCATTACCAAATGAGACCAAAGGTGCTCCTATGCCAGTATCCTGGGCAGGTGCTTAGCCAAGTAACAGCAGATGGGGGCATTTTCCCTGGCATTTCCTTCAGCCTTCCAGTCCAAGTGAGTACAATATTGCCAACAGCCCACTCCTGCCTTCCCACAGGTGGTATTCTGTATGAATGGCAGCTATAAAAGCATCTGGAAGTACAAGAGCACTGATTTGTCTGAGAAAGCAAGACAGGAGTAATGCGCTCATGAGGGATGAAGTGATTCCTCCCCACAGAGGTATTTCAGTGGCACCTACCAACTGACCTGGAAGTACAGATAATTTGGGTACCAAACAGTAATCTTTTGACACCATCATATGTTTGTTCAAAACTTATACAGCTTTCTAAGAACTACGTGACTTAAGACCAAAGTAGGGTAGTATTTGGGAGGTTTTGGTTATTTCGTTTCCTTGTAGTGAAAAATCACCCACACCTTCTTTACCCACTCCAGACAGAAATGCTATTGGGTTCTACTTTCCCTCGCCAGCATGGAAAACACTCTTCATCTGATCAACCAGTGGCCAAGTGCTAATGAAGCTCCCCTGCCTTGGTTATGACTGGGGGGCTTCGTGGTATTTTATTTCTCCCTCACTGTCACTACAACACTTGTCCACTGTTGCTGATCTTCTGGAATATGCCTGGTTCACCACTTGTGTTTTAGTCATGGCTTCTGAGAAAAAGACAGATGCAGAATTTCGGTCAGAGTGATGAATAAACAAAGGTAGATGACAAGATTGAAAGCTAGTCTGAATTTATCAAAGTGGAAGGTGAAACAAAGATTTCCTAGAAAAATGCCATTGACATTTATATTAAAGGGGGGAACAAAGCCTGAATCTGACATTTAAATGTAATGCCACCCGTGTAAAGCCTAACCTCATTTTATACAGGCAGTGAGAAAGCTTTAAGGCAACTCCCCTCATCCCATTGTTAACTTGTAGCCTTTCATCATAAAGAATTTACTGAGGTTTTTTTGCCTTTTCATGTTCTTCTAAAAGTGATATTGAATAGTGACTATGCAAAAGGCAAGGCAGCAAGAATTAAATGAGTTGAAGAGATCTCAGCACAGGTAGCAGAGCATCACATTTAATTCCTTTAGTGCTTATTTTACTAACATTTATCATTATGAACTCTAAAGTCATTACAGAGCATGAAATATGCAGTGCTGTACTTTGCCATTTAACATATAATTTATCTCCTCATTGCTGTGACGAAGACATTATTACTTTTTTTTAAAATAACTTCTTATCAGACAGGTTCAGCCACATACCACTGGTTTTGTTTCAGAACTCTGCACAACAGTCAGATTCAGAAACTGATGCCAAATTTTTCTCTTCCTTACTAGGAAAAAACCCCAGGCTACACGTCAGAGTCACTAATCAACAAAGTTAGCTGCAGGTGAAAGGCAGGGAAAGGAGATCTCACTTATTACAGACCTTGTTCCCAGGCTGTTTTTCTCTCCTTGTCTGGTTGAATGCTTCACAGACCCCCAAGGTAAAAGGAAAAGGAACATTTCTTTAGGTTAAAAGGGGTGCTGACAGACTACACACAAGGCAAAGAACTCTACCATGTCATCTCTGTATCAGACCTATCCCATTTGTGATCAAACTACAATGTGTTGTTCAGCTGAACATCTCATTTTGATCTGAAGTGACTGGAGTACTTATTTCATGCCTAAATAAATCACTAATTTCTCTCACTGTGCAAGTCCTTTCTCTCACTTCACTTTCCAGCTACTGGACTTTTCAGGGGGAAATGGAGAGCCCTGAGTCAGAACACTCCTAATGTGTAGGTACTTGCAGCCTCCTGCCTCCAAGCTCACCCTGTCAAGGAAAAAAGGCTGGTGTCCTAATGTCTCACTGAAAAGTTTGAAACTCCTCTGCAAGGAGAGTGGAGGGCCCAGCTTAATGTTTCTTAAAACACTATAATCCCAAGATCACTGTTTCTTAATGTTGCTTTTAGTGTGACTCACCCAGAGCGAGCACCAAACATGCTTGAAAAAACCCTGAACCTCATCAGGCTTTCAACACACTCATACAGGGAAAGCAGTGGTGGCAGCAAGAAACAATCAGACCAGAAAATCAAAGATGAGCAGGAGTCAGAGCTCATCAGCTGCTTCAACTTCAGGCATTTTTTAGGCATTGTGAGTGAAGGAAGATTTGAGAAGCATAACAAATGCAAACACAAGTTCAGAGTGGTGGTGGTATTATTATTAGCATATTTTGTCACAGATCATCTCTTTCCTAATTTTGATGATCACCTTTGCAAGAAAGTATGGGCTGAACAACATCAGCTACACAAGCACACTAACACATCCTAAAATCAGTGGTAAAGTCAGGTGGCCAGTTCAGCATTGTGCTCAGGAAGCAGAGGCATTCATAAAAAACATATCATGCACATAAAAAGTCATCAGGAAACAACAGTCAAAGTGCTCACTGTGCACTTCACATAATTTAACAGTCCAGCTGCAACTCTGAATGTCTCTTCACATGATGGAAATTTTGGAAGTGCCCTGAGGACAAGGAGACAGTCTGACTGCAAAGCAGAGCAGATTAGGATGACTGGGGCTAGACTAAATTGGACAGAATGGGGTTCCTCTCTACATCCACATGAAGTTTAAGGTTTCAAAAATAAGGAGAAAATGCCTCTTGATTTCGGCTGCCCTGATTTTAGCCCTGGATGGTGTAAAAGCATATAGGTTTTGATAACTCAAAGTAGACAATTTGTTAGATAAACCAAAAGACATTACCTTGCTCTCTACAGATAATTTGGTGAAACAACAGAAAGGGCTCTCCCTAGGAATCAGTTTTGAGCTGAATTACAAGACTTAGAGAACTTAATTAGTCTACTGGCTTATTTACCCTTTTATGAATTGAATTATTAATAATCAGTTCACAGATTAATTGCCGAGACAGTTAACTTGACACAATCATTATGAATATAGGGCAATTATTACTCTGCATTTTTTTCTGAGGAACCCCCAGCACCCGAAACGCACAACTGGCCTTGCACTGTCCCTGCCCAAGGCACAGACCCCACCAGGGGCTCAGCCTGTCTCCAGGGTGTGCAGCGGGAGGTCCCTTTGTGCCCTGCCCCTTTCCCTATGCAGACCACAGGCAGTCCTTGTTTCAGGGGGTCTGTATGCACTGGGGAAAGTAGGAGAGGCAGGGACTACACAAACCCAGCTTTTTGCTTCTATTACCTTTAGAGAGAGCCTTACACCTAAATGCTGCTTATGCACAACAAAGGAGGGCAATTCTTCGGACTCAGCAGCCTGTCCGTGGGTGCTGCCGCTGATGCACACCCCCGGCATGTGAAGAGAGCCCGGCCCCGACTGGTGTGACTCTGGAAAAGGTCAGGTGTTTGTTACAGGCACAAAGAGACGATGAACAAAAAGTTCACCTGGAAGGCGAGTGCCAGAAGTGGCAGACACGGTGTCCCGTCTCCTGGCAGTGTAGCTGCAGCCCAGCCCAGCCCAGCCCCGGGGCCGTGGGCACAGCGATGTCCGGGGAGGCAGCAGCAGAGACGCTGCCTAAATATAAATACATTCAGTGTGCGCTAACTGCATTTATTCCTCCCGCTTCAGACACAACAGGCTCTAAGCATTCCTTGCGTTACCGGCTTTTAACCTCCCTGCACACCTGACATGTTTAAGAAACACAAACTTAATTTATGTTTCCTTCTATTGGCAACTAAGTGGTTGAAAAAATCCCCAGTATTAGCTTCCTCTTTGCACACTGTCTCTCAATCAAGGACACTTCAGAAACTGTTCTATTTGTCACAGTACAGTAACCCAGCACTTTGGGAATCATAATGTATTATTTCATAGCTTTGGTGGATAAATAGCTATAATTTTCATTAGTCCTTCTTGAATGAGCTTCCCTAGAGTGTGAGGTTTTCACTCTAACTGTGGTTTTGGACTGCTAACTGGTAAGATATGATGAAATGAAATGAAACGATAACAAAGCCAATCAATATATTACCCTATATGCACACATTATATACAGCAGAGAAAGGGCTTCGTTTTACCAGGTACTTGTAGGACCTCGTAGCCTATTCCAGCAGCTGCTCTCAGTGCACCTTAAAAAGCTGAGGCCCCCCCTTGTGCCTATAGGATCAGCACCATGGGTTCCCTCCTAGAGGGACAGGCTCCCTGTCCCAAATTTATTGGGGAAGGGGTTGAACCCTCCTTCCTGTGGATGTGAGTGTCCATGTATCAGAGGTGCAGTCACACAAGAAACCAATAGTAAGCTGCAGGAAGGAGCAAAATGCTATTAAGCTCTGTGTGCTGGGAACATAGGCAAATACACCCCTGTCAAAGTCAGATGCTCTTTTCTCTAAAACAGTGACAATGTTATAAAAAAAATTCAATATCTCAATGACAGGAAAAATTTACAACGTCTTCATGTGCAGTTTTCCTCATTAAAGAGAGCATTAAAGTACATAGAAGTACCATGGAAATTAAACATTGAATAAAACCGTGAGGAGCTTTTAAGTGACTTTCTAATATGGCTGTTTATAGTCTCAATATAGTTTAGCCTTGCTCTCGGGGGGTGGATGGACCAGACAAACTAGGTTAAGTCATCCCTCCCTGAACCAGTACTCAAGGTTTATTTATAAGCGTGTTCCTTGGCATCCTTTACTGATCCAGAAAACATCAATTTATGCCTAAACCATGCTGGTAACACCCATCACCCATTTGCTGGCCCTACACAAACCCACCAGGATGCTAAATGTAACATAAACACATAGCAAACTTGAAACAAATTGTTAAGTAAAGGCATTTTCTTTCCAGACACGTTTAAAAGCCCAGAAAATGGATCCTTCCCCCAGATGGAGCAGATTTCATCTTGAGCGTTTGCTATCTGATAGAGCACTGTAATTGACAAATTATCATGGAATAATTTTTGCCACTAAATATATCTTTATAGATTTCTCAAGTCTCAGTGTGTTTCTAAGGGCATTAATGCAATCTCTTAATATTGCAGCTATCTCTAAACAGAAGGCAAAAGCCCTTGATTAAGTAATTAGTTATGTCAGTAAGAGAAATCATCAGCAAAATCATACCTTCCTTTGGTGTAAAAGAAACAAAAAACCCCAGAGAATAACTTTGTAGTACAAATTCAAAAATCCATTTATCATTCATCAATAATTCACCTTGGCACTTTGCATCTTTCTTTTACAGAGAGTAATGGCTCACAGCTCCTCCAGCACTGGGGAAAAGGCCCATAAGCAGATGGCACCTCCACACAGACACACTGTGGCTTCCTGTGGTTCTCCTGTGGGACAGGGGACAGTATGTCTTTGTCTCCCTGCGGAGAGTGACAATCCAGAAACTCTGAGAATGTGCAGTTTTGTTTACCTAATTAACTTATCCTTGGCCAGAAGGGAAGATGGGGTCTGGCCTCAAAATCTGTTATAAATTCTCAAGAGGATAACAAACCCCTGAAAATGCATTGATCTGTCAGCCCACATTCACAGACAGGGGGATCACTGAATGCTTCCTTCTGCTAAGGAATTCACTGAGAAGAAATATAGCTAACCTTGGTGGTTTTTTCTATTCACTTACAAAAAAGCCCAATAACCACATCTTAAAGGCTGAATCACTGCAAGACCAATCTCGAGAACTAATAACATGAAAGCCAGTATTGATGAGATTGGGATAAAAGAAAAGCTATGCGGCTGTTTTTCCCATAAACACAAGAAGCAGGAGATCTGCTCATTTCCTTGTGGGCCAAAAAAGATGCTCAGGGGATGTAAACTTCACCAGTTCCAAACCAGAACCAGATCACATTGGTTTAGAATCCCCTCTTCTGCTTTCAGAGTGTACTGTAGCAGTATTGTACTACTTTCTATGTAGTGGCAGTTTTATTTCCACCCACTTTACATAATAAAATTCATTATAGATAATTTTGACTCAGTGCATACACTCCTGCACTGGAATGCAGCACATACTTGCAGAAGCAGATCTCCACCTTCCCCTGTGCTTTTCTCACTTGGCACTATATAGGCTATAAGGAGGTTGTTCTCTAAACACACCTCATTCAGCTCCTGGCCCTACACATGGATGACAGATTTGTGCTTTAACATGACTGTTCCTAAATAAAGCTTTGGTTTATCTGAGATCAGCTATATCTTGTAGGTAGGTGAGATGATCTGTGCTTTGCCAGTGCATTTTTGTAGTCAAAGAAAGTCAAAGTAGCAGGATTACACAGAACTGAACAGAGGATGGTATTGTAAATCTGACTGTGTTCTTCACAGCATCAGCAAGGAGAATGTTATATAATAACAGGCAAACATGCTGATCCAGACCGGTCTGGTACCCTGAAGGGGATGGCCTACCTAGTGGTTTTCTAAGTTGTCTTAACTATTATCACCATCTGCTAAGGGAGATGAGACCTCTCTTCCACTCAGCAGTGAACCACAGCCTGCCCTGCCCTGCCAGCTGGGAAAACCTCAGAGCTACTGCTCAGCTTTGTGGGCTAGTAAACCCCTGCTTCTCACCTTGGCAAAGGAATCTTCAGTGATGCAGGATGGCCTGTGCCATAGTTTAAAGTAAATGGTAATGATTCCACCTGGCCCTAAAACTTTACACTGGGAGAGTTTCCTTTTCCTATTTTTCTGGACTAACACTGCCCACATTAATGAAACTTCTTCAAGCAGCTTTTCATAGATGACATAGTGAGATGGTCAAGAGTACCCTGAATTCTGCAAAGACCCCTTTTTCTACTGTACAGTAGAAAAAAGAGACAGGATTGAAATAAATGTTTGTGTAAATGCTGTACACAAGATATGTTCAGTGTGGTTGTGGAATGGCTTTAGAATCAGTTTCAAAGGAACATAAAATGGCTTTGTAATTACAAAATAGATTTGAAATGATTGAAGTCAAGTACATGTTCTGAAAAGCATCCTAAAAATGTCTTGGCATTACAGAGCCTTAGACGTTTGTTTTATGTTCTATCTTGGGAGCAGATAAAATCTGCTTTTTTCTAAGCATTAATGTCTGCTATAAAGTGTAATAAGAAAGTTAGCACGATGTAGTAGAGGAAGTATAGGAAGTATCCTCAAGCTCTTAAAAAAACATTTCTTTAAGAGCTGCTGGGCAGGTAGTACCACAGCAAACTGGGAGAAGCAAGCGCACGAGAATACACCCTTAGGATTCAGGAAGGCAAGGCAGCAATCCCCTGGCTGTGTAGTCTCTTGGGTTGTGCAGCAAGCCTGAGGATGTGATTCTGGACTGTAGCGCTACTCCACTGACAGGAACTCATGGGGCAAACACAAAGTGGGTAATGAGGGGACACTTCCTAGGAGCAAACATGGGACTTGAGTCAGAGTGCTGCCTCTGCCTGCTCTGGGTGCCTGGGGAAGCTGCCTCAGGCACAGGAGCTGGGACTGCCAAGTAAACCCGAAGAAAGGCATAGATGGGAACTGTGTGAATGAAGAACCATGAAAGGAAACTAAGAAGGAATTTGTGTGACCTAACTGCTGTGACCCAAATGGCTCCCAGGTAATGCTTGTCCCTCTGTTGACTCCAGAGGGTACATCCTCTGCTAACCATGACTGCACCAAACAGCCCTTCACAGACATCTAAATCTAAAGGTAAAAACACTCTCTCCATCTCATTCCTACTCAAAGTTATGCTGCTCTAGTGAGATACCAAGGCAGTTGCAATGCAATCCTATCCACATTCCCCACAGTTCTGCAAATGTGTGCCCTTGCTCCTCACTAATCAATTCTTGCCTTCATTCAGCCAATGAGTTCTTATTTCATCTCAGGAAGAATTTGCAATATCCATGCCTTGGTCACCTAACTGAAATACTTTGGACAGCAAATAGGACAACTGGGAAAGTCCAAGCTCCATGGCATCAAATATTTCCTGCTGTTTCAACAGTGAGTCCATTCACTGGATCTTGGTTTCAGTGATTTTATTAGTCAGACTCTGGGGGGCACTAGGATCTCATGATGAAAGATATGGGATAGAATCACTGTTTCCCACACTCATATTTGCAGCTATTTGGATTTTGAATGTAAAATCAGGGCCAACAGTGATTAAGTTTCAGATGAGTCTCATTACACTTCAGAATTCTCCTATTTCCAGTTCTACAAACTCCCTCTGGACTTCTTCTGCTGAGAAACCAAACCAGAGATCTCGGGGGAAAATGCTCATCATCTTCAGTTCTGAAACTGAATATGCAACGTGAAACTGCAACATATTAAATACTTTCAAAGTCCTACAAGCTCAGCTGGCATTGCAGGAGCATGGACATGGGCCGATGTACTGAATCCCAGAGCTGCTCCCTCTGGACTGCTTTCCCTTTCCCCCTGCCCTTCACAGTACATTAGGTTAGCTCTTGTTCCCAACAAACCCAGAGAACACAGGGGTATGAGCAGGTCACAGTTTTTTTTTCCCCTGTGGCTTCTGCTCAGCAGTGACTCTCCTCAGAAGCACAGGGTGAGATTCTGGTTCTCTTACAATCTTTGTCATGCTCTTCTCCATAATCATCTCAGCTTACAGGGACAAAACAATATCCAAACCCCTCGTTAACTGCAATGAGAAAATTGTTCCTAAAGACAAGTTAAGATGATAATGAAGAAAAAGTAAGGTTCGAGGTAGCCACTGTGAAGCCTTCTAGGATGCCAATTGCTGGAACATCCACACAGTCATTCACCCTATTCACAACACTAACAAGAAGCCACTACCATAAAAACAGCAATAATAAATAGATCCAGTTGCAAACCCCACATTTCAGCCTGCTACTTATATGGATTATGTGATATCATCTCCTCTCCCTGACCATCTGATATGGTTATAGCTGAAATGGCAAGAATGGCAAACATTATCATCAAACATGTGACTTGCAATATAAGCAATAAAACCATCTTCATGTAACTCCCCACTATATAAGGCAAAAATAGCACAGATTTTATGGAATTTTTCTATATATAGAGTATTTCAACTGACAATTGCCTGCTAGCAGTCTCAAGACCAAACAATTACACTGAAATATGTTTAAATAAACCATAGTTCAGTTTAAATGCACAGATTTTCAATGAACACTGAAAACCTTGAAAATCTCTATAAATTAATCACTGCAAATTATTCAGTGAGTTACAATTCTAGTCATCTGTGCTTGAGAGAATGAAAAGTATGTAATTTATTTGTCTGACTCTCACAAAGTGTCCACCCATTCCTTTAAGTCCTTTTCACCATGCTTTATGGGGACTGCTAGACAGCTCTACAAAAGCATTTTGTAGCATTTTGACAGCAAACTGAGCTTCCCAAAGTACACTGGGCAGAGACTAGAACTTTTAGGTGAAACTCCCAAGAGGGAATATTATATGGCATCTTTGATAACTGCAGTCCCTATTGTCTTTAATTTCTACATTAAAAGCAAAAGAAGGTGGGGAAAGAAAATCCTTTTTCACAGACTGATATTGTCATCTGAGGATATTATCTAACTATAATTTATGCTTTAAAGCACTTCAGAAGGCACTGATATTTTTATAGATGCCTAAACTCTCATAATCTGTACAGCTGCCAGCTGTTAATACTCACGAGACACAGAAATTCAGTTATTTAAGACCACAAAGAAACAAAATAAAAATCCAACCCACAAAGTATACAAAGAGAATTCTAATTTGACCTTTGTCTTTAATCCAAAGTCAAAAACTGTTTGGCTGAAAACTTGGTAACTGCAAGACTTAATTAAAACCCACTTGGAGGCTGAGACAGCTGATGTGTATCTGAACCTCAGCTAAGCACAGGCAAACCCAGTGCAGAAACAGCCACCCTCACAAGACTTAGAATGACCTTTATTTTGGAAAAAGAAACAGCCCGGACTTCTACCACAGACAGCAGTGCAAAGGAACAAGCCATAGCACATGTATGGTCATGTACATCTACCCCTCCACTGCCACCACTAAAAGGCTTCAATGCACCTTATTCAGTCTCTGCTTTCAATACATAACAAGGTGTCACCGCTACTGTTGCTTATACCCGGCACTCTCTAGAGCTATTTTGGTTATTAAAGTAAACAGTGTAAATTATCAAGAGCTGGATTTTGCTGCCTTTCACTTCCCTAGATAGTAGAGCTCATTTCAAATCCTCATGCAGTCAAGAGGTTTTCTTAGCAGGGAGTGTATTAGTCAATATTCTATGGAGGGGATCCCACACTGTACCCTGGGGCTACGGCTGCAAGGAGAGAGAAGGTTTTGTCCGCTCCCCCACTGTGCTTTGCCAGTGCTGGGTGTTCAGATATACCTGACTTATCCAAGATTAAGATTTATCCATCACTGCTGTTTTTTGTAGGAGCAACTGAAATTCAGCTAATCTTGAAGGAACTATCCACTAAAGCAACCAAGCTCCTCCACTCCCTGGCCACTACACACCTATCCCCATACCTGGTCCACATTTTTCTGAACCTTCCTGTTTCTACCTCCAAGGATGACACAGAAGCCAAGTTCCTTGAACTGGACACCTGTCTTGAAACCCCTCAGCTCAATACCTCTCTTCTCTGAAGGGGACTAGAAAAAACCCCAGATTTCTTACGCCCAAACAACAGCTCTATTGTCCAAGCAGTAACTGCCAAAAGGAAAAACATTCTCCAAACAACTCCCATTCCCTATGCTGCATCCACAGTTCAGGCATCCACTTCCAGTCAATTCAGCAGGAAACTTGACTGAAACCAAGTGTTCCTGCTTTCCGCATCTGGGCACGTGCCATCCAAAGGCACCTCACCTGAGCAGCCATTCCATCCAGCCCACCTTTCTCTCTCCTCACAGCAGGAAAACAGTGAATGCAGAAACCTTGGCCTGATTTCCCAGGTTGTCCCACGCTTCCGACTACAAGAGGTTTTAAAGGTAATGTCCACACAAGCAAACACCAAGCAGGCTCTTGGCCCTCTCTGGAGATGAATGTGTATCTCCACCTTCCCCTGCTCCACTGCTGAAACACAGCAGCACAGAATGCCAGTTGTAATCATAGTTTTGTTCACTCTCCACAGAGCAGTAATAAAAAGTTCAACTGGGTGGGGGGAAGAAACACCACAACTAGTCATTCCCACCAGCCATACATCTGGCCCTTAATTACTCTATGGTATTTATATAATCAACAAAATATTCAACTTGTATGACTGATCATGCTGGAGTAGTGGAACACATTAGCAAATAAATAGCAAAACACACAAATTTGTCAACAGATGGATTACAACCCAATGTAATTAAATGCAAAATAGTTCTGCTTTTAAAGCAATTGCTCATAAATTAGTCTGTCAGCAAATGTATGCAACTAATTGCATGAAAAAAAATTAGGCCATAAGACAATGTTATCTTCACATAGTCTTTCCAAACAATGTAGAAATGATTGGGTACATTATTAATTGAAAAGAAGTCAAACCACATTAGTTTAATTGCTCTTTTTTGTACAAGCCTATTAGAATAATTTATACCATATTTACTCCTCTTTACATTTGATGATAGGTATTTAACTCTTGTTTGTAGACTAACAATGATGATTTCACCTTTTTCTCATCTTAATAAATGCAATAAGAATTCAATGTTTGTCCATGGCAATGGTGAACTAAGATTATCTTCCCACGGGGCTTAAGGAGAACAGCAGCTGAATTTGTCCTCAGAGACAGAGTCCTTTTTAAATGAACTAGAGATCGATACAGAAATCAAAGGTGGCAAGAAAAGCTTATTTGCAGAGAGGAAAGACTAAAGAACTGTAAAACGTGTTCTAAAAAAAAGTGTATCCATGATGACACTGACAGCCCCAAGCAAAGCCAATTCAGAGTTGTGAGATTTGACATCCAGAGCCTGGCTCTGTGACACATGAAGGTTTAAGCCCACGATTTTTGGCCCAGGATATAGCAAGGCTAGCCCAGGATCTATGGGCTAATGATCAAGAACCTACAAAAGGTCAGCTGTTCTCTCATACTTGCTGTGCAGGATTTGGCATCTTTGGGTTTGTGAACCCCCACTATTTTCTCCAAAATGGTTCAAGACCCCTCATGGCCCAAGGTTGACAGGCACAAACACAAAGATCACATTGATTTTGGGAAGCTTTGCTTAAGTTCTGTAACTAGTAGAGATTTATATTGAACTTAATTCCGGTCTAGTGCTGGTACAAATGGGAAGAGCTTCTGCTGACATCAGAGAAACTACCCAGAAAAAAAAGCTCACAAGTGTGATACATTTCATGTACCTAATCCAAACATCTGCAACTTGAGCACGAGTAATGAACTGCTCACAGACAACTGGTGAACTAAGAATCATCCATATAAACTAAGAATCATCCATGTAAATTATTCAGCGACTAATGAATACATTTGGAAATAAATGCAAGCTATTTACTTTACATATCTTAAGCCTTTTTTCCCCCTCCTCCTTTCTTTACATAAATTAAAACTGGCATAGAAGAAGAAACAGAATTGCATGGAGAAATTACCAGTTTGATGGCAGAAACACACATCGCTCCAAAAAGCTCACAAATGAGCAAACTTGAAAACACTGATGATCCAACAGCAATTCCAGTCATCCTGTGCTGGACATTTTCCCCAAGCAGTGAGCAGCCTGGCAGAATCTGCATTCCAATTCATTGCCTTGCTCCACATTATCAAGACTTCATTCTCAATGATGGATCCAGAAAACGTTAATAAATAGACCTGTAAGTATAACAAGTCTTTGGTATTGCAAGGAACGTTTCTGCTTTTCTTACATTATGTTTCCTAAGTAGTTTTGGAAAGATACAAAATCAAGGCTATTAAGAAGAATGACTTGATTCAGACAATGCAGGGGAAAGAGAAACTGAACCAAAAGAAAAGTGAAAACAAGAGAAGCTAATTGAAACTCTTCACTCTTAGGCTTATTAGTATAAAGCATTATTCGCAGAACAGGGTTCACCTTCAAAATCCTTATTTCACTCCATTAGAATTACTGGTTGCAGTTCTTTCTGAAGTGAGTGCTTGCTCTGGAGAAATTTACATTATGTGAATTTTGGGAACACAGTCAGAAATTTAATTCAGTGATTCAGCTGGTCTTTTAATACCCTCTGTGTCCAGCACCTTTGCCCTCCTAGACCACTGGGGAAAGTTCAGGCTCCAGGATGGTGAGGACAGTGCCATCTGCATTCTGTGCAGTGGTGGAATCCCCCAGAAATGCTCTGGCTTGACCACTAATGACAGTGCTAAGAAGAAGAAGAAATTAAAATGCACTGGAGGGAAGCTTCTGTGACCACTTAAAGTACACATTACATTTCCAAATATTTTTGCTTAGGGCATATCTTGTGAAGAATTAAGGATTCCTAATGTTCTGAAGGAGGCATTGAGGATCTATCCAGAAATTTCCCAGTACCTATCCAGGTGCCACTGAGCAAAGGAGCCTCATTGATCCTAAGCCTTCAGAAAGATTTTGCAAAGCCAAACCAGGATTTCTTGGGTTTTTTTCCCCCCGTTTTCACATTAGATCCAAATAAATGGAAAGAAGAACAAACTTGCTTCTCAGCTAGCAACTTCTGCATTACTCTAGCAAGCACTTTAAGGTGCCTGTTAATTAGAGAAGGTGAGGAGCAGAACTGCAGACACCAACAGCCTTGGTAAACACCTGCATCTGAGACAGAGGAATTTCACAACATATAAGATATCTGCTGAGGCAAAGTTAGGCTCTACTTAAAGGATTCTAATGTATTCAGCAAGTGAAAGAAATGAACACTCAATGTAGGACAGTGTTGAATTACTCCTGAATTGATAATCAACTGTGCTTTCTTCTACAGTTGCAAGATTTGCTTCACAAGGCTTGCCAAACTTTTACAAGAAATGCCACAAAGCTGACAAGCATTTCCAGATGATGGGGAAAAGAAGTGCTTTTAATTATTTGTATTCTTGTAGGGCCCAGGAGATGTGGTGGCAAGCCAGGAACACACAGAGCCACGTGCCGCACAGACAGCAGAGACAATCTCTTGCCCCATATGCTTAGAGACCAGGTGCCTGAAGGTGCTCAAATTATGGGCCCAAGTATGAGGGACTTTCCATCTCAACTGCTAAAGGAGAAAATGGGAGAGTACTTGTATTATTCTTAATGTGACACTTTCTTTCTCTGCTTTAAGACGTGTAATCTGGGTTCATGCACTCAAAAAAAAAATAAAAAATCAAGATTTGCCAATATGCATGGATAAACCTGTCATTATTAAAATGAATCCATTAAATAAGATGCTTTATAAACTCCAGATGATCTCCCTCCTATTATCCCATAAGGAGATTAAAATTTTTCATTGTTGCTTTTATGCAGTTTTTTGTAAAGGGAAATAGCTCAAGGTTAAATTGAAAAGATTTTTCCATCCAATAAAGCGGCCATATTAATTTTCCCTCATCTTAGAGAAAATATATGGCCTTGTGAGATATGAAGGCTCTAAGTGCGGCTTTTTACCAGGCTCCTAGCTGATCTGTTTAATAATGGAACAGTGCCTTGGCCAGCCATCTGCCTTAGTGCACTACTCTGGTAGGGAGCAAGACTCCCCATGTCACTTCCAATCAGTTAAGTTCAATTGGAACAGATAAAAGTTTTCAAAATACATTTTAAATCCCAGGAACAAGCAGTTAAGCCCTCTCTTGCAAATTAGGGCTTCAGTGACTCTGATCTCCCTTTTAATTCAGTGTCTCCAAAAAAGGAAATAGAAAATAAGAACAATGTTTTGTTCCTGGCAGCAGTCTAGGGTATGAATATGGGGACTTAGGCAAATGAAATACAATTAGCAATCATACCAGAAAGTTGCATTTTGGCATGTTGTGCACAAACTCTGCTTTGGATGTAAGCAAATATGCACACACTTACACAAACACGTTTACATATACACACACACAACCTCCCACCTGATTTTACAGCTGCAATAAGAAATCCTGACCTCTCTACAAGGTAACTGGTATGGCTTTACTCTGATCTGGACAGATAAATGCTAGGGCTTCTCAGATTCTTTAACTGTCATTTCCAAAGACGCAATATAAGACAGTGTTTCTCCTAGCACACACTGCTGTACTCTCCTGGTATCCTTTATGCACCTCTCTCCACATTCTCTGCTGCCCAGGTCTCTGCTCATGCCTTCCTTCACAGGGTGTGGTCAACTCCAGCACCCCCAGCTAATGCTGGGTGCTACAAGGCTCTTCCATAACTGAACTGTTCTGTATACAATAATCTGTATAATCAGAGTATTGATTTTCATACCAGAATTGGTGACCAATCGTCAGCCTGGAGTGCTGGCACACACTCTCAAGAAGAGTCAGCCCAGAGGTACTGCGTCTCCCATCTTTCCATGAAAAGATGGAATTTTGAAAAATCTGCACAAGCAGAAGCCCTCAGCAGTTATGAGCTCAGCAGCTGGTGGCCAGCCCTTAGTGCTGCTCTCTACCAGCACATTTCAGTATGTTTTGGGATGCAAAGGTAAGGGAACACCCTGGGGCAGGCACAGCAGAGCAGTTTGCTTGTGTTAGACTAGAGTTGGGCTCCTCCCTCTCCATGGGTGGGAGGACACTGCTCCAGCCCACTGAACATTTTGGAACAGTTGCTTTGGGGTGGTGAACAGAAGAGAGAGCACATTCACTGTGTGTAGGACATTAATGGCCTGTGGCAGTCACCAGGGACAAATCCTTCCTTCTGCTTTCAGGGAATGATTAGAGTTTATGCTGGCATGCAAATTTCCATTAACAGCCAAGGTAAGTGAACATCAGGAAATTATATAAAGCATCAGCTTTATGAGCTGAAAGATTTGATACTTTCACCCACACAACTAAAGGCATTATTTTAAGAAAGTGTTTAAATTATTCTTAAAATTTATTCTTGATACATCAAAAGAAAGAATCAACTGGATTTTAGTATGAACCACCCTGGGTGCTTTTTGATTAATAGCTTAACTCCTAGTTGTCTTTTCAAAGCTTCTGCTGATTCTAAGTCTATCAATTACCAGAGCTGCAGCCAGGTGTGCTGGTGTCAGGGACAAAAGCCTGTCCTCAGAACTCTCAGGACACCAAGACTCCAGGGCAGGCAGACAGACCAAGATGCCTCAACCCAGACCAGACATCACCCTTCCCCTACCCTCACACTGCTGGGATCTCTGCTCCACTCCTGCCTCCCCCTCCTCTCCATGGGAGCACAAACAGTCCAAGAGAGCGTTTTACAGAAGATGTTCACTTCTCATGAGGGTAGAGGAGTGGACCAGGCAGAATATATATATATGGGCAAAAAGGAAGACAAACTCAGCCCTTCCTAAGACTCTCCTGTATGGTTTTCTATTTATCCACACTTGTTCTGCTCAGTTACAAAAAAGTATCATCCTTTAAAAAACAGAAAATCCCAAAGCGAAGTGGAATAACACAGTTACATATCAAATGGCTTACAAACTTCACACTCTGAAAACCAAAACTAGTTAAAACAGAGATTCTGACCCTTACCACAAGTCTCTGCAGAAGGCTGGGGTTATTTTACTGAACTGGTCTTTTGTAAGTATTTGATCTGAAGATGTACTGGTTTGGGAAAAATGGAAGAGTAACCTGCCATCTGAAGTAATTGGAAAAAAAATTAATACAGAAGAATTAAGTTGAAAGCCTTTGCACAGATTGCCAAATGTCACAGAAATATTCTTCTTTACCTACAGATCAAATAAATACGGCAATCTTCTGCCTAGAGGTATCTTTCAAGACTCCTATCTCTTCAACACAGGAACTGCTTTCTCAGAACAATTCAGAGTCCAGCTCCTTCTGCCTAGGAATGAAACAACCTCTCTGAAAGCAACAGGAATTATTTGCCATTTCCCTCTGCTTCTTGGCAGGATTCACTGACATGATTCTGAGTCCACATGCATTGGTCTTTTAATATGCTGTCAACCAGAAGTTGATGTAAGAGGATCGAACATGGCTTCTCTAGGGAGGCCCTTGTTGCTTTTGGATTTGCACACAAAATACACACCCAGCAAAACTCTGGTGTGCATGACAGAAAGAAGCAACTTGCTCAGTCTAGAAAAAGAACAAAAGTTTTGCAACACAGACAGCAATCCTTTCCATACAGAAACACTTCAGCAAGTATTCAAATGCCTGGTGCTTTTTCAAATCCAGTCTCCTTCAACAGCCTTCTGCAATTTCGTCTCACAGAGCGCAGAGAGGAATGAGGCTGTGCCTGTCCCAACAGCCTGTCTGAGCACACACAGGTACAGAAGCAGGGCTTCACACTTGCTTGCCACAAATGAAATTAAGTCTTCAATCTTTTTTTCACAATTTGAAGCTGAAAACCCCAATCAATAATACTCAGAGTTGTCTTTGAGCTACGACCAAAGAACACAGGCCAAAATCTGTTACTTATTTTTTTTCCCCTCTTGCCCATAGCAATTCTTCTAAAAATTCAATCTTGTAGTTCAAGTTTAATTGCTCACTTTGAGACAATCCAAACCTCTAGGAACCCTCTGTGACTGAAGGATTTGCAGTAACTTCGATGTGTTTGTAGCATCAATGCTCAGAGGCACTTTTTCAAAAATTTATACAGACTGTGTCTCCATATGCAAACAACTAGACATTAATAATCTAGCAGTAAAATTTAAGCCATTTGCATAGCTTGGAAAATAATGAAACCTCATTTCAAGACATCTGTCCCTATATAAGTTAATAGAGTACAAGAATCCATACGTAAAAATCAATCTTAGAGTGTCCAGAACCAACTATCATCTGGATTTAAGAATATATCTTTGTAATTCATTGCAAGTAACAGACATATAGCAAGTGACAAATACTTCAACCAAAAGCACATACGACGTTCTGCTCCCAGGCTGTTATTTTCCTGGGATCAGACACATTCTTTTAATGAGAAGCTCTGTACATGGGATGTAAGAATGTCTGTCTGACCCTAACTCAACAAAGGACTTGCTCCCGACCCAATTAACGTCTGTGCTTAAGAGCGACTTTGAACTTGGAGGGGATTTAGAATTCCCACTGACTTTAACTGACAGGAAAGCTGGAGCAGCATGAATCCACAACATGGAGAAGTATCCCAGGGCCCACAGAGCCTCCTAAGGGAAGCGGGGCTCTGTAGTAATCTCTCTCGGGTGCCTCTAGTGGGGATGCATTTGCTGCTTTGCTCAGTGATGCTGCAACGGTCCTTCTCCCGCTTAGGACAGCAATGTCCCTCCTGGGCTGCCTACTTTTGAGCTCACAATTCCCTCTCCAAGTGTGATTTCTGCAGGGAATTTATGACACCACTTCTTAGCACTACATCCCTGTTTAGGCTTACAGCCCTTGCTGGTGGGAACCACTGCCTAGATCTGCTCAAAAGGACAAAGATGACCAAGCCTCACATGCTGGCAAATATTCAGGACAGAACCACAGCCTTCAAAGAACACTGACACCTAGGTCAACAACATCTCTATCCCCTAAAAAGCACTGTGCAGACACATCTCTGGATGATGCCACGAGGCAATTCACAGTGACCCATAGGCCTAGGCCTGCCTTTGTTTCACCTGCTGTGTTTGGACCACTGATCTGGGAAGGAGTGGAGATTCCAGTGCTATCACTATTCACAAATGAAAGCAAGCTCTGACCTATTTTTTTCCATCACTCTAGTTTTACAGGTAAACATGTAAGGAATTAATCCAGGAAAAGGCAAGAGTCTTTTCCTGAAGAAGGTGCTGCCTCAGTTCATGGGGGGAAAAAAGGGAATTCTACAACTGGCTTTATCAGTTTCTCCCTTGTTTCTGTGATATCAGTGACTTCACTGTCTAGAGAGCCTGAAGTCTAAAGCCAGGACTGGGAATCCCTCTGTGATAGCAAGGGTCCTCAAGACAGATCATGCAATAGTAATTGTCAGTATATCTTCTGTGTATTTAGCCCAGAGTGTTTTGACAAGGAGAGAAAGGTCTTAAACATATGCTTAAAGGCAAGTACAAGCTTCAGTGCACTACAAATAGAGCTATTTAAGTTTGAAATAACACATTTTGCAAAGCTCTGATCCAGAAAACATACTGCAAGGTTTTGCACATAAATACCGTACAGATCACCAGTAGCTCTAAACATTTCCCATATGCTTCTGTGAACGTTTCATTCATTTTAAACTCCACTATTGGTCATTTATATGCAGGCACTCCTATCTCAGAAAATCAAGTGCAGAGGTGTTCATTTTCATCATCCCCCGTTCTTTGGCTTCAGCCAGTGTGTTTGTGCCGTCAGACTTGAACTGGTGGATAATGAAAGGCTTCAGGATTATTATTTTTTCTTAATGGTTGAAGATTGTAAGTTCCAAAAATCTATGAATAGAGTTCCATTTTGGAAGGCACAAGCACAGATGGTTGCTTTTACCCTGACACATCAACACCTTGTGGAGGACTATTTCTTGTTATAACAGATACAATCTCAAATAGCTTATACTTCTACTTGCTCCTGAAAAGATCTTTTGTATCTGTGTTAATACTGTTTCCTAGTATGCTTTGATACTGAGATTAATTATATCATTTTTCTTAGGAGAGTTGTCAGGTTGATTTTTGAACATTCCAAATGAAAACTTTTTCCCCTCTATTCTCCTCATAGTTCATTAATTTTATATATATTTTTTTTTATGTCTGACCCAAGACTTCGCTGAAATGAGCAGCAGCAATATTATTTAAGATTGCAGACATGGTTCAAGACAGCATCAGCTTATGCTTAAATTCTTTTCATTTTTAACAGTCCTTGCCCTGCAGGTATAAAAAGGGAATTAAAGCCATAAGGCACTGCTTCAGATTTGTTCTCTTAATTAGCTCCTGCCATGGTGGATTAATTCCATCTGCAACGTGTCGCCATCTCTGTAGAAGTTTATTGTAGTGGAATGGGGGATTAATGAGGAAAGTGGATGCCTTGACATCCCAGCTGTCCGTAAACTGGCTGTAATGGGATCAGTGCAGATGGTACCACTGCTTTCCCTCAGTATCACTGAAGGTGAGGAATTCATTTTCCATAAACCTGCCACATGCAGTTACTCATCCACTGCAGAAAATAAAGTGTCAGAGCTGCACATCTGACTTAAAAATAGTGGGCAGTGGATCTGGTAATTTCAAAAGACTTTCTTTCCTGAAGAAATAGTGGGTTTATTAGCCTTTGCATCCTAAGATGAATGAGACAGACTAATTGTATTTGCTTCTCTTGTCTTCTGACTACAGTAACTAAATGTAAATACATTTAAAACCTGAAGGATTTCTTTTAAGGCTGGGAAAGCTGCTGCTGAGACCCAGGAAATTCAGCAGTGAACACTGCACTGAGGTCTCATCCCTAATGAATGAGTCCTCTGGGATGGACTGTTGGGGCAATATGAGTGTTTTACTTAGTGTAGTTTAAAACCAAGTAACTCCATGAAAGAGAGGAAACACCAGAGGCATTAAAGTGGTGAAAGGATAATTGAGAATCTTTCTATTTTAGTTTTATGTTGCAGTTTTTCACCTGTTCAAAATGAAAAAGTCTTAATTTTCTTCTTAATGGTTTGTTCCTGTGGAACATCGCCATGAAGTAAGATCCGAAACCATTACCTTTATGTCTCAGCACCTGCATTACTTCAATTTACATCTTGATGATTAACAGAGATAAATTGTTTTCAGGACAGCAGCAGTTACTCTGTTTAAAAAACACTGCAACTCTAGAAATAGAGATTCAACAACTATGACTATTATAGACTGTGCATAACCATAGGAGTCTTCATGCATCCCATGGCCCTACCTATCATTGGAGATAATAGGCCTTTCAGTGCCTGTACTGTCTATTTTAGACAGTCAGCTACTTGGGGCAGGTGCTGCCATTCTCCATGTTCATTTACTGTCTCACATAATGGAGTTCCTATCTCTGTTGATGCCTCTGTGTGTTATTTAAAATACAAAGGACATCAAATAGAAAAAGGCATTTAAGCGCTCAAGTGCCATGGGAACAATGCATGTGCACAGGCGTTTTTCTTCATCCTTATAAACCTACTGCTAAATATAAAAACCTGTCTGTAGCTGTTCTGCTACTTACACATAAACCAGAGGCAGAGACACAGCCACAATGCTGGGTAATTCATGCTGAGTGCCTTCCAGAAGGGCCATTATGAAATGGCAGTAGTAACTCTGACTCCTAGTCACTAAAGGACACTACTAATTTGCAACATTATTATTATCATCATTTTCTTATGCAGCATCTAGTATGTTTTTGGATGCAAAATACAGTTCTGTTCTACTCCTATGGCTTCACTTCTTATTCTTTACCAGTGTCTCTTGTTTGAACTTCAGAACCTACAGCATTATGTAAAAATCTTTCCTCTTGAACAACTTGAGAGAAGGGAGGGAGGAATCCAGGCATGCTGGAATCTTAAAATGAAAACAACTTCAAAAAAAACTCCAAGGTCCTATCACTCCCTTAGTTTTGTGAAAAAGAGCTGAAGAGACAAAGTGGAAAAGACAACTAATCATTTCAAGGAAAGTGTCCTAAACCCAGGGCATGTAGGATAAGCACAAGGAGAAACAGTGCTGGGTCAGAATGAGGACATCAGAAATAATGGGAGGAATGTCTTTGAGAAAAGGAGACATGTCTATGGATAAATGCCTTCTGCCCCACTATCCTGTGCCAGAGGGGAGGACAGAAGAAGGAGCCCAGGGTCCATGGCAGTCATCAACTGAAGGGTGTTCTGCCTCTTTGGAAAGCTGGCAGCTCTCCCCAGTTATACTGGGGACTAAGGCAACAACTGTTGCCCAACAACTCCAGCATCTCTTGGATTGTCACTCCAGTACCACAGGCTCTGCCCTGCTCCAGGACCCCAAGGGATCACAGCAGAGCAACCAGGCATTTGAGCCCTGGGACATGGCTGAGACTTGATACTCAGCCTGTTTCTTAAGGAGCTGAACAGCAAAGGACCTGACATCAGGTGTAACCTCCCAGGACTCACTTTGAGTCTCAAAGTGACACAGAAGGGGTTGAATGAAATACATGGCACTCTGCATGCCTGCACTCAAACCACAGCAGGTAGGAACACTCGATGCAGGGGTTTGGAACACTGCTCTGGGATCTGCACAGGGACAGAATGACAGTAATGTACACATTTTCTGGAAAACATAAGTAGCTGAAAAAGCCTCCTTGGGCCGCAGTTATGTCTTGTTTGGTCACACCCCTGTAATTGCACAGATCATGCCATCTCTGCTGCAGGCGTGACTGAAGGGCTCAGACAGCTCGGGGCTGACCTGCCCTGCTGTCTGTAAGGCCGGGCAGGTACAAGACAGATTCCAGCATTTATACAGATGTTCCTTCACACCTGGGAGCGTCCTGGAGGGAGGCAAGCACGAGGGCAGTGCTCAGCTGCTTTCACGTGGCATTTTCTTCCATGCTTAGTCTGTGACAAAGGAGCCAAACTGCTGCCGAGGGGAATGTACTTGAGTCAGGCTGCGGCTGCTGCTCCCAGGAAGGCGGGGGCGACACAGACCCGGCAGCTGGGGCAGCCGCTCTCCCTCTGCACATTCTCCCAAGCCCCCACTGTGTCCCTGTAACGCCTCTGCTGGACTTCAGTGTGAGGAGGGAAGGCACAATCGGCTTTTTCCCATGGGACAGAAAATCTATTAAAATACTTACTGCAACATCCTTTTAAGTTAAACTTGCTCTTTGACTTTATGAATTTTTTCTCTTTTCCAACATAAAAGGCAACAGTTAAACATGACAGTGGTATTCAGCAAGTCCGAGAAAAGGAAGGTTTTAAGCAAGGGTTATTGCTAGACATAGTGACAAAGACCTATTCTGTCAGGCTTTTACTTTGCACTGTCACTTACTTTGCAAACATTCCCTTCTCTTCATTGTTTAAAGGCACTAAAATCTGGCCCTTGAGAACCTGCTCCTTTGGGGTTTGGCCCCATAGTGGGAAGCTGAGCTGAACTTCCCCAGGAGGGCCTCACACTTAAAAGAGGATGCCAGCCCAAGGTTCAGTGGAGCCAGACAAGATAGACCATATAATGCCATGTTAAGATAAGCAGGTCGAAGGGACAATGATCCATCACAGAATTCTTCCTACCTGTGAGGTAGCTACCAGATTTTATTCTGAATCCTGAGCTGTAGGTCTTAAAAAACACGTTTTTTAATTGTAAGGATCATGCTCACAGCAGAGGAGTGTGCATAGCAATAAATATTTTCTCTGGGTAATTAAGTACCAAAGCAAAGTTTAGGTGTTTGAGAACCCCCAAGCTGTTTATTGTGCATGCGTCTTCCAATGCCGTGGACACAACTCCTGCTTTATAAGAGAGAGGAAGCAATAAACAATACTACAAACAAAAGATTATATTCATTGCCTTATGAAATCCTCTTTCTGATATTGCATCGTGTCCCAGTAAAAGCAGGGTTTTACAGAACAAATATTTCCAAGAGAGCTTTGAATGTCCAAAATTTGAGATTTCAATAGCAACACTCAGCCCAACAAATGCTGCTTTGCTGACAGTGACCTCTACTTCTTAAAGGACAATTTTAGATTTTTCCTTAAAAATTTCACTTGAATGAAATAAACATGGACAACTCTAAAAGATCTCACAGCCAGTGCCAGCCTAATTTTTCCAAAGGAACATCCAAAGTCAGAAAGCCTTGCCCAGCACTTCACGACACAGATAAAAATCATTCCCCACGTCTTGTTCACTGTATCCAGTTAGTCATCATTTCCTATCACCAAATTATGATGTGGAAGCATCAAGGATAAAATGCAATCCTGCTGGCAGCCTAAGCCTGACTCTGATTCCAGAATGGCTCAGCACATTATGTCCAGCACTTCCTGCAGCAAGGCCATAGGAGACTATGGAAAATATGCCCTGTACTGTAGGAGCATTCCATGTGTGCAGCACTATGGCAATGTATAGCTGTGCAAATGCTTGGGTAAGACATTCTTCATCCTGCTCCCAACTCCTCCCCATCCCTACCTGCCTCCTCTGTTGTCCCAGAGCAGCTATTTTGGGGCTTAGAGTGAAATCCCAGCCCACGTCCCCCCTCCACAACTGAGGGACTCTGGAACAAATGGCTTAAGGGATCAGGAATGAAAAATTGAGAAAACACAAACAGCTTTGAGACAATGCAAGAGGTTCTTCATCCAGCCATACCCTGAGAATTTGAGTAATTTAAATCCAGTGAAATTAAGATTTCCATTTTGGTACATACAGTGAGGCTTTAGTATGGTTTCTTTTTAACATTTAATACTTACTGTAATAGTGTAGTGAATGAAAAAGAATAGTTTAAATCAAGTCCTGTCATTAAGGCAATGAATAATAGTTCTCAAGTTAAGAGAGATGAAATTCAATTTGGTGATTAAGAAAACTGACAGAAAAGTTTAATCAAGAACAGTCTCCTTAATAAGGTGGTTGGGACTAATTCATTAGAGAAACTGAAGTTGGCAGTAAGGATTCTGCACTTTCCTGTTTCCTGTGAGCAGTTCTGTAGCTGATTGTCTTCCACAAGGCTTTCAAAACCCAAGACCAGTATAAAGGTACATGTTCACATACAGTTTTATATCCTGAATCTCTCCCTTAATAAACAGGTTGTTTTAAAGATTAGACCAATGATTTACTCACTTCTATTCTACATGCATAACAATACATGACTATAGCTTTGAGCAAATGCAAGCCTTCTGCCTTGATCAATAGAGTTCAGAGCTTCCAGTCTGAAGCCTGTGTAAGTATCCCACTCCTCTGGGGAAATTCCAAAAGTTTCTTCAATATTTTATGTATTTTTACTTTATGAAACAAAAGCCAAAACACAACAAAAACAATGAAAAGAAAAACCTCAAGCTACAAAACAATAAATCTGTTTGAATGTAATAATCTCCTTTTCACTCAGTTCTCCAAATTACATGACAAGAAGTTCTGCAATAATAAATTGTTTGCCTTACTATTGTATGTTAATCTTTGCTAGAATTCATAAACTAACTTTAAGTCAATAGCCTTGAGCCTAATTAAAAAAATCCTAGCTAAATACTATTTTACTACCCTTTCCTAGATTAGGCAATATACCACAGAGTTTATACAATTTTACATGCAGAATTTTATTTTTTTCCCTTAAATGGCTCATGCGAAGGGTAGCTTCCTCAAAGCAATTGTGCTTTTCAATCCATTTGGCAGTGCACAGCTTGAACTACCTTCCACCCATTAAGGTAAAACAGAAATGGCTGGATTTGATCAGACCTGGGAGAGGGAGAAGTGAGCAAGAGTACCTATAAGTGCTTGAAGAATTATTTGATTTGTGTTTAGTTCAGTAGTTCTTAAATTGTGATTTTCAGATTCACAGGAGACTGTTTCTGACAGTCTTGAATGGGCCCATAGAACTGCTGTGCCAGTTGTCTGTGGGCTTAAAAGAATTTTTAAGAGGTTCTAGGGAATCTTCCAGCCTGAAGTGAGGTGTACAAACCAATATCCACTGAAGA
The DNA here is from genome assembly GCA_013399895.1 of Serilophus lunatus. Classification (NCBI taxonomy): domain Eukaryota; kingdom Metazoa; phylum Chordata; class Aves; order Passeriformes; family Eurylaimidae; genus Serilophus; species Serilophus lunatus. The sequence continues at coordinate 330,990 of VXBA01005309.1, forward strand.
AAGTGGAGAGCCTAACAGGCTTTGAATCAAAACCTTGGAATAAATGTTGTTCAAAGCTGCTCAATGTCATAAAAAAGGATGAGAACAGTTGGAAGAGACCTGACTTCCAGGGCCAGGTTGTTTTAAACACAACCCTGAAGTTTTGGAAAACAAAACCAGAATCGGTTTCCAAGTATTTATCAGTTTCTTAACCTAAGAAAGATATTGTCTCTACCAAAACCACATGAAAGTCTCATCACTTCTAACCAGCACAGCTAATTTTGGGGCAACTCCCACCTTAGGTCAAGTTGTGCCTTCAGCACCACGACCAGTGAATTTACTTCAGCCAAAGGGAGCTTGCTCGGCATTTGCTTTTGAAAGACTGCAACACCAACTGCTCAATGACTGATCCGGAAACAGCTGTTTAAACCTTGTTTGGCACAGTGTTCACACACAGAGCTGCGTTCTTGCACACGGGCCCTTTTCCTGGTGCACTCTCCAGCCGTAGGGGCAGGTTTACCCTCTAGGCTCCCACAACCTTTCCCATCGGACTTCCTTACTTCCTCGTTCTACAGCCCTGCCCAGCCCTGGTTTTGACATGTCTTCTGCAACATCCAAATAAAAACTCGCTACTTTTTGAGGTTTCCAGTCAAACACACACAAAGGAAGTATGTTCTTTATGGGAGCCTTGCAGCAGTTCAGGCTTTCCCTGCTGTTAAGTGTGGAGGCATGGCAGCACAGGAATAGGGGTGGGCCAGCAGCCGGGGGCACAAATCCAAACTACGACTGTCATGGCCTTTTGAGGGTTGTATTTCATGGGCAGCCGACATCAGAATTTTATCTCTTCTTGACAGAGGCACTTAGTTCCTGAAGGACTGTTTTTCCTTCTACAGTATCAGAACAGGCGCTGCAAAAACCGCTAGAAGATTTTTCTGGAACTGGGGAAATAGTTTTACTTGACCAGTATGTTAAAACACAACGGTTTCGGGTGGGACTTTACTGATTTACAGGGCATAAAAGTACACAAATAACAAATTTCACCCGGACAGAAAGAAACCCTCGTCCTTCAGTTCTGGTGTGCGAAAAGGTTTCCTTTCACTTGCCTCCTCCTTCTTTGTGCTTTCTATGGTAGAAATCCCTGTAACGCGGTGGGATGGCTGCATTTACATTTAAATAAGGATATTCTCAGGTGATTCTTAAGAGACAAACTGTAGCTACTCATGGGCTCTAATGAGACTGTTAATTTATATAATTTCTGATGTGCAGCCCCGATAAGGAGCATCCTTGAAATCACTTGTGATTGCAAGTTCTCAAAGCTGTCTTCTGGGACTACTCTAGAAGGGAAGGAACTCTCCCCAGGAGAATCAGGCACGGCTGAGTGACGCTTCCTTGGGACACTGCCGGGAATAGCCCCCTCTCTTTACCTTCCCAGAATAGCAAACATGACCCTTCTCATTTATTTTCTCCCCTTTGTCCTGCTCCTCTCTGCCTTTTCCCTTGTCTTCCTCTCTCACAGAAAATTAAGAGCTAAAAAATGGAAGACAAAGGCAACAAGGTTTATGACATTTTTTTTAAACACGAACAAAAAGGTAATCTCCAGAGACGTTCAGGTTACAGTCACACCTGCAGTCTAATAACTGTCATCCTCAAGAGACTTGTGTTGTAATTGAGCAGCATTGAAATGCCAGTGCTACTTCATTAGTTTTAATATATGCCTCCCCTATGTAAGCCAACATATCAAAATCATAAGCATTACAAGCAATACTTCATTTCCAAATTTTCTTTCAGCTAAGAGTGCAAAAAGTCATAGTTATGTGTTTCAAGTATTTTTGAAATACCACTAGGCTCAAACCAGTGCGAAAAGCCCAGCTGGGAAGAGTCATCCTAATTGGGTTTTTGCTTTGTTTTCCAGCTGTTATTGCGCTATATGAATTCAGCTTCTACTCCTTGCCTTCACCCTCTAAAAGGTAGCAGCAGTGCTTGACAACATTTGCTTAATTGTGCTTCTAAGAAACACTTGCTGGCCTTTGCAGAAGAGGTTCTCCCACCTCCCAGACTCAGCCCACAGTAGAACAGAAGCTTCTTCCACTTGCCTGGGTATTGACAGTTTCCCTTCTCTGTGTTTCAGTCTTTCTCATTTATATGCAATATAATGTGTGTTTAATGTGTGTTACCCAATATCCCTCTAACTCATACACAGGATTTCTTCAGGCCCTCCAAGTCTTTGGTGCAAGGCATCAAAGCTGTCCTACAAAAGCTACTGTACTATTTTGGGTTCTCCCCTTGGTAAGCACTGATGTGAGAGAGAAAATAAATGCACTGAAGTAATCCACATCACCATAAGATGCTACAGTACACTTCATTCACTGTTTTAATCTTTTCTTCCTTCCTACCTGGGCCTTCCCTGCCCCTCATTCCTATTTTCATTTGCTCACCTTGGATCACTGAATTAAATTCAGTAAATGCATATCACTAACGCAAAAATCAGGGGAATCCTTTCTAAACTGCTGGTGGTTTCAAATCCCTCAAGTCTCAGGCTGTCCCTGTAGAGCAACCAGAGCTAAGCACTGTGGTGCTCACAAAAAGCAAAAGACACTGAACAGTGACAGCAGAAGTGTCAGTGAAATAAGCAATGCCTGCAGCACTGCGCTGCCTGTAAGGTGTTTATTTCTGTCTGTGCAGGGATCCTGTCTCCACAATCAAAACATATCAGTCCCATCAGCACAGAGGCCCTGGACACAGCAGCACTTTCCTGCTGTCACTAGTAGGGACCTGTCAGTTCCTGGACAGCTGACTGTCCTGCAGCAGCATTTTCCTTCTTGCCAGCCTTATTAAAGCCATCATTTCTAAATGCTGTGGGCCTGACAGAACTGGGCCTTCTGACCTCCAGCCTTCACCTGCCCTATGACTGAGTATCCAAACCACGGGTAATTACATCCTGTGTATTATGCTCAACAACAGATGTCTGGTTTGCAGCAAGGCAACTCACACAGAAAGCAGCAGCAGCTATAAGCCCCATTTAATACAACTGCAGTTGCAGAAGAGCTTCTAACTCACATCAGCAAGTGGTGTAAATCCAGAATATTAAAAGCACAAATGTGCAGTTGAAGAGAGTAAGAGGCAAATTAAAGTCAGGGCAACATCGAGTTCTGGGAAGACAGCCAGTAAGAACAGAAAAAAGAAGTAGAAAAAGTAAAAGCACTTCATCCTCCAGGCTTATTTGTTACAAGGGGTGATGAAGTTAAGGCCTGTAGGTGAGTCAAGGATAAAAACTGTGATAAGCCTTTCCTTGGTCTCTAGGGGAGATCTCAGAGCACCTTCCAGTACCTGAAAGGGTTACAAGAGAGCTGGAGAGGGACTTTTTACATGGCTATGGAGCAATAAGACAAGGGAAAATGGATTAAAACTGACAGAGGGCAGGTTTAGACTGGATAATTGGAAGAAATTCTTCCCTGTGAGAGTGGTGAGGCCCTGGCACAAGCTGCTTTGAGAAGCTGTGGCTGCCCCTCCCCTGGAAATGTCCAAGGCCAGGTTGGACAGGGTTTGGAGTAACCTGGGATAGCGCCTGCCCATGCCAGGGGTTTGGAACAAGATGGTCTTTAAGGTCCCTTTCCACCCAAACCATTTGATGATTCTGTGAAGTTCCATCAATAAAGTTGTTTTTGCAAAAAGAGTTTCCCTACAGCAGACAAGATGACCTACAGTGTTCAATCAGTAAGTGATCTTCATTTAGCACTGGCATTGTGGACAAAGCAAGAGGTCCAGCTCTATTCAGCTGCAAACACTGTCATCATGGGGACAGTGGGGTTGCTCAGTCTTATTTGCCTGCTTTGAGCTTCTGTTTCGCCGCCAGTGTGACAGCTAAGATTATGTGAGGATGTATAGTCAGGACTGCATAGAATGTATTAAAGTGGAATATTTCCCCATCATAAAATATAGTTTAGATAGAAACAAATTGCTTTACAGGAATATGGCAATGCTGGCTATGTTTTCATTATGGAATTGTGGCTTGCCTCTCTTACTGCTTTAGTAAAATGGAAAAATTTTGTTTATACATATCAAAGTCTCTGTATATTTGAGAATGGAATTTTGGCAGAATTTTCACTTTGTGGTTAAGTCTTCTATTCTGCTTTGCTGTATCAGGACACTGCTAATGGGTTCTTCCCCAGGCCACCACTTAATTACAATTATTGTGGTTAAAAGGTTAATCAATGAACTCTCATAGGGTCTTGCAGCAGTAATTCTGAGAGCTCGGAATTACTCCTACATGCTGACTGTTATAGCAAGAAATGACCAAGAAATCTCCTTGAGTTCCTCTTACATCACGCAGCTGATAACCAATCTAAATATTTTCCTGCCTACTACCTGTATTTAGTATTTAATTTATATACTAACATGCAGTATTTTTACATCTGCCTTGACTAAAAGAACTATTTAATGAGTGCTGCAACTGCACCAAAATTGAATACCCTGGTGCTTCCTTCAAAGCCTTTCTTTTGGTAACTGCCATGAACATACCAATCTTGGGACAAACCTCTCCATCCCATCTCTGTGATGCCACTTAGGGCAAGATGGGGCAGTGCCATGTCTGTGTTCCCAACTCCTGTTAGAAATGACGTGCACTCAGCTCACAGGGAGAGCATCCAATATCCCACTATCTAGTTTGTTATAGCAGCTTGTTTGTCCCACTGAAGTCAAACAGCCTCCACAGTCTGAAGTTGCTACATTGCTTTAGGGAATTACCTGCCATTTTGCTTAACATCATGACATTAAAATCACCGTGAAATATCAGTTTTGCTTGTAAAACCACAAAATTTAATTTTACTTTTTGTTTCTTTGCAATATTATTTGATTCCCATTCATGGGATATGTCCCAAGCATTGCTACCTGCAAACTCTTCAAGAGACAATCTTGACAAGTTCAAGGCTGCTTCTACCTGGTAGCACAGCAGTGTTATTCTGTCAGTAGTAGAGGGCTTTGTGTGTTTTATAAATTCTATTCAGATGGCAAAATTCACAAGAAGAAAATCCATTTAACTAGATAGAAGCACTAGCAGAAGTGACCTAGTAAAGTGTTCTTCAGGAAAAGGGAGGACACAGGGCTTGTTGTTAGTAACCTGGAAACCCTGGGACATACTCATCATGGCACTGGACTCCAGAATATTGGGGATGACTGCTTTACTAGCCATGCTTTTACATCTTCCAAAGCCAGATGCAAAGAGAAAGCCTCAACTCCTTGTCAATGAGGCCTTGAAAAGAGAGTTATGATTAATTTACTGTCCCCCAGTATTGCACTTATGCCAAAGGAAAGCAGATTCTAGGACTTGGATAAAAAATTCTTTTTTTGTTTTGTTTTTCTTCTTTTTTTAAATCAAAACTTTTGGTGTAAAGTTGGCTTAGTTCGGACTTATGAGCAACTACTCTACTTTCTAATTTATAAATACATAGCTTTTTGCCATTTTTGCTACCAAGAAGTAGGTAGAAAGAGGCAGAAAGAATTCAGGTTTCACAGTTTAGATTTTCAGTGAAAAACCTGAAAAACTCCTATTAACAGCCACTTTGAAGGCAGTTTTGTCAGTGGATGTTTAATTATGGAGGGACAAACCATGCCAAATCTAACAGGCTGAATCTATATCAGATGGAATCCTGCATTAACCCTGAAGAAAGGAAATGTGAAACCCCAAAGGACTGACTGCAGATCCAGTTCCTTCCAACTTTGCTGATGAACATTTAAGACCAAAGAGAGACTTACTAAAACCAGGGATAATTATAATTGGTTTTTAAGCACAAGAGCAGGTTAGGCTTTGCCCAGAGGTTGTTAATGAATAATTTGACCTGCTGAAAGCCAAATGAGAGTTTATTGCTTAACCCTGTAACCACGGTAATTGTAATTAAGTGGTAGCCTGGGAGAGTCTGTTAGCAGCATCCTGCTAAGGCAAAGCAGAAATTTCATGTTTAAACAGATGATTAACCTTTTCATAACTTTCATCTTGCACTTACAGTAGCAATTTTAACCAGTACTGAAGACATTTTGCCAAGTTATGTTGATTTTTGACACTGCACAATTATTCTGTATTACACTATTGTATTACTTGTGTTGGGGAAGCACCTGGTGACTCTGGCCAAGGTAAGACACCTCACAAATCCACAGGATTGACAACTGTCCAGTCTAAAACTCCAGAGCAGGGAGTAGGAGTGACTCCCTAGGCCACACAAATATCTTGGAGCAAGTGTCCTACTAACTACATCATACAGCTGTCTATTCCAGCAGCAAACAGGCCTGTGCTGTACCTTTGCTTACAAGGCTTCCTGAAACATTTTGTTTAGTTGCTACAACTTTTCAGAATTTGGCACACAGCATTTCTCAGCTTTATGAGTGCTGCTTCTCAGGACAGGTACTGGCTTCCCACTAACAAACACAGCTCTTTGCCTGACCTGGCACCACCTCTTATTAGTCCCTCAGAACAAAGAAAGCAGACCTGTTTGGTCTAATTTAAGGTTAATGCAGCACAGTCCCTTTTTAGGGGTCAGGAGGTACCAGATAAACATTCTCAACATTAGAAGCAAACACCAGGATTGCAGGGGCTGGTGAGTTTAGAGAAGAAACATGTCTAGACAGTTCATTGGAGTTCAAAAGTTATGTGCTCCAGAGCTGCCTCTAGCAACTGGTTGTTTGAGGAGGTGTAGTTTTACAGATGGCACTTTGAGTCCCAGTCCTAAAGGGAAAGAATGTAAATTACATATGGTTTTGGCCACACAGATCAAATTCAAGTATGACTTAGATCCTACTCTACTCAGTATGATCCATCTAAAATGATGCAGTTAATCAATTTGTGTCCTCACCAATGCAAAATTAAAACAAATGCACACATCCCAAAACACGGGTTATTTATAACAGTTGCACATGAGGACAACTGCACAGGTATAAACCAATGCAAGACAACAGATAGTTTGGCACATAAACAATTGAAGTGTTCTTTGTGATCATCCCAGTTATCAGTTTATGCATAAATGAGCTCAGGCTCCCAATCCTACATGACACAAGTGTCCACTTGCACACTAACCCACACTACTGTGCCCTGGAAATGGCTATTGGCATGTTTCCCAAAAGCTGAGTATGAACTAAATACTAATTCACTCAGCTACATTTCTGTTTTAAAAAAAGCTAAGAGATCAGCTGTGGTACAAAAAAGTTAATTTAAAAGAGAAGGCACAGAGAAAAACATAAAAGGGTAATCCTTTAAGATTATAATGGTTTCGTGTAATGCTTAATTTCAATCAATATATGGGAGTAGACAAGGATCATCACTACAAAGGATGACATAAAAGGATTAGTGACTTCCATCCAGCACAAAAACGCATAGAGACACGATTATTACAGTTTGGAATTGTTTCTTCTCCAAATAAGATTTTAAAATTTAAAAGAGGTGACAAAGAGAAGTATAGCTAAAAGGAAGTGGATTTCATTTTTTGTACTATTTTTAAGATGTAAAGTTAAAATGATAATCAAGATATTTCATTCAATAACATTAGACCAGAACTTAGAAAAGGTAATATTCCATAAAAGTTACAAGATTGTTTCTTTTTTCAGTTGTTCAACATTATTATTTGTGTTATTATTACGCACATAATCAAGGATTGTGCACAATTCAGACAACTTCAAATATGTTTTCTTTTTCTTTCAGGTTTCTTAGTGTCCATCTCTCAAGTTTCCAACCAGGTTTGGCCAGCTAGACTCTTTAAAATGAAAGCTGAGGTCTACGTGATCACACATTTCTGTGAATGAGACTTGAGGGAAAAAGGGATAAAATGACACCTGAAGCCATGGTACAGTCCAACACACAGGGTGAGTAGTGGTGAAGAAGCAACCTATAAAGTGATCAGAGACAAGACAGTAACAAACCAGAAACAAACTGTGCTGGCCCTTTTTCCACCACCTCCTTCCCTCTGTGGAAAGTAAGACAAGCAGAGATTTTGTTTTCTTCTATGAAATGAGACTTCATTTTATGGAAGAACATGCAGTGATCTTTAGGGACAGGGAGGAGTCCGTCTTCTGAATTTTGGGTGTGGCAGTGGGGAAAAAAAGGGCAAGGGGCTCACCTGGGCCTGAAACTCCTGGCTCTGGTCAGAAATGAAAAGTGGAGAGGTTTCATTTTCTTTCATGAAATAAAGTCTCATTTCATGAAAGCAAATTAAATGACAGGTGTATGGGTGACCACACCAGTGACTCAGAGTCCAAATTGCTTGTGCTGGTCAGAACTCTCCGTATTTCACGCATCGAGTTACTCGTATCTTTGTTATCTGACTTCTTTTGCCCCCTGGTCAGGACATTCCCTGGTTCTCCTACCACAGCAGTCAAACACAACTACACCAAGTTGGGAAACTACCTTTAAACATAAAGGTACTTCTTTCCCCTACGCTAAGATGTTGTTTGTGTATGAAAAAACCAGGAGCACTAAGAAAACTATGAAGGTTACAGGAACATTGTGCCAAACAGGAAGAACAAACCAAGAATCTCAAAAGAAGCCTCCAGAACATCTCTTCCACAAATCACACACTTCTCAAGTTACTTAGTGAAAACATATGAGTAGGATTAGATCTTTAGCCACTGTCAGTGGCTTTTATTTTTCCTTCTAACATGCAGTAACTTTCATATTTTTGGTTATCTGTAGCATACATTCCATTCTATTTTAATTCCAAAGAATGAAGGGCAAAAACTGTGCATCATAGAAATCCTGAGAACCTAGAGTAATGTATGCCTTCTTTGCTTAATACCTTCTGGGAATATTCAAGTGTTAATATCTTCTGCATTTTCATTTATGGTAATGACAAAAGCTGCATAAGAGCAGGATATATATTTTACTAAGGTATAATTCCAGGAAAATCACATTTTTGTAAGAGTGATTTACCACACCAATTTATGCCTTTACCCTTAATTAATCTATCTGAAAAAGATGTCATTTGCTTTGATGAATATGATAATCCCTAGACTTTGCAGGCTAAGATAGACTGATAATTGCAGAAAGAATTACTTGTGCCACCTCACCCAAACACAGTCACCTTTTCTTCCTTAAGAAAATACACATTAGCAAGCTGCATATAAAACTGGGGAACAGAGACACTGACAAGCACAAACATCTTTAGTGAACAATCCTCCAAAACTCCTGTGCTCCATATGCTGGGTCACAACAAGTGCTGCAGGCAGACCCCAGGTGCTGTGGGTTGGAATGGTTCCTGGCCCCAAAGGAACTGGGGTCATTGTTCCTTCAAAAGCACGTCAGTTTGGGAAAAAATTCTGCAGGAGACCCTAATGGGACACAGAGCAGGCTAAAGCACAGGCTCATCCCCATGCCTCCATAAATCCACACTACAGCACCTGCAGCTTGAGAGGGTGCAAAGCCATGGATTCCCCAGGGCTGCAGAGCCAGTGGAAGCATTCCTGTGAGCAGTACTACTGCCAGGTGGACACCTCCATCAGCAAACACTTGCACATGACATAGTGCCATGGTCTCTTGGTATACTACTGCTGGGATCTGGCCTTCCCCCATCACCTTCCTGCAACAGCAAACAGCTGCACGACTCTAAGCAGAATGAAATATCATCTGTCATCACACTGACCTTTCAGAGCCTGCCTCTCTTGCTTGCATTAAATCACACTCTGCAATTTTGCCCATATCCTTTTGGGAAACTTTTCTGTTTCTGAGCTAGTTCACAAGTTCACTTCCCACAGTGGGACAGAGGCTTACATCCTGTGATGACATAGCAGTGAAACAGAACAAATTTTCAAAGCCTGTTGTCCTTATCTGTGCCCAAACAGGTGGAAAACACCAGCTGGACAGTCCAAAGTGACATACATGAAACCATATTGGCTTCTGCCCCTGTAAAGTGTGCCTCCACTTTCCCTTCTGAGGAGCAGCAAGTTTGCAGTACCCAGGTAAGGCTTCCTCCCTTCTTGGTTAAATAAGCCAAAGTTCTGTTCAGATAACTGCTTTCCTGTTTATGCCATTCTTCATCAGAAATGGGGTTTTATGAACTGCTGTGGTATGGGTAGGAAAATGGAGATGCAAACAAATACTACCCATCATCCTAAGTCTGCAGCAGATGCACTTATCCACTATTATGATTTTTAAAGTCATAAAGTCTAAGCATATTATGCCTAGAATTTGTCTCATGGAAATATTTGAGGACAAGAAGAAATTTACCATTTGAGATTAAGGATGTTAAAAGAGCGTTATTTGTATGAAGCCACTAGGTTTGTACTCCATATCATAAACAATGATGAGCAAAGAAACACCCAAAGGAAGAGCTATGTAACAAAAGGTTAGCATTTTATACAGATTTACTTTGCTAAGCTACAGATTCATTTTACATGTTAAAACAACTATTTTGCTGTACATTAAAGAAACACAACACAATCCCCCTTCAACATGCCAAGGATTAGCTACTTTACTACAATCATTCTCAAATCTAGATCGCAGGAGCTGATTAGGAGAAATCTCTTCCCTGAATAATGTGGCAAACATCTGAGGTGACATCCAAAACAGCATCTGTAATTAAGAGCAGAGGTCAACTTGCTTCCATATAACAGCCAGGAAACACAGGTTACTTCTGAACTCTGCAAGTAGAAAGCTGTGGAGGCTGCAGAGAACAGCAGATGAGAGCAGGCAGTAGGCAGAAACCTGTGCCTTGTAAGAGGCCCACTGCAGACTTACTGGGAGAGAAGATGAAGGCCAAGACCGATGAAATTGTCACTCCATGCACAAACAGTCCCCTCCTCATTGCAGACATACTCCTTGCTGTGGAAAAGGAAGGGCTGCGATGCTGCCTCTGCCTTTCCCTTCCCTCCCATCACCTCTGTTAAGTGCCTCCAGCTGGAGCTGAGCCTCTTCAAGTCACACTGCCTATAGCTCACCTCTCTTTGCAACAGCTCTCAGGGAAATCTGGTGGATTTTCTCTTGAGGAGAGCCTGGTGCTCAACTTGAGAAACACTGCACTGAATGCTGAACTGCCATCCAACAGCAGTTGAGGGACATCAACCCATGCAGATGGAGCCAGAGAAGCAGGGGTTTGGAGCAATGAGCAGGTATTATACAGACAGCTACTTTTATTACAATTGGCTGTGCACACAATTGCTGTCAACGGACCAAGGGAGAAACATCTCCTGCCCGAGAGGGAGTGAAGAGCAGACTCACCAGTCTCCTGGAGAGCACAGATGCTTGAGTGAGAAGAGCCAGTTGCTTTACAACTGGTGGGACTGTACTTTTGCATACAACTCTGTTTTTTTCTACAAGACTGCTCCAAAAAGTTTTTCTTTTTTGGGAAAATAGGAAAAAATTCAGAACGACTAGTGAGACAAAGTCTGCAACTAGTTTGCTTTTTAGGAAGGGAATCACTGGAGACGGAAACAGGATGAAAAGTCATCCCATACCACAAAAACATCTCAAAATATGATCCAGAAGTTACATGGTAGCCCCCTCCGTTTCCCAGTACCTTATCACAAACCAGAGAAAGTGCTTAAAAACATGGAGGAGAAAACCATAAAAGCTCAGACAGGTTTTGCTTACCTGAATCTCCAAAAGTATCACAAGTGGGCTGCTCAGCAAGGGAGGGCAAGCCAAGGACAATGACAGAAAGACAGTACCCTCTTCATGCCAGGGAGCGGTCCCACAGCAGCACAGGGAACAGAGCAGGCTCAGCAGCGTCGACCTGCAGGGAGGAGGATGTCCAAGGTCAAGCCAAGAAGTCAGTTTAGCAACACAAAGCTAGAATTAGCAAAGCGTGAGGCTGAGCACAAACGCGGAGTGGGGCCGAGGCTCTGAACTGAACTCCTGGGCCCCCACAAACACCTGCCCCTGCTCAGTCCCACTCAGCTCGAGTTACAGCTGCACCTTAGCATGGCCTTGATCAGAGGCAGCCAGAGCCCTGCAGGTGGGGAGAGATGGGAGCTTTGACCAAACATTAAGTCAGCCATGAAGAGAACGTGGGGCCTGCTGTAAACCCCCGAAAAAGACAAAAGAGAACACGCACTGGTGGAAGTCAGAGAAACCAGTGTGAAGTGCTTTGATCCAGAAAAGGAAGAGAAACAACCTCCTTCCCTCTTCCTACTCCTTTTGGAGCCAGGCTTCTGAGGAGAGATAATTAGAAAGTGACTTTTATCCATATGAACCTTTTTGTCTATTTTCTCTGTCTGACAGAAAACTGCCAGCAGAAACAGTGGTGAGGAAGGTGAAGTGAGTCCAGATGAGCACAATCAGTCCTCCCACTTACTGACAACCCCTTAAGGTGTCTGCTGCAAACACACTATTTTAGCTGATTAATGTAGTTTACTAGTGTCCCTCTTTCCTCTCACAGTACTCCAAAGCCCCACATTGCTACTGCAAAGCTAAATCCACCCCTTTCCTCCATCTGCCTCCAGAGGCAGCTCCACTTGGCAGGACCATGGGCAGGGCAGGCTGCAAGAACCAGCAGTAAGTGATATATCTGTACCTCACTCAGCATTTAGTCTTATCTCTTGTGAAGGTTCTGCACAGGTTTTGTAAAGGATTCAGAAAAGGAACAGATGTGTAAAAAATGATCAGCTCTTAAAAGTCACATAGCTTGATCAGAGGCTCAGCATGCAACCATTTATAACACTTCTTTTTGATCAGCTTGTAACAGTCTATAAATACACACTGTTATGCGTGTGTTATGTTATAAAAATATTAGATATTTCTTTCTCATTTACTATCTTATTGTAGAAGAAAATCTTACATAAAAAGGAACTCGGTACTTATTCACATCTACAAGCTTGATTTCCACTTTGCTTTTTAACCCTCACTTATTTTAATAAAAGGAACATTAACTATTTTGCTTCATTTCTTTTGCTCATTGAAAAGTGTTCAGCTACATCCTTCTTCCTTCCTGCATAGCAGGGCAGAGCAGGATATAGCAGAGCATGGCAGGGATTGCACTTACTGAGGGAATTGTTCTTTTTCCCTGCTCTCCTCACAGAGAGCTGGTCCCAGAGGCCTGTGTAGGAGACAGCTGGAAAAGGTGGGCAGAGGGCTCCAGGCAAGGGCAAGAATCTACTGAAAAGGTAATAAAGTCTAAGGCTGTTCCTTGCAGACCACAAAATCTCCCCTCAGTGGGGATTTGGGAGCAGATGGTGACAGCTGAAGTCCTCAAAGTGAGTAGAGACACAGGGAACAGCAGCTTAGTATTACTAATCCTGGTGGCTTGTAGTGCCTCCACATTTTGCGTATTTGCTGAAGGACTCACGTAGGCTGAAATCACTGCTATTCCACAAGAAAGAGCAAGGACAAATCTCAGTGTTCCTGATGGTATTCTGTGGTGAAATACCCTCCCTCATCCTCTTCACTAAATTTCCGCCCTGCTAACCTGGCATCTGATTAAACACTAATTTTCCTGCTCGGCTAACAGTGGGACATCACACCAAGGTGGCTTCCTTTGTCATCATTAACAGTAAAAGGAATTCTATAATGAAGAGATTCTTCTTCAGAGGCCCTAAATCTGTCTGCTCCTGAGTGGAATTCTGAACAATACTTCTTTCTATCACTTTCATCCCAGCCTTTTCGCATCTCCTCCCATCTACCTTTTTTTTCTGTGTTGCTGCCTCTGAACATTTCCTCCTAAGTACCTCAAACAAATCCAATGGTATAATGACCATTTTCTCTCAGATGAAGGCTTTAGCTTTTGTCACTTAGTGTTCATTTCCAACCACTACAGCTTCCGATCTTATTGATTGCTTAACAAAAAGCAGCAAGAAAACAGTCCTGAAATAACCCCCAGAAACATTCATCCTTCCCCAGTCATTCTGTAATTATTAATCTTAGTCAATAGCAGGGTCATTAAAACCCTCCTATGATGACTGTACTTGGCTCTTTATGAACTTGCAGAAGCACCAGGTGCTCTGCTCTCACTTGCCAACCTGCAAGGCTGTTATAAGCTCCCCTTATATTTTTCCATCATTTTTATTTTTCTCTTCCAGTCCTCTTTATTAGAGCAGCCAAGTTTGCCTTATTGCTTTTGCTGCAGACCCACTCTCAGTCTCACAGGTTGCTATTGCTCCTCCTTTCCTACTGAAGCTTCCCTTATCCATGGGCTCTGGCTTGTGGCAGTAGGAGCACAGGAACACCTGCTGTGGGGAATGTGAATGTGTATGCAGTGGATTTGCTGGGTTATTTGCCCTCCAGTTCCAAACACTGAAATTACCGCTGCGATCATAACAAAGCTTTTCTCACTGTAAGAGGGAACTATTTAAAATGCTTTAGGAAGCTGTGTACACCATACTGAAGTGTAATCATGCTCAGCAAGAAGGCTGGTCCTTGTACAGAGTGCTTACACACAGCATCTAAGGAGTATGCTGGAACTTGTTCTCATCTGTGGCCAAAGGGAACTCATCATGTGTATTGGGTCTGTCTGAGATGGAGTCTCACAGTGCTGTGCTGTGCATTGGTGGCTGGCGTGGTGCTGATAACACGCCAGTGTTTTGGCTCCTGCTGAGCACAGCACTGGGACTGTAGTGTCCCTTCCCCGACTGACGGCGGGATTTTGGGAGGGGACACAAGTGGGCCAGCTGACCCAAACTGACCAAAGGAATATTCCAGACCATATGACGTCAGCTCAGGTATAAAGCTGGGGAGAAGGAGGAAGAGGGGGGGGCATGCACAGTCTCCCATGGTGGCTTACCAAGAGAGCCACTACACGCGTTGAAGCCCCACTTCTTTGGATGTGGCCGGTCATCGCCGCGGATGGGAAGGAGAGATTAGATTGGTATTTCGCTTTTGCGCGGGCTTCGCTTTGCTTTGCTTTAATTTTTTGCTGTAGTAAACTGCCTTATCTCAACCCACCATTTGCCATCGTATTCTTTTCCCCCTGCCTGACTTTCAGGGGGAAAAAGGGGTTAAAGAGACTGTGGGCACCTGGCGGCCAGCCAAGGTTAACCCATTACATCATGTGATGTAAACTTTTTCAGATGTATCAAGTCATTCATATCTGACACCTTTATACATATCAAGATGTATCCTTCCAGGAAAAGAATGTCCACTGACATCATGGAAACTACTCAAAGAGTAAATTGCTACTTCAGGTCAGTAGGCCCATTAACTTTTGCCTCACCAACCAATTTCTGAAAAGCTTGCATTCCTTTTTCTTATGTTTGAAGTATAACATAGGGAGAATATCAAACCCTGAGTAGTTTTGTTCTTTGTGAGAACAATGTCTGTAAATCTGTAATTTCAGGTTAATGACTACGATTCTTAATGATTTTCTAGTCTAGAAAATCGGACTTTATTTTCTTATCTTCAGAGATTAAGTTGAAATAGCTTTAATAATGAGATCCACTTTTCATTTGTATTCTGTTTCTTCTGCACTCTCATTAATGATTCATAATTTAAGAATCAGGAGTGATTAATGGCTGGCTACACCACATAATGATGTTAAGGAACTTCAGTGTAATTCAGAAGGTTTAGATGTGCTTTTTATTCCATGTTCCACATGTTAACTTGCACTGAAACTAATCTGTTTCATCCAAATTCAGGAGGCAGGAGGATGTGGTCCAAAAGACCCACTGGAAATTTTGTGAACTTACTGGAGTAAAAGCCCAGCAAACACCATGAAACAAAAATTTAAAAGAAGACACAGTGCTAGGATTTAATGGCAAGCTGACAAGACAGCACCTAAAGCTTTCGTCTCATTAGCTTCAGGTGCAGTTGAGCTCATGTCTCTTTGCATGGTGTCTAACAGACATAAACTGGAAGAGAGCAGAGAGTGCTATGCAATATGAAGTACACAGTTTGGGATCTCCTTATCTCTTAGACACAGGAGACCAAGCACAGCATCCTGTAGAAAGAAGCCTCTCCCAGCAGAATCTGAGGTGGACAGATGTAGCTACAATGAGCTTTGCTGGTTCTTCAACGTTATTTTGACCTTGGGATCAAATTGTAACACCTTATAATGTGACTTACAGTGCAGGCCCCAAAGTGGAGTATCAGCACATTCAAGCCTGTGCAGCTGAAGGGCTCTTTCAGTTCCTCCAAGGCTGACAAAAAGTCACACACATGCTCAGGTTTTCCTGGGGGACTTGCCCTACTGCTGCAAAACGAGACTTAAAGCCCAAGCCCACTGAATTTGTACAAGTGGGGCCTGTGGCTCTGAGAACTGAATCTAATGATCTGAAAAATTTGTATGACAGACACTGGCCACTGAATCCACCTGGGCAGTTCGAGTGAGCTGAGGGTGGCCAGGTCAGAGTCCAGTTTTGCTGCAGTACTATAATTAAAGTTTGGTAATAAGGAATGAGTGGTTGGGGTATTGTACATACACTCATCGTGCAGCCAAACACACTGTAGGTGGTAGTACTTGTACTGCTCAGATCTGTGTCTAAACAGTTAAGAGTACTTATTTTGCTTACCATATTCTTTATTTCTACTGCCTGTTATCCTAAAAAAACTTAGAATTCCTTATCTCCTTAATTTTCTACACCAGTAGAAGCACTCTCTCTCTAATACTCAGACTATAAATAAACTTTCCATGAGCAAAGACCAAGCTTAAGAAATTTCCAGACACAAGTCCTGTTAAAAGCCTGCACACATGGAGGCTGGAACCAGACAGGACAGAGCTGAATCCAGTGCTTCTTTGAAATATGCACTGAAGAAGCTAACCGTGACTTGCAAAATAGTGATGGTCATAGCTGGTAAAAATTGGAAATTAGATATTTACCTTGTTAAGGATTTACAGAACCAAGAATCACAAGCAGAATGGTCGAGAAACGCATCACAGGGGGAGTATTGTCTCACTCTTTTGGCTCTTTAGGCAACAAACAATGACTAAATCCTTTGCTCAGGAGACATTTGATTCAGTTTTTGTTAATTTAATTTTCTGAAAATTAAGAAAAGGATTAATTTCTTACTTAGTTTTCAATTAGCTCCCATAGGAGTTGGCATTCCACTATTACTTTTACTGGAGTAGGGAAGACAACTGTCTTCAAGATCTACTGTTTTGTATTAACTGGTGATTTAAAATTAAGAGAAATGTCATGCTGAAGGATTGCCTTAGTGCTTCCTTAAAAGTGCTGCTTGGGAGGAGATGACAACTTGATTAGCATCCCCTGAGACTCTTCAAATAGGCACACAGTTCCTCAGACACACTGATGAGTGTGAGCCAGGTTTGAGTGTCATCACAGTGAGAAGCATCCTATCCTCATAATTCAAGTGGGTGAAGGGGATTCATTCAGATGATCAGCTCATTTATGGCATCTGGCTTCACTCTCTACCCTTCACATCCCCAACAATGCAGCCAGGAAGGTCTGCTGCAACCACAGAAATGTTCTCCTAGATAACACAGGCCTTGCTGATTGCTCAGGTCT
This sequence comes from Serilophus lunatus, assembly GCA_013399895.1. Classification (NCBI taxonomy): domain Eukaryota; kingdom Metazoa; phylum Chordata; class Aves; order Passeriformes; family Eurylaimidae; genus Serilophus; species Serilophus lunatus. The sequence goes on from VXBA01005309.1 coordinate 348,333, forward strand.
TGTCTGAAGCACATCATACCTTGGACTGGAACAGTCACCTTCAGACTTCAAACTGCCATCAGTGAAGAGTCCAAGCACCCTATTTGAAAGATTTTTTTTCCTGGGCACAGTCAGTTATTTTTAACTTCAGAAAGTTTTAACATGTCCAGGTACATCCACTAAATCTGTGGTCCTCTCATACATTTACTGCTTGAAATGGAGTCTGTTACCAAGACTAGATCCTAATACAGCCACTCATAAAGGAAAATCATCATCCTTTTCCTCATTTTATTTAAAACCCCCATTTTCTAGAGTGGAAATAATGGCCACAATATAATAGCCACAAAATAATGGCACAATTTTCATCCTTTCAGTGGTGTTTCAGTGTCATGTCCCCCATCCTACCCTTCCCTGCTAGACCAAAGCCCTGCTCCTTACACCTGCCCCTATGGAAACATGGATGCAAATACCAGAATGCCTGCTTTGTTCCTAGCAAAGAAATTTACATTTTTTTCTGTCTTACATCTGGAACAGAGAGCTGCCCTTTTAATTATTTACAACTCCTGAGCTGCCATGACATCTGCAAACTTTGTTCAGTAACTTCAGGTTGTCTCTTGGGTCACTGTAAAAATATTGCAGGATCTCCCTACAAGCACACCAGCATGGTAATGACTTAGCTGCTCTCAGAGTTCATCACCTATCAGCCAGAAATAAAACTGATAGCAATGAAGGTCATCTTTTGTTGTTTCTAAGTCAAATATTCCCAAGTACCAAGCAAAAATACATTAAACAAACAGCATTAATTTAATCAAATAAGTTTATACTATTAAAAAGCTGTCCACTTTCCACAAGGCAATATCAAGCAGCATTAATTAAAGAACTTAAATATTTTAACCGTTTATGACAAGATTCCTGTATTTGTCCTCCTTTTATTTTGTCTATGTCTGATATAAATTTTTCATTTACCTGAATTTTATTTACACGGATCAATACACTCCTGCTTCAAATTCTTAAACAATAATTCCCCTTTACAGCCTTGAAACTCTCCCAGAGTTCTAGGAGTTTTGAAAGACAAAACAGTGACAACAAAAAAAAAGCAAATAACCCCCCCCTAACATCAGTGTTTGGTCAGCTCTTTTACAACTACGGGGCGTAAATTAATCTACATTTGCCAAAGTGAAGAAGTGTAAGTTCTGTACCTGAGGTTTAACACCTCATTGTGAGAGATGAAACCGTCGCATTCTCATATGAAAAGGATACATCATCTTGCCTTTCCTCAACTAGAAGATAGAAATATCTACTGAAAATTGCCTCTTCCATTCTTTCACTGGCAGTGTTCCCATTTCCTAGGAATGGACTCTTACAACTGCTACATATTTCTTATGGTTTAATATTCCTTCGGCACCTGCTCACTAGGTCTTCCAATTTTCTTGGTGATAACTTAGATTTCAACTTCTTTTACACCTTCTCTCCCTGAATTTCCAGTTACTTATTTACAACCCACAACCTTCCCCTGTCCTCCATTTCTTAGGGATCAGACACATTAAAACCTTTTTCCTTTCCAGCTGCCTTACACCGCCTAAATCAGGCTTGGGATTTCTCAGTGACAGAGGCCCCCCTTTTGACTGTGATATTTTGGGGAGCTTGTAAGCAGAGCTACACCAGTTCCAGAGCACTCCTATGTGCTCTGCAATTTTACTTCAGCTCCTTACCACTGTATCTCAACATTATGTGTAATGCCATGAAACAAGCAATGTTAAGCCACCTAGGGAATATCCTCTGGCTTTGGACTTACAGGTAAGAAGCATGATCCATCACAGTTTTTCACACCTAAAATATCTGTTTTACAATCCCCTCAGTTTTGTAAGTGTCTCCTGATGCCTCACTGTCAGTGAGAACAGTCAGAAGTGGCAAAAGTGTCTCAGCACCAGCAGCACGAGCACCACTCAGACTGAATTCTGCCAGGAGTACAGAGTCTTTTTCACCCCCCAAATGACAGATGGCTGCTCCAGCAGCTGGCCAACTTGTTTTTTAATGCCAAGGGGTGGGCTGTAGCAGACATTAACTAGTACTCCATCTTCTGCTCCCTCTGTTAGGACACTAATTTCCAGCATTCATGAGAATTTCTTTTAAGGTCTTCATAACTCACTAACAGGGAGGGTAATTTCAATATTGAGAAATGCTCCTCCTTCTCTTTTGCCCACTAAGTCCTTTCTAAAAGGAAAAATGATGGGAGTCTCAGCAGTCAGAGTCACTCAAGGGCAATGTGCCTTGTGTACCCCATTACTGCCAGCATGCTGCTCTACAGATGGGAATTCAAGTTGAGATCAGCTCTTAAATGGAGACTTGAGCAACAGAGAATTTTCAGGAACCCCAAAGGAACCCAATTCATTTATGTAGGGTATCGAAGTCTCTCAGGGCCTCTTAAAAATCTCCAGCCTATTACAAAGAGAAGGAGCACATTATCTGCCCTCAGAGGGGAATGTGCAGAGAAGGCAAATTCCACTTTAGCAGCAGAGCTGGCAAAAAGTCCTCCAGTGCCAGTGACCCTCCTGGACCCACTGCACTATGTTCTTTAGGGTGCAGATCAGTTCTCTGGGAACTTCACTTATTTTGCCACCTGGTTGAAGGTGGGAGACCTGGATCTCTTGTGGCAGTTCCTCCTCCATTCTAGTGGTGATATTTCCGTGCTACAAATGACCTGAGCGGATTTACAGGGGCACGTTGTGGCAGGGGTTCCCATAGCAAGCTTGTGGTACCTCTGCACCATACAGCAGGGTTTGCTTATCCCACTCACAGAAACAGGAATGTCTCCTCAGCTCTCAGGCAGGCAAGGCTGATGGCCAGGTTTCTTGGGTGTTAACACAGTTTCTAGTGGAGAAACTCCATATCCAGTATCCTTCCTATCATTCTATGTTGCCTTGCCTCTACTAGTTGTCTTTGGTTTCATACCCTACAAAGGGTCAAATCATTACACCTGTGACCAGAATGACCATGTACAGTCCCCCTTTGCAACAGAAAACACTGGCACAATCACTTCTAATACTCCCTGTGGCTTTTGAGCCTGGGAAAGATTTGAGTCACGTAGTAATCCAGGATGGAAGAACCTTCTGCTTCAAAGCAGGGTCCACAAGGAGGTCAGATAAGGTTGCTCACGGCTTTACCCAAAGTGGGCTTGGGAACCTCCAAAAATAGAGATGGTACACCCTCCAAGGAACACAAGTCCCAATGCCTGACTGTCCCTGTGGGGGACAAGCTTTTCCTTATATCCAGTCAGATTCTCTCTTGTCTCAGTTGATGTCTATTGTCTCGTGCCTGCCATACACAACTGTTAATTGATTTGTCAAGTGAGATGAGGAATGGAGGGTGGATGGCAGAAACAGGAGAGAAGACTCAGAGCATTGTGCAAAGTCTCCATAGTGGTAAACCCTCCACGCAGCACCCTGTGCTTGCACACAAAGTCTGTGGGGGTGCTGGGATCACTGCACTGCTCTCATGGAGGGAAGAAAAGTCACACACAGAGGCATAAAGCCTGTCTCAGAGGGGAACTGCAATCTCATTCTACAAGCAACCCATTAAACATATCTACTTCTTCATTTACTTCATGCATATTGACAAATGCATTTCGAAATTCCCTCTGAAGAGACATGAATCTTGTTCTCCACACAAACACTAAGCACCATTTTTAGAGCCTTTCCTACTGAGCATCATTTTCCTATAAATACATTAGCACTATGGATTGCTAGGGAGCAGCAGAAGCCAAGGATAGGAAGGAGCGATAGTGAAAGGATCAAATGGGGCTGCTCTCTGCAGAGATGTGCCAGTGTTAGATTTTTCACTTTGACATTGCACTTTATAATCTTCAAAGATTACTATACACATGTACACACTTATTTGTAACTGCATCCATTAATCACTGCTAACTGCAGCACACAACTCCCATCTGCAGCACACTCAGCTCTGTCTGTGCCTCTCCAGTGGCTGGGAAGCAGCAGGACACAGCCTTCCAGTTAAACAAGCCATGGCTGTAATATGTATCATGACAAAGTGGTGGTAGACAGGCCATTTAAAGTCACATTTAACATTTTCGTTAGCCTTTCCCCAGGTGGCAAATGCTCATTTACATTATTCATAGTAATGGTCAAATTGTAATAGGAGGGAGAAAACTAGGAAGAAAAATAGGCTTTGTTCTCCAACACAAAGAGAGCCAGAAGTTAGGGTTTTTCAGCGTGTGCATGTTTCTCCCTTCTTTTATAACTGACAACTTGAGGGTACAGCTCCAAGTGTGGGCTAACACATCAGGCCCTCGAGAAGGAAGCCATGGCCTCTCACCAACACGTCCTTGGCAGAATTTTTATAGAGAGGAGCTCAAGGAACTTGAGGAACCCAGCACCTAGTCTGGTTCTTCTGTTGCTGCCATCAGAAAGTGGAATCTCCTCTTTCTGTCAGCAGAAAAAAATATTTAAAACCTTGTGTTCAGCCTGTTCTTACCTATCTCCACTGACTGAAGGCTTGATTGCCTTGGCAGGAGGGTTGGACTGGGTGATCTCCAGAAGTTCCTTCCAACCCACAAACACAGATTCTGTGATTCTGTGTGATTGCTTTACTGTTCAATCTATTTCAGCACAGAATTCCCCTGCTGTAAGCATTGGACATTTTTTTCCTAGCACAGTCAATGTGCAAGGGCAGTTTATTTACTTTTATATTCAGAGTCTTTACATACGTGAAGATTACTGGCTTCCTTCAGATTCACTTTCCCTGGATTTTCCAATCCCAAATCTACCCTCATCAGTTTATAGCATTGTATCATTGTTGGTTCTATCCAAAATTACTTTCATGGCCATATGCAATAGAGAGAAATGTTCCCTCTCAAACCACCCTATCATCGAACACAGCAGAGGCAAACGGCATTTTTCTGCTTCCTCCTGCTGAGCTGCACAATTTTCAGAGTACTGAAAGGAGCTGACACACATAGGTAATAGGGAACTACCCAAAAATTCAATTACTGCTGTGTGCTACAGCACTTTTTAGACCTGCTGACTAAACTACTTACCAGCAGTGAGGATGAGATAGGTCTGATGATATGACCCATTGACATTACACTGGGTTTTGGGTCCAGAAACATATTCACCAAACATCAGTTTATATGGATAATATTCATAAGCCCAGACCACCTTCATGATGACTTCTCCTTTCATAATTAGGTCCTTCTGTTTTGTCCCAGGGGCACTGAGTGGAGCCTTCTGTAATTAGTAAGAAGCACAACACGTGTCTGGGGTTTACTCTCCTAAATGTTACCTAAGGTACACCATAAATTTTATTACAGTGGAACAGCAAACATCAGACATTGCAATGTCTGAAAAAAAAAGTTAAAGAACAAACAAGATCTAAGAGAACAACATTCTGTAGACTATGAAAATATATTTGACTGAACAAACCCAGCTGAATGCTATCAACCACTGCCAACACACCCAAACCAATTACTGATAAAGCCACTATGAAGTATGGATTAGTAAGAACTTGGAGAAACCTTCTTGGCATGAATGCTCTCCTCATTCTTTCTCTTTCAAAGCTTGCCAAGGAAATGAACCCATGGAGATGTAATTAAATGCAACATTAAAAAAATATTGTAGGAAAAAAACAACCATCCAACCAAAGAAGAGGCCATATTTAAATCTGTTTTGTCAAACTTTTTACAAAGTCATTTTTCCTTCCTCTCTCCTCCAGGCTGGTCTCACAGATAAACAATTGAAAATAATTTAGTAATATCAGCAGTTTTTCAGACTTTCATTTCATTTGAGGTTCAAAAGATAAGAGTTCACAAGAGTTTCTGCACCAGAAGTTACTCATTGCCAATTTGCATCCTTGATAAAGAGTGTCCCTGTAACAATTTCCATGCATTTAAAAGCATAGAAAATATAATTCTGCATTATCAGGTGGCAATAGAGAGGACCTTAAAACCTCAGGAGATTAGAAGTCCAGATGTTCCTCTGGTCAGGTAGAAGTTGTTATCATATCTGCTAAGGGTAGACACCAATATTTTGGAACATCTGGACGAATGTAAAAGCCTTTCAAATGAGCAACATAGCATTTATTATCTGATAAATTCTTAAGCAAGTCATAGTAGGGCAAAAAAAGAAGACAATTAATCATATAGTTCTGGTGATCAGATTTGCTCTCTTTTTCTGCCTACAGACAGCTGTAGAAATATCTACAAATTTGTACAAAACTTTCAGGACTATTGTACTGTTTATGCTGCTGATCCTGAAAGGTTTTCCCTCTGGAAGAACTATATTTGCATAGTAAAAATGGATTAATATAATTCTTTGATCTTGATTGTCTACAAGATGGCATGAGCAAAATTTGCTAAGAAAAAATTGCAGATCTTCATGGTTTTTAATCAAAACATATTTATTATGTATGTTATGTATCAAAGGAGATACCCCACTGAACGGCCTGACTGAAGCTTTCCCTTCAGGACCAGTGATATCTGTCATTACATGTGTGACTCATTCTGTGCAACCCAGTAACTTCACGACTGGGACCAAGTTATGTCCATTTCAAGTAGTCCAAAACCGAGGCTCTTCCATTTACTGAGATGGAGAAATGCAATGTGTATTGTCATATTGACAAGTTGAGAGGAAAAAAAGGGGGTGCTGGCAGTAGAACACTGTCCTGGTACCTGATAACAAAGTTCTCTCAGCAGGGGCCTCCTAAGTGAGCTTGGGGGGGCTGTTGAGCTCAGTGTTGGCTGCCTCGCTTGCTGCATGCCTGAAGGAGAGCAGTCAAAATCTGCTAATTATTACAAACATCTGTCTGTTGAACACTTTCTACACAGCGTGGTGCCTCTGGAACAGATGCAAATTCTGTCTAGAGCAGGCAAATGCAAATGAAGTGCTGGAGAAGAGGTGAACAAATGTACTGCTGCTTGGCTGCCTTCTCCTCCAGCAAAACAGCACACACGCCTTGCTGTCACTGAGGGAAGTCAGCTCCGTGCTGTGGGACAGCAGGAGCATCCTGCAGAGACAGCACACATCCTGCAGGCCTCACAAGGAGGGGTGAGAGTTAGAAGGCAAGTGAGTTTTACTTCTTTAACAAGCCCAAATCCACCTACAGGGTTTTTCCTTCCTGTTTGTTCACTAAGAAAACACAAAGGTGAAACTATACTTCTCATATCAACCTGAAGGTTGGTGTCCAAGTCCAGCTCAAACCTTACTGGCAACAGAGGTGCCCTGAACACACTGGGATGTACATGAAGAGCTGGGAGGTCAGATGTGTTCTGGATCAGGCTGCTCACTACAGGCAGCTTAGTTCAAATTGGGTCACTGTAAATCTAGGGTGTCTCTTCAGGCATGAATTGTCATTCTTTTGTTTAAAGCCATAGAACCATTTCCAAAGCTCTAAATGAATACTGATCCTTTAAAAAAGCAAAAGGGAAAAATGCTTAATTATACTTGCTTCCTTTCTGTAAACATTTCTTAACTAGAAATGCTTAAAAGCTCTCCCAAAGTGACTGCCCAAATGTCACAGGCAAAACTAAATGCAATTGTTTTGTTCTGGTTTTAATATAGTGGATCAGAATAACAGTAATTGCCTTCTCTCATTTCAAAACAGATTTGTGATATGTCAGCATTAGCATTTCCCAGTAAAGCACTTCTCCAGCTGAGAAATGTTTCAATGAGTATAAGATTCCAAAGAAATAAATGTATTTTCACTATGTGTGATTGGGATTCGATTTTTAATAAAATTTAGAGTTCTGATAAAAGAAACTTAAAATTAAATTTCAAACTTACTCTTCAATTTTTCAATTTTTTTTTGAATAACAAAAAATTGTTAGCAATCAAATTCAAAATGAATAACTTCGATTAAAATGTATTAACTGTTGTGACCCCCTGTTATTTTAAATTGTTACAGCATTAAAAGCTCTGTGAAGACTGAACATAAAAAGCAGCATTTTGGCATTTTGCACAAAAAAGAGTCACATGTGGATGCAATCGAGGAGGCAGCATTAGGCAGATGAAAGTGGTAGGGCTTTGGTCTTGCTTCAGAAAATACTTCAGACAGCTAATCAAATGCTCAAATTTGAGCAAGTGCTTACGTGCTTTGTTGAGGAGAGTGATTCGAGCACATTCCGAAGGTTAATCGTGTACTTCACATGCATTGCTGAATTTACTTGTGTGGGTCTGATCCAGAGCCCTTGAAGTCAATCGGATTTTTTTCTGAGTGAATTTGTGTGTCAGACTTTAAAAATGGCAGCTAATTTTTTTTCTTCCAAAACCCTTCTTCTCTGTAAATAATATTTTAAAACAGTTTAGTATGAGCTATTAGCATAATACAAAATGTTAGCATAGCAATTATTATGTTTAAAATGAATACAGTATCATTCCTTCATATTTTTCACATTAGGCATCTCTTGGTGGTTTTTTTTTAATTAAAATTATCTGCACTTAGAATGTCCATAGAGGATAGAGAGCAATAGAGTCAAAACGATAAGTTATGGAATGTAAATTTTAATTAAAAAAATCACTCTGTTGATGGAAGCCACAAAGTAATTATGTAACAAAATCTGTCTGCTGTTTAACCAGCCTGTAGGTGTTGGTTCCCTATGGGCCTCACACAGAAATCATCACATGACCCTTCCTCACAGTAGCAAAAGGCTATTTCAGCAGGGCAGTCAGGTACTCTAAACAGAGGGAGAAGAGGAGTGGCTGCTTCTGGATGTCAGCGACCATGAATTATGCACAAGAAATACAGAGGAGCAAGGTTTCAGTTTTGGAGATCAGAAAGGTTTGTGTGCCCCATTAATGTGTGATGGGCAGCTGGTGACACCAACAGCAAAGGGCCATCTGGGGAAGAGCAATAGCTGGTGTTACAGAAATGTGAAAGTCATCCTCAGTCTGGAAAGGATCCTGACAGCAGCACCTTGTGATCCATGTTCTTGCTACCACATCACTACACCTGACAGATATAACAACTCCTCCTGGTCACCAGGTGAGTACAGGCAGTTAACCAGAAGTACTCTTACTTACACAGAAAACGTCCCTGGTCCACAGGTCAGGGCCCTATCAGAGTCACGAGTGCTGCTCAAGCCATCATTCCTGATAAGTTCTAGTGTGAAAAGAACACAGGAATCTCGTCAGTACCAAGTGTTTTACACACTTCAGGATGCCATAGGAAAAGTCATTTTAATGCAATTCTGATGTCTTGAGTCCCTGTCCATCCCATTCCCTTGTAGGTGAGGCATGTGAGGACATACTCTCAGCTGCCTCTGGAATACCCGATACAGACGAGTTTGAAATGCCCTCAGAGAAAGAAGAAACAGACCACAGGGTTGTATTATATGTTCCTGACTGATTCTGCCTCGCAGGCAGATAAGCTGCAATCATAGCTACATTTCAATGAACTCGTTGTGGTGGGAAGGAAAAATTATTTCAGCATCAGAAAATCCAGAGCTGCTCCACAGACACTAATTCAAAACTGTCTCCTGCCCAGATGAATGCTTAGGAGAAATAAAATCAAGCCTTGAGCTTGCAGGTAATCTCATTACACATCACCAGAAAGCCGTTGCTTGCTTAGATTTCATTCAAACACACCAGCTTCATTCTCATGATTTATGGAACTGCAGAAATCTCCACAGATTTTTTTTTTTCTCTCCTCTTAACCCTCTGGTTTAAATATAACACAGCAAGTTAAGCTGAGAAACTAGGAAGGCAGTTTACTTAGCTAATGTTAAACCAAAGGAAAAAAAAATCAATATTTTGTACCCTAGAAGGAAAAAGAAAAACAAACTGTTCTTCTATCTTAAATACTTAGTGAAACCATCCCTTCCAGATAGAAACTATCAGTAAGATAAGCTTAAGTTTCTCATCTGCCTTTGGCAAAGCAGAATCATTGTCATTTCAAGGGATCCTAGCAGGAAAATGGAGAAGCAAAAAGACACTATAAGAAAAGTCCAACACGTCAGACTGTTTAATTGAATAAGTAAAGCCCATAGAAAGAAATCTCTGTAAGCCAGTTATGGGGAAGAAAACTTAATTAACTTCTCAGAGAAGTTCTTGCTGTCTCCCCCATAAGGGGTTGGCCTCATAAGGCACCTATCCCCCTAGAAGTGAAGCAAAGGGTTACCAGGGCAGATCCAGGTATTTTATCAGGGTTTACTGTAAACTTCACAGAAGCACAAAGTCTCCTGGCATCAGGATACTTATGGAGTCACTAAGAGCCACATCTTGGAAAGGTCACTCATTTATCGAAGAGTCAAAAACTAGGACCATAAATTACCTCTTACTTTTTATCTGCTAAGTGAAATTTAGTTGTGACTAGACACACCATTACTTAACCACCAGATATGCCAAAGTGCCCTAAAGGCCTTGGGTACATTATACACTTGCTGTTGCCATGGAAATAATGATTCAAATTTTAGAAGTGATAGGCAGCAACCTGTCACAGTGTCATTCTTCAGCATCCCAGGGGAATCTTGGCAATGACAGCTAGGCTGAAATGCCTCATTGCCATTCCTGTGAATTCTGTATCTCCAGGAGGACTTTGCTGATGTGATCAGGACTCCACTGTTATGTTTTCTGATGCCTTTTATACTATCATTCTATGCAGTTTACTGTGGGGTTTGCTACCACTGATGACTGGAAAACCAAAATTACATTATACACTTTATAAAAGCTGTAACTGTTGGCCTGGGATATGCAGCCATAGAATAGACCTGCTTAGAACAGAAATGGTTGATTTCTGCTTTGAAGCATAAGACAAGACTCCACAGTTCAACTAGATTGGAAACAGAGAGGCAGTACTGGGATTCTTTTGTTTGTCATGTTTTCAGATCCTCATTTTTCATAGTCCACACTCTTACTCTGCTGTGTTCAAATGTGAAATTGTGAGCATATGGGCTTTGCCACAGTAAAAAAAATGCAACTATGCCAACTCTTAAAGGTTTCCCTACTCTAAAGACAGTACAAGTTGTATGCAAGCCCTATTTGTGAAAATATTGTTGCCACTTCTTGTAAATATTTTCATATTTATTGTTTTCATCTTGTCATGTCCTGGATCCTTGCCAGAATCATGAATTGCTCACCAGTTATTTCTGCTGTAAAACATTTCACCTTGTGCACGGCTTACTGCAGGAACTGCTGACCACACTATGCAGAGAGTCAGAAACCTCCCCTTTGGAAACACCACCATTCACTGACAGCCCAATCTGTGCTACGGGGGCCCTTCTTCCTTCCCAAGCACATGGCATGCTACATGTAAGACTTCCAGGCCTTATCAGCTGAAAATGTAGGTTCTTGTTATATCCCTAATAACAGCCTCATTTCTAACTCATTGAAAAATGAGTAGACCACTATGAATGGTTGTGCTTTTCAGCCCATTTGATTTCTCTCTTTCACTGGACTCTATTCATCAGTCCTGCTGATGCCACTGTAGCTGAAATCATATCAACACTTTTCAGGAATTCATTATATAACACCAGGCCAGATTCTCATCTAGTGAAAAACCTGCCTTCATATTTCTGCTTCATTCTACTTTACAAAAGATTACTTTAATGATAGAGCAAAGGATAGACCCACACAAGAAGCTTTTTCCAGGCTCAGAACACTGATATGAGCATTACACTATCTGACACTTCCAGCTTTCACTTCCATGCCCCGAAGGTGTCCAGCAACTCCCAGGATGTGCCTTTCCTTTTGAGCTGCTGATTTCCTTTGTACCAGCAGCTCTGCCTGGCCTTCCTGAGCCAGCATCCTGTCTGTGATGGGAGGCCACACTCCATCGCCTAAGCAACATTTTCCTTACAACTGTCAGGGTCTTTCAAAAAGAGGTTTGATGTTCAGGTTTCCAATTTAGTGCTAAGCCAACTGGCAACTTCCTCTATCTTTATCCATTGGGTGTTTCTTGATAAAAATCCTCAACTGCTGTAAAGCCATAGAACACCCTGGGCCCCAGTGGAACTTTGCCATTTTGTACCCATTGAAGATTTGACTTGACTGGAAAGGATAAATTATAAATCATCTTAAGGGGAGGAAGAAAAAAGAAGAAATGTATTTCTCCTTTTCTTCAGCCTCATGCACTCTGCAGGAAAACCTTAAATACAGAATTAGAGCACACTGTTAAAATATCTGTCTGTCCAGCAATTCAATAGCCTGTAAAATGAGCAGGGCTTGTTCAGAAAGCAAGCAGAAAAAAATAGCACAATTCCAAACAGGTTTTCCCACTACTCCAGTCCTTTCCAGTTAACATCCAATCTGCTGTTTACATGCACAGAAGACAGAAGTTCATTTCATGTGCTGCAATCAAATAATATCCTCAATGGCAGAGTACAGTGGTATTTGATTCCAGGGCTTTCGCCTTCAGTGGTTTATTGTCCCCTCTGCCAAGAACCTGCTTACTTGGGTAAAAGAAAAATTTACCTGCCAGTGTGTTCTGCAGCAAACACTATTTCCTGTTGATACCAAGGATGTCTGAACTCATGTTTACTTTTTTTATTTTTAATCATAATAAAAATTGCCTTTATTTTTCTGTTAACTTTTCTCTGGTGTATGCACAAAATTTTTATTCACCTTCTTTGCACTCTTGTGGCATCTTTTCAAAACACACAGGGCTTAAGGGATTGCACTCAGATACTTATTTGCTGCAGAACCCCATAGAAAGAACAATGCAATATTGTTCCAACCTGGGAGCACGGAAGAAACTTAAACAGTGAAGTAAACCACCATTATTTACCTTCTAATCCACTGTTCTTCCCACCCCTGGCAAGGAAAGATGTTTGCCTCACAGAATGGGTTAGAGTTGGGAAGGGCCTTAAGGATCATTTAGTAAAACCCCTCTGCCATGGGCAGGGACACCTAGACCAGAGACAACTAGAGCAGGTTGCTCCAAGGGCTGTCCAGCTTGGCCCAGTTCCTTAAGAACAGAGCTTGCCTTTCCCAGGAAATTGTTCCAGCTGCTCTGACCTATGTGTTAGAGAAGGAAGCACCACGAATGTCTCCAGGGAACTCAGAACAACTATGACAAGATTATTATTTTATTTCCTTCTACTGCAAACAGGCCAGTAAAAACAAGGATAGCCACAAACTGAGCTTCCATTTGCATAACATACAGAATCCAACTTTAGTAATTTTATTTCAAGTGTCATTTTGATGATCACTGCTATGCAAGTCACTTATTTCAGCAGGGCATATTCTCTTTGCAGATGCCATGTTGCTCCTTTTTATGTGACTTGTTTTTCCTTTCTCTACCCTGTGACTTTTGTTGGATGGTGAGAAGTAGTTCAGACTGATGGGGCTGTTGGACTTCTGCCCAGATGGTGGTTTTATGCACTAGTTCTACATCAAGCAACCATGGTGTCACTGCTCTTCCCATACCAGCATTACATTTCTTCCCCACAGTGTCAGACATCCCTCCCCTGCTCCAAAGAGGATGTGCCATGCTCTGGCCAGAGGCTGTGTACCCTCACACTCTTAAGGGCAGTAAAAGAGAAAAGGGAGTCAAACCTGCCTTAGAGATGCAGACAGTTGACCATGTAAACTGTCCACAGAACCATGAGAATCTGGACCGCCAGATTCTAGGAGCAGCTTCCTCAGACTTGGTCATTCCTTTACAAGTAAAACGGGTACCCTTTTCTTATTACAGCAGCCTTTGAACTTAATTAAAACTCTCAATTATCATCTCTTGAGAAAATAGTAAATCCATAATGCAAGCTCTGAAATTAGTTTGATTGCTAAACTGGAACAAGCATATGCAACCTTAGGTGCTCCAATCACTAACTAACCTCCCACTTTTCTGGTGGAAGAATACACTCTTTCCACCAGACTGCAGACTTTGAAGAAGGCTTTTAAAACCTCTTAACTACATGTTAAAAAAGATAACAGCACACACCAGTTTAATCCTTCAAAGAGTAAGTACTCTAAGCTACCAGCACAGCACATTAGCAAGGTGGGAGCCAGTTCTCTGCACACACATACTGGGCACGCCCTGCAGTAAACTGCTCTTTTTAATGAAGTTACCCAGCAATGCAAAGACCAAGCCACATAAAAATCATTCACCATCCCATCTGTACAGTATCACAAAATCCCACATGAAGGCAAAAATTCATAAAGAACTCTGGGGAGAAGGAAAGCATTACCTTGAAAAGCTGACAGTTCTACTGCAGTACCTTGGGCTTCTGTTTCCTTTAATTCATCATTGGACAACTATAAACTTGGATTTTGCTGATTACATAGGATATAAATCTTAAAGTAAGAGAGTTTAAAACACTATTTAGGACTGGTGCTAGGAGGGGAATAAAATGTACTGCCTAAAAGTATAAAAGAATGAAGCACTTATTTTCTGACTCATTTATAATACTTAGGACAATTCTTATCCTTTTGTCAAGGTGAAAAATATTACATGATTGAGAACATTTTGAAAAAGAAGAAAGTTTGTGAGTTCCCTCATAAATAAATGTAAACATTTGATTTTATTTTTATTATTTTGTAGTTGTGTAATGTAATTACTTTGCTTAAATCATTGACTCAGACACTTCAGGTTACAAGAGAAAGACCAAGTAAAATCTCAGCACTGACAATATACTCATTTGTAGAGAAAATGAGTACTTCAGTTCATCGTGCAGGTCCAAGGGTTTTTATCTGTGATACACTGGACTTTTGAGTCCCTAGTGTGCATACTGATGAGATAGTTTAAGAGTTGATACAAACCATGTTTTAATTCTATGAAGTCTGGCAGCCTATTGAATTACTTATATGATATCAATTACTTAATGCTGTCAAGTTTGGCAATTCCAGGTTTAGTATCCTTTATGATACAATACTCACACCGTGGCTTTGCAACACTTGTAAAAACTCCAGATGTAATAAGTGTGCTTCATATTTGGATCTGCAAAGCAGGAGGAGTTGCTGCAGCCCCACAGCATACCACTTCTGATTAGTTTACTGAAAACCATGCACACATTTAAAAAAATAAACTACATCAGTTGATAAAATCCTGGCACTAAGTGAAATTTGCACCATTTCCTGATCTTCAAGAGTATTTCTTTGTTCTGGTTTTTCACACATCTAGTATTTGTGAAGCCCTGATTTGTACTCGTCGGGGTTTCAGCTGTTCAGCCACTGCATCCAGGTGATTTGGAAAAGTTCCAGCCCTGGACTTTGTTGGATCAAATTAACAAAAGTCCCACAGTCTCAATAATTTCTTTAGTGAGGACAATATCATGAAATGGAACTGATATTCTTCTGTTACACAGCAGGTGAGAAAAAGGCCAATGGAAGAAGTCTAGCCCTGACTTTAAACCCAGATTGCAGTCTCAAGCATAGCATGCACCTGGGAAAAAGAACACTCATCAACCATCACATTTAATGCTCAGTCTAATGTAGAATAGAAAAGAATGTGTTAAGAGAATGTCAGGCTTGCTGCTGCCGCCTCAAAAAAAAGAAGTTATCTGCTGTTCCTGTGCTAAAAATGGTTTCACTGTTGTGGGTGAAGCAGCACTGCTTCAGATTTTAAAATACTTAGACATTCATTTTCTAGCAGGGCTTAATTGGTACCAGCAAACAGGTAGACCTTTTGTAAATCTGGGATCCAATTCAAATAAAGCAAACATAGAAATAATAAATTTAAATATATTTTTAAAATGTTATTCTGAAGTGCTTTTATTCTCATATAACAGTAGGAACAAGGAAGGTCACTCCACCAGCCTTGGCTCTAAATGACTCTATTAAATGCAAGGACACACCATTGTCATGGAAGGGCTTGGGTTAGAATGAACCTCAAAGCTCATTTCATTCCATCCCCTGCCATGGGCAGGGACACCTTCCACTATCCCAGGTTGCTCTAAGCCCTATCTGACCTGGCCTAGAACACTTCTAGGGATGGATCATCCACAGCTTCCCTTGGGCAACCTGTGCCAGGACCTCAACACCCCCATAGGGAAGAATTTCTTCCCAACATCTAATCTGAACCTGCTTTCTTTTCAGCGTAAAGCCATTCCCCTCCAGTTCTGTCACTACATCCCCTTGAAGTCCCTCTCCAGCTCTCTTGTAGGTGCCTACTCCCTCATCAAATATCTTCAACTTAAAGATCAACATCATTTAAGAAAGTATTTCAGAATTTCTGTATAGGCAGGACAAACAACCACTAAAAATTCTAATTTAATTTTTTCAGAGGGAACACATGGTTCATAAATATCTCAGCTTAAAAGCTGTATCACGTGCAGCCACATATGTTGGGTAATAATTAGAACCCAATTAAGTAGGGCACCAAAGGAATCTCTGTAATTTTATTTATGATATTAACTTGGAAGATTTTTTCCCCCAGCTGTGTAAGAGACATTAAGGCTATTCATCATCCTGGTAGCAATATGATAATTTTCTACAGGGACATATGGAACTAAACTAAGCTTGTATTTTTTAGGTATGACTTTTAAAAACCAATCTATTCATATTTGTTTTCATTTCTATCAAAATTTTTCAGTCATCAAATCCATCACTGCTTTCCTGAACAAGCTAAAAATGTAAATTCATCCAGAGTAGGAAGTACCACTTAATCACAAGAGGCACAGGTATGCCACATTACCAAGATCTAAAAAGAGCAGAAGTACAAGAATGTTTCACTAACCACAGTTGTGGGTTTGAGTCCTGAATTTCTACTAGATTTTCTTTCTTCCATTTTATTTATTATTTTAAATCAGGCTCTGAATTAGCTCTTTTGTTTATCTTTTCTGTCCAAAACAGATTGAATTTGACATTGAGTTCTTTTGAAGACACTTTTCTGGTCTCAGGTTTAGAATTATAGCTCATGTTATTTACTGGAGTGATCCAAATAAGGTTTAATAAATGCATGAAGCTTATACTTCTAAAGCCAAACATTTGGAGGGATATGCTACCAAACTGTTCTAAATTAATTGAAATATTTTCTCAGCAACAGAGATTTGGCCTAAAGAACAGACATAAATTAATCAAGTTCAATTTGGAAATGGTGACTAGAGAATAAATCACAAAATGACTTTATGCATTATCACTGGTCTTAATATATATTTCAGTTATTTTCTCTTCTTTAGCTTCTCTGTTCCCACATCAAAATCAAGAATCCATTTTTGGCATATCCTAAAGACCTTGGAATTCAATTAAAACTCTTAGAACTCAAATCAATTCAGATCTGCACATAACAGTAAGTGAAACCCAGGTCAGCACTAGTTCTGCTGCTCAGCTGATGCGAAGAAAAGTTTTGCCTCATTTTCCAACACTACAAGGGTTGAAAGAGCAGCATTGCCTCACATTTAAGTGTGTAGAACATGACAACCAGTCCAAAGTAGTTAAGTTCACACTTCAAAGATTCTCTCACAGAGCTCTCACTATATTTCCTAAATTATGTTTACTGGTTTTCCAGTAGCATACACCTTAAAGAAAAATTGTTTTCAAGTCTGAAAGGCTGTAGCCTTGTTATTTGCTTCCTTGAGCAGATGCATCAAGATCTTACCTCCCAAGTAGTCCATGTGAAGATTCTACAAGATTTAAATGCACAATTTTGTTAAAATATGTGCTATGCAAATGATGCTGAGCAAACAATTTCATTATGCTGCATTGGTGCAGCTACGAGAAAAAAAATTATCTACTCTATATCCATCTCAGAATGAAATATCCATCTCTCAGCAAACCTGTGTAGAAAGGGTTGTAAAAATAAATTCTGAGAAAAAAGATTCCAAAGGGTGGAATGAAGATTTAGAGATACAATGGATTCCTGCTGGAAAGATCATAGTTTCTGTAGGCAAGAGCAAAAGCACAAAGGCTGTACCTCTATCTGTGCAATAAGTGTATTGCTTGTGCCTCCTGCTCTTGGATCCCACAGCAGCACCAGTGAGCAGCTTTGTTCTGGATCACCTGAGAATGACTCAACGGCAAAGATGCTTTGAAGGAGCTGTGCAAGTTAAAAGGTCCTGTCCAGGTGATACAAAGCAATGGCATGGGGACATAGGAAGGTCTGAGCCCTGGCTTTCCCTGCCTTCCCTCCTGAGTCTCTCTGAGAGAAGGCTCAGTGAGGCCTCCCTGCTGTATGTTCGCAGAGGTGCAGGTGGCCAGGGAAGGATGAGACTTCTCTCTGATGTTGGGGATACAGTCACACCCTTTGGCTGCCTCGATGTTCTGAAGAACAGTATAGTCCTCTCATCCTGCCATCCACAGTCCACATGCACAACTATGTCTCAGATGGAACTGCTGGTTTACTTTTGTTGCTGATGCCCAGGAGATTCCCTTAGCCTAGATTTCAGTGGCAAAGAGGCAAACATCAAAGCTGTTTCTTTACTGCTTCCAATATTAACGTATTAATGCTCTACTACAGAGTCTGTGACCTTTCTCCAGGCTGTGGGTGATGTAGTTTGTTTTTTTATTAAGAAAGCTTTGAGAACTGTTTGAAGATGTACACAAAGTAAAGCAGGCACCCTGTCCAGTTTGTACCCTCTTCCTCCCCTCCCCTCCCCTCCCCTCCCAACATTGTTCACTACCAGATTTTGCAATCTAACACTGAGACAGCTGAAAAGGTCAATTAGGAGAATATATCCTACAATCAAACTCCATTCCACAAAATCACTCTTCACAAACAGATGAAAGGGGATAATCATTATTATAAATTGTACATTCAGCTAGGCTTGAGGCTTTGCCAAAAGACTTGTGTAGGAAGAGCTGCAGAGGTACCAGAAGGCAATGTGCTGCTTGGAACACAAATTCCTTCTTGTCCTTCCTATTTGGTGGACTAGTCCTTGTTTACCACGGCACACAGCTCAAAAAACCCTGTTAGAGGAAATCTCTGCTGGAGTACACAGTCCTGGAGCACCCACCTCTTATGGTGAGATTACCCACATCGGCCAAGTCACTGCAATATCAGTCTGAGGATGTCAGACTCTCTGGGAATTTTGAGATAAGTTGTTCTCTCAAGCAGTGTAACCACCTCCTTGTAGCTTCCACAGTTAAAATCAGATATATTATACTCCCCTATGAAATATATCCAAGAACATTTCAAAACCACTAATCCAAACAGAAACCAATCCTGCACATATCTGAAAACATATTTCCATCAACAGATGAGCTTCCATTAAAGAGAAACATGCGGCAAGTGTGCATAGGAATGGAGAAAAAGTTTCCCAGGCAAAATACCCCTTTGAGTTACAGCTGGAATGTATACAATATATCCTTACTCCAGGGCAAACCTGGGTCCAACTAAGGGTTGGACTTGATGATCTATCTTAAATGATCTATCTTAAAGGTTTTTTTCAAACCTAAATGATTCTATGAGTCTATGATTGTGAATATTGTCACTGTCCTGAACTTCAGCTGAAGGAAAACAGCAACCCCTGCTTCCATTCTTGTTTCTGTTCCTTATTGTTTGCAGTTCTTCCAGTACATCAGACAGATATCCTTTTTAAACACAAGGTTTCCAGAAAACAGGCCTCCAACAGAGCACTCATCCAGTGCAGGAAGGAGAAAACCATGAAGCAGGGTGTCTTTTATGGCCCAAACCCTGGCATGGAAGTGGCAAATATTTTCTCCCCTTTACCTGGTCAAGTGCTGAAATAAAGGTGGCCAGAAAAATAATTTTCATTCAAGAAAAATTTCATAAAATTTTGAAGTCTGTTTTCATCCCATGTTTTTTGTAGAATCCCTATAGATGTTAGAGCCTAAAATTTCACAGAATCTCAAGAATTTTTGTGGCTTGAAAGACTTAAGGTGTATTTGACAGCTATTCAACTTAGTTGATGTTATTAGACTATGCAGAAAAAACATAAATACTGCTATTTTTATTTTTTTTTGGCACAGCCGGAGTTTGTTGCAATTATGAATCATCATTTACAGAGTTTGGAGGAAAATAAAAGATGACATTCATTCAGACAGTAGGAGGAGTTAACGACTGAACTTGCTGAGTTACTCACAGAACTGAAATCAGAATCAGAAGGAACCATTTTTCTTCCCCAAAGACATCCTCACAGTGCAATTGAATAGCCATTCAGGGGTGAATTTTATATTTTCTGGCTGTTAACTTGCTTTCCTCCTTACATACACACTTCAAGGAGCAGAAAAGAAAGAAATTGCTGTAGCAAACTTCACTGGAAAAAGGAGCAAATGAATTAAAGAATGCACGTGTATACACATAAGGGGAAGAGAAGGAGGTCTAATCAATTAAGTGTGAAGTTCATCTCTGCAAAGCTACAGGTTTTTGTTTGTTTCTTTGTTTTCCTACAGAAGGGTTTTAGTACAGAGTACACGTGTGGGATTATTCAAGTGCACCACTGGGGTTGGGGGGGGGCTGTTTACTTAAACTACATGAATCTTTAGCTTTGCACAACACTTGTGGGAGTAAACTTTTTTCACTTTATTGGTATAGGGCTCCAGTTTCAGATATACTGGAAGTAGCTGCTTCCATCTCTTTCTCTCTAGAGGTATGGTATTTTTTATAGGCCAGCTCCCAAAACAGCTGCACAGCTCTCAAGAAGCAAAACACTTCACAGACAGGGCTTGATCTTTAGCATTGATGAGGAAATAAAACATGATATCAAACAGAGTAATAAATGTATAGACACAGTAATGGAAAAACATCATTGCCCTTTATGGCGTACAACATCAATACAGGCACAAACTAAGAGTTGTCTTTCAGCTACAGTGAGAGACCTCAGGTGAGAGGCTGGATGATGTCTAACTCCTGCTTTCTTTCATTTTCAGCTGCCTGCTTGCAGCTTACTCGCTTGATCCTCAAGATCAGTCATCCCCCACATCTGTTTGTACAAGAACAGAGGAGCTTTGCTGAGCACACACTCTCTGCATGCAGATAAGCTCCTGGCACGCTCATCTTTTGCATGTGTAATTTGAATCTTCTTGCTTAGTGTTTTGGGCACTCAGAAGTCAGATCATAAAACAAAGGCATAAAGTGAGCCTACTCCTGACTGCTGCATGGCACAGGGAAAAATGAGTCCTCCCATTGTTCAGGCCCAGTTTTTGCCCCTAATAAGTGTCAGGCTTTTAACACACCACTCCCTTCCCTACTAATGTTATTAAAATAAGGATTCAGTGCAGCCTAACAGCTTTTAGTGACTGGACTATGTTCTTCATTGGAGGCAATTTCCAATATGTTTATATGTGTTTAAATAAAAATTAATAGAAATCAGAGTAAAATAAATGAAAAGCAATTTCTAGTTCACTGAAGTTAGAATAAGTGCTTGCTCCCTAATTTCCTAGAGTAGAAAAACTCCTTAATTTTTCCCAGAATACTAAAGGCATTCGTAACTTTCCCATAGAAAGTCAAGCATACCAGGAAACATGAGAAAATTTTGTTAAAAGGGCATCATATCCTGCCTCTTGTGCTCCAGCAGAAGTTCAGCCATCTTACACCATCTCTAAACGGAGTGCCTAACCTGTCCCCAGTAATAACTGGTGTTCCTGAGTCCACATTATATATCACTCCTTAAATATATCTACCATTAAAAACTGCTTTATCTTCCAATTCCTTTAATTTCTTTCCATATCCAGTAAACATTGAAAACAAATTATTCCTTTTTTGTTTTGCAAACAACCTTATAAATTTTTCTTTTAGGTTACCCCTTAGTCTTTAAAAAAACCCAAGTTCATTTATTGTATTCTCATAGGTTCAATTTTCTCATTTAGATTTATAAATTACTCTCATTCACAAATCCTATCAACCCTCTACCAAGTACCTTTAAAAAGAGCAAAAGAAGAGCCAAAAAGAAGTCAGATAATTACAGGTAGTCCCAAAACACAAGGGTTATATGACAGCAATATATACACTGTGCACGTATTAGAGGACACTGGAATATCCAGAGCACAAGATACTAAGGAAAAGCTTCCCTGTGTTTTCTTCTCTCAGCTTTGGGAATAAAAATGCTTACACTTACATATCAGACCACTGTTGCTGCTGCAGGATTCAGGGCTGCTCCCATCATTCCAGACTACAGAAAACAGCCTCAGACTATTTTCTTCTCTGGTATTGAAGTCAGAGCCCCACAGATCAGTTTACTTTTCTCTTCCCAGTAAATGGTAACCTGGAAATGACCAGCCAATTTCTTTTGCCAAGAAATGGCTTCAGCAGGAAAATTGCTCAATTCACTCTGTCAAAGTGGGTTTGAAAGCAGGCTGCCCTGCTGGTGCCTGTTTGGAGTACAGGAGGCTTCTGTGTTTGCATGTTTTGGGTTTGTGTGGCATCTTGCCTTCCTTGCCTTTTTCCTATTTCTGCACTTCCAAGTCAACCCAGAGAAAATCCATTGAGACCTGCTAAAAGAACAGATGCTTTTGTACAGCCAATGCTTCAACAACCACAGAGCATCTCATGAAAAAGGTGAACAGTTTAGTCTATATCCTAACCCTACACTTTGATTTTTGGAAAAGCCATGATTCCAGCTCTATACCTACACTTGGCCCTTTATAAAACTCTGCTGAAAATCAAGTCCCAGGATGAACAGGAAGTATCTTCCAGAAAATATTCAATTTAATAAATTAGATGGTTAACACCAGGAAGTTCACTGAAAAACAACTTAAAAAATTCTTCTCTGGTCAGAGCAACACAAATCTAATAAAACTCTACAGTTATCCCAGCTTATCTACAATAAAAAATTACTGCTGTCATCCAATATGATGTAGTAGATTTTCCATAACGACTGAAGTTAATGTTCGCACCTTGATTCCCAGGTCAACTTCTGTCATATCAAACAGGTAAACTCTTTGGGAACTTGCCATTTCCTGAAGCCAGGAAGAACAGTTCTTACCTCATGCAAGCAGTCACACCTTTACTTTTGCTGTGACAGTTGTTATGCTGCAGTCACTCACAGGGAGAACAGTGCAATTATTACAGACAGCTGGACCTTTGAAATGACTGATGCCCACACACAATTCAGAGAGCTTCCATCACAGTGGCCATCAGTGTCTCCAAAGGGAAGAACACTGACAGGCAAAGGTGGTGTGGTAAAAGGGAAGGTCCAGAGAAGGAACAATTTGTGGCTGTGCATGATTCATTGAAGACTTTAAATTTTAACTAAAACGTGGACAAAACAGACACATTTTTAGAAACTTTTTGGAAAACATGTTCATAACCTCTTCAGATACCTATTTTGGCTACTGAAGACCTGAAGAGAGGGGACTGCACAGCATTTACAGCATTAATACACAATATCAGTAATATAAAAATCATCAAATGTACATCAGAGAGATTCATGGAAATTGAATACTTAAAATATAGATATTTGGCTGAGCAAATGCAAACATGTTTGGAATACAGGAATATTCAATTAAAGTTCATTGAATTAGCTATTTCAGATAACCTACAAACAACATTAGTATCCATCAAGGACTTCCAGTGAATCCAGAGGATGCTGGGCAAACTTTGCACTTCAGAAAGGTCACTCTGACATCTAATGCTATGCATACAAGGCAGTCAGGAAAATTCACCACATCAAAATGAAGAAAGAATCCTAGATCTAGATGAACCGAGCATACAGCTCCCGAAGTCTCCAGAGTATGGAACTGCATAGTTTTCATGGAAAATAAAACTTCTGCAGCAGTAGATCAAACAAGCAGAGAAAAATTTAAGATAAAAACTATAATCTCACAATAGTGGCATCCATGTCCTCATTTTGTAATCACTGAAACAGCCAGCATTAGGTTTTTTTCAGTATTTAAAGTACAATGCCTATGTCCAGCCTATGTC
Source organism: Serilophus lunatus (assembly GCA_013399895.1). Taxonomy (NCBI): domain Eukaryota; kingdom Metazoa; phylum Chordata; class Aves; order Passeriformes; family Eurylaimidae; genus Serilophus; species Serilophus lunatus. Next base: position 372,012 of record VXBA01005309.1, read on the forward strand.
TATGTCTAGCTGATTAACAAAAGGCCAGTGTACCTTTGGCTTGGCCTTGGGGGAAGACAAATTCAGGTCTGCTTTCAAAGACCCCACACTCCAAGCTGTGAATGTATCAGGGTTTTACTCAGACTGGAGAATTCACAGTGGCTATGCCAGGGCAGCCATGAAAGAACAGATGCTCAAGGTGTGCTGAAATCCATTCCTGCTCTGAAAGGATCCTGCTCCTGCAGTGCAGTACTGTCCATGCTCACAATGAGATTTGTTGAACTCGTGTCTGATGAAATCCCAGCCAATATTTTTGTGAAATGTACACACAAAGTACTGATTGTCTAAGCATGTGTCTTTCATATTTGGATTCTTAACCAGAGGCCCAGCAATAGAAGTGGTATTTTAAGATTTGGTTTTATTCCTCAGTGCCCTACTCTGTTTTGATTGGCAATAATTTCATTTCCCCAGGACAAGTCTGTTTTGCATGTGGAGGTATTTGGTGAGTGATCTCTCATTGCTCTCATCTCAACCAGGAGCCTTTTGTTACCTTTTGTGTCCCCTGTCCAGCTGAGCAGAGGAGTGACAGAGCAGGTTTGGTGGGCACCTGGCATCCAGGCAGGGCCAGCCCACCGGATGGTCCCACCAGTTCTTTCTAAGGAGAACTGCAGGAGGGTAGGACATGGCTGTACCTCGGGATAGAAATCAGTGCATCCAAATTATGACAGTCCTATCTGACTGACACAAGAATGTGTGACTCAAATAGACTTGATCCAGAACACAGCTCCTCATCATTTCTAAATCCTAGCTAATGAATAACTAATGCAATACGAATCCTGTTGTGGTGGCTTATAAAGTATTGTTTGTGTTGTCTGAAATATGGTGAATAGAATTACCGGTTTCTTTCCTGAGTCTCTCACAAAAATTACGTTTCTCATGGGGCTCTTTCAAAAGTCCCATTTCCAATAATTCACAAAAGAAAATGAAGCTACAGTTTTTTCCTTCAGGTGGATTTCAGTGCTACTCCGTCAGATACGAGCGCAAAAGATGGATGCACAAATTCTGTTTGTGCTGATTCTCTCCCTCTCTCCACTGCAACCAGGAGAAAGCAGAGAAACTGTTAAATTTACATTCTGATCCAGTCTTATCTCTCTGTCCTTCACAGTGGCACTGTTGCTTCCTCAGCAGCAGGCTCTTCTCCCCAGCTATCCTGGGACGTTCTAGAAGATGTTCCCAGTTAAAGGGAAGAAAGCAGGAATCAGGAGCTTTGAGGAAACCACTGGAACACTTGGCATTGTCTCAAGTCAGAAGGTACGAAAGGCACAATGGGATGGCAGCCAAACAACAAGAAACTACAAATGAAAACTGAGGAAAAAGGTATTTCAAATGAAAGGTCATCTGTTGGAATACAGCCCCCTGCTGCAAGCACCCCCTCTTAGCACAGCCATGAAACAGGCAGATGACAGTCCAGGCCAAAAGCTTTTGTCCACCTGATGGCGGCAAACCCTGCTTTCCAGCTGCTGCTGAGCACCATACTCCTCTTCACCAGACACTAATTGCCTGTCATTCCTCCAAGATCCAACACTCATGTTGTTCATAAGCATCTTCCACAAATGGCTGTATGTTTGGTTTCACATATTCCTTCACTTACATCCTCACCACAAAAGGACTTCAAATGGTACATAGAAACACTCTGAGATGATCATAGAGAGTCAAATAACAACTGCTGAACTATATTTCAATGCCTTGAAGAACTCTTATTAATGAGTAACTTCACTCTTTTCTCTGATACAGTTCAAGAAGTGCATAAACATGATGCAGTAAGACACAAAGTGGCGAGCAGGTTTCAGTGCTAAACTGACATAAATCAAATTCTCCCATCAGCCAGAACCACCTCCTGCAGCTGCAGAGCAAAAGGGCTGACCAGCACTGCTACAAGGCCTTAATCTGTGACACAGATGGTTAACATCCATTACTATACATGCACGATTGTAATATAAATGTTCAAACAGCTGAAACACAAGCAAATGAATACAAATGTGGCCATAAAGGCACAAGGTATATTTCTGTTTATTTGGATTTGGTAAATTTCTGTAAGGCATAATGATTTTAGGATCATTGGAAAGTACTGATTTTGCAGGGTGCTTGCACAATAGTCCCCCGCAGACTCTCCTGCTGATCTCTGAAATTAGTAACAAGCCACTGTTGCTAAATTTAGGAGCAGGAATTCATATTTTTGTGACGTGTTTTGTCAATAACCCAGAGGAGTATTTATAACTCCATATTTCAGGCAAGATCATAATTTAAGCAAAACTGACTAAAAAATACAGACTAACACTTTATCAGTAGGGAACACTGTCAGTTTTGAGCAGGGAACATAGAGACAGGTACAAAGAAAACCATCTTTATTTAGGTATCTGTAGCCACATTGTGTTTCATCCACAAAAAAAAGCAGAATATATGTATTTGTCCATAGAACATTTCTGATGTTATATTCAGGTCCTAATCCACAAGTTATCCAATGTGATGAATTTTGGAGATCTCCCAGAAGACAATGACACACTGTATGAAGGACTGACAGCACTGAACACAGGCACTGATGAGCTATTCCCATGCAGAAGCTCCTCTGGAAAAGGGCATGACTTTCACTCGGACCAGAGAGTAAAACCTGATACAGAATAGTGTCCTGCATTTGGAGGTTGGCAGAGAATACATTTTGACGTTTTCAGTCAAACTACGTGAAAGAGAATTTCGGGTTCTTAGCTTCTTCTATCACTAGCATTTAAAGATGAACATTTCAGGAAGTACACAAACAATAAATTGCCTGAAGTTCAACTAATCTGTTTCCAAACTTTAGCTGTGTGTGGTAACAGTGAGTCCATAAGCAGCATTTTTATTCAAGACTTTTTTTCCACTTCACAAAATGGCATATTGACACAGGCTGCATCCCAGTTCTGATTGTATCTGAACTGGGAGTATATTAGAAACAATTCTGGGATGTGTTTCTGGAGTTTCTATTACTTCTGGTAATAAATCTCATTGTCCTTGTCTTTACAACAAGGTCCACACATGACAAATGAACACAGATTGTTCAGAGAGATTGGCCAGCCCTGAGTTCTCCCACCTGCTCACCTCTGAGCTCTCTAATTCGCTGCACACATCATGAAGAGCTGTTCTGGATGGGTATGGATATAGAGGAGAATGTTGTCAAGCAGCAGCTCCGAAGGAGGGAGCAATGAGACAGGTAACTCAGATGGTGCTGAGGTCCAACTCCAGCACAGGGCCCTTTTCCCTCCACAGGAGAGGAGAGGAGAGGAGAGGTGCTGCCTCAATGCACCTGTCACCTGTCCAGGAGTAATGGCAACATTGCAGCCTCTAGTTTAGGAACCTTAAGGTACTTGAGACAAGAGATGTGTTTGGACCTTGCTGCTGGTAAAGACAGGTATAAGGACACGAGGTCACTCTGTTGAGCCATTCCATGGCCATTTCTATCCAACCATTAGCACAAATCCAAAATAAATTCCCATATTAACTACTAAACAAAAAATTAACAATACCCAAGTGCAAACCTGCACCAGGTTGTGAGTATCTACAAGGTCCTGTGTCACAGGTATGCAGGCTCTGTGTTGCTTTTACTACCCTGCTTTGCACCCACCAAGTCCTCCTTGACTGCAAAGGCAATTTGGTACCCATTTCTTTCAATTGCCTTGTTCTTCTCAGGATACAGTGTCACATCAGCCTTGGATCACAGAATCATACTCATAGTCAACAACAGTGAAATCTGGTGATGATACAAAGCTGTCTGGGATATAGTGTATAAATTTTGCAAAAAGACATTCCCAGACTAAACAAATATGGAGAGAATTAGAAAATTAAATTATATGTAATGAAATGTGAAGTCATACAGATGGTAGAAAACAATCTTAACTTGACATAACTCAAAGTCACTACCACCCTCTTGTACCTTTATCAGACTGAATCAGCAAAAGGCAAACTCAAAAGAAACCAGGCTTCCCTCCTTGAACTCTGTCAAGTATGGATTCCCTATTACAGGACACTGCAAATGGCATAAAGCTTACAAGGGTTCGAAACTAACTGATTATATCAACAGAAATGCCATCTAATGTGGATTATAAAAGCTGGAAATATCATCTCTTGTTTGGGAAGATCAGAAACTGCTGGAGGCTGGGAGACTATTCAGTGACAAGTCTGAGTAAGTGCATCATTGCTTGTTTTCATATTATCTTACAGTCCTTAACCACTGGCCATAACCACAGACAAGAATTGGGCAAGACAGACTTTGGCCCAATCTCCCACAGCCACTTTCTCTTCACTCTGAGTAGTCCTGCTGAACAAACCTAAGGTCCTTGCTCTTCCCTCCTGTATGTCCTTCCTTTCTGCCCTTCTGCAGTTCAAGCCTCACTTTAAAAAGCACATGTCCAACAGATTCTGGACAAGGAAGCTCTCCGATGGTTTACAAATCCTAACAATAAAACCCATTAACTGCATAAGGCTCTGTCACAGCCTTTCCTCTCTCTTTGTATAAAGTTTTGTAAATTTGTCTGTAAAGCCACCCTTCCTATTTTGGTTATTTACACAAAGAAGGCATAGCAATCTCTCATTTTCATTTCCCAATTATCTTTTTTGTGAGGCCTGTTAATAATTATAATATTTCAGCCAAAACCATCTAGTTAATGTATGAATGCGAGTTTTGAACTGGTGTTGCTGCAAATGGTATTTCACAGACATTGTTCATCCAACTAGAGGCACACAAAAAGACCAGGCTTACCTCTTTTTTGATAAGCAGCTGTAGTATTAAGTAATATGACACTTGTTAAATAAATGTTATTTTTCAAAAGATAACCCTGAGATAGCAAAAGGCAAGTTTTTAAAGGAGTGGGTGGAGATTTAGCTGTGCATTTCCCGCTGTTATTAGCACAAGTCATGTGTTGGAATCCCTGCATAATGCTTTGAAAATATAGTTGTTAATATGCTTCCACAGCAGAGCTGCAGTGATGGAAGGGGAACTCAAAGCCAGCTGGCCCATTCCATAAAGACTGAAGGAATCAGGTAATGATTAAGCTAATCCTGAGCTGCCAAAAACGCAGAAAACCGATTTTCACCATAATAGGTCTGGATCAATTTTTCAGGCTGATATCTTAGCTCTACTTCTAACAGCCAAACCAGTGTTATGGTGGCTGAGAAGAGTCTGTTGGGCTAATGACATCGTGTTGATTGGAGCTAAATGATTTTGCGAAGGAGGAGTCACAGCAGAGATGTGTTGACATCTCTTAGAGGAGCATATTCTCTAACTCCCTGTTCCACTCTGCACAAAGGCCATCTCTGGTTTGAATCATAGGGGTTACTCTGCTTCATGGCACCCCCCTTTCAGGTCAGGGAAGGACAACAGGACTGCAAGCACTTCTTAGTGATTCCTCATGCTTTCTGTGAGGAAGCTCATAAGCAATGGAGGAAAGAAAGGACTCTTTTGCAAGCAAGTCTGGAATATCTCTTGTGTCTGCTGCAAGAATAACCATTCCTGTGGCACGAATGGGACATATCTGCTGTGACTCTGGCATGGAAAGGCCCATTAATCCCTTCCAAAGCACAGTAATTCAGAACTAGAGTGTGGCAGCCATACCTGATAGATATTGCTGCCCATCCTCCAACACTCAGTTGGCTTTTGATTGAAGGGCAATATAAAGTACTGAATATCATGGAGTACCTTTGAAATAATTGTAACTGACACAGTATAACCTATATCAGTGAGCATGTCATTACCTTAAGTAATACTACCTGGAATTCAAAGCAAATGAAAATAAATGTAGCTAGTTAGGCTTTGTCCTGCTACAAGCCTGCTGGCAGGACTGCAAACTCACGAGAAGATACTCAGGGTCTGACTATGGGTCTATCTGACCATGTGAATTTACCTTTCAGTGGCTAACAGCAAATTTTTACTTCTCTTTCCTTGATTCTCTTCCCTTTATTTCCCTGCTATACACTCCAGGAATCAGCATCTGAGGGATTTCTAGAAGCTGTGTATGGCCCCTCAGGCTTCTTGTCCCCGATGGAAACTTTCATCCCTGAACCTGTCAGTTATTTTTCCAAATTCACTTCCAGTCTCCTCTATAGCCTCTGGCAACATTCCACAGCTATTATAGTGCAATGTAAGACAAAATAACTCCTCTTGGCTTGTTTCAAACATGCTCATATTATTACATCAGAAACACTTTCTGATTCTTGTACTGTAAGAAACAGTGTAAAATTTCCCCATTCCCCTTCTCCACAGCACTTGTGACAGTGGATCCCCCTACACTTCTTCAGCTGCCTCTGTCTATATACAGCCTCTCCTAAAACATACCCACATCCCACATTTCTGATTAACTACTCTGAGTTCTAACTCTACTGGATCCAGAGTTCTAATACTCATGCTGTAGGAGGAATCAAGCCTTGCAGTTCTCCAAACCAGCACCACAACTCCTCCAACCTCCGAATATCAAACCACTCCTAACAGCTTAGAGGAGAGAACCTAACCTCAGTCTGACCTGCAGAGCAGCACTGACACTACATTTGGGGGCCTAATTAATTACACAAAAAGGAGTGGGGAAAATTTGTTCCCTACTTAGCTCCAAAGGAGAGAAGGGAGGATCTCCTAGGAGGGTCATGCCATGCTGCTACAGATGTGATGTCAGAGAAGCTGACATCAATTCTACACACTATCAGCAGTAATTCAAGGTCTACACAATTATAAAACTTAAAAGTATGGTAGTTTCTTTTCCTCAAAGGTTCTCAGAAGAGGTTCTCAGTGTTTTAGCTGTGAGTGAGGAGGCCAGTGACTCGAGAAGGCACCACTGCTATTACACATCTAAGTTTAAGCTGCATCTTTTTTACAAGACTAGAGAATGCTGTTATTAAGACAAGATTGGATGAGGTTATTTTAGTAAACTGGTGAAGATTAACTCACCTGGAGGCACTAGTCACTATTCAGATGACAGATAGTGGGAGCAGTTGAACTGCTAACTTCCACTAAAATGAAGTTAGGATCGCTTCCTTTTACCAGAATAACTGTGTCCTTGGAAATCCTGGATCTGTGCAGCTCTATTTGTCAAAGGGGAACTCACTGCAGAGCCAGGGTCAGGCTGTGGTCATTACCTAGGAAAAGGAAGAAACATGGCATTTAGAGACAACTTTTTTCTAAGTTGAGCATGAATCAGTAGCAGCTCTTTCAAAATTACTGTGTAGTTTCTTTCACAGAATGCTTGAAATGGATGTAGAGTTTCCAGTAATGGAGGTTTTTAAGAGCATTTCTGAAATGGAGTCTCTGCATCAAGCAAACACCTCAGTGTCTCTGTTCCTAATCTCCCAGTATCAGGTAAGAGGTTACTCAAACATGAGCATCTTATAGAGGAATGGAAAAAGATTTCTTCCAGCTCCATGTTTCTGCAAAACAGGGAAATCACGGGCAACTAGAATGAGGAAGGAACCTATTGTTTGAGTGAGTGACAGATTCTGGCACTGTACTTAAAGCATATTGTCTGGATGGGAATATGCTTCTTGAATAGTCAGTGTCTAACACATTGCAGAACTCCAATAATATTCAATCTAGTCTAGTATGCAAGAAAAACTCTTGTTATTTGCAGAGTGACTGAAAAGCTAGAATTTTTACTGCATCATTGACTCCTATGACTTATGTAAAAATATAGAAACACAAAATGAAGTAGATAGTGCAGTGGTACTGAAGAGGGAAAGTAGTGCCTTAATAAGTAATGTAAAAACCATAAAAATGGTTGTTAACATTTAATGGTAGAATTTTTAACATCAAAATTCATTGCAAAAAAAAAAAAAAATCCAGAAAGAAATATTTCATTTGGCATCTTACCTCAGCATGGGTTGCACCACTGATTTAAGCAGAAAGCTGTCATGGCCAGCTACAATTTTATGAAAAACTGACCCAGCATTATTTCTTCAAGAGTAGGACCCTCAAAGAATATCACCAATGACATCATACTCAAGTGCAAGAGACATCACTTCTCCCCCAAAAATATGCTCAGACAGCAACATGAGCTGCACTAAGTTTCAGATGCATCCATAATACAAACAGGATATGTGAACACTGTTTACATAAGTATACTAAAGACTGCATGAAATCTGCATTAATGAATATAATTTTACAAATACAGTCAAATGTTAATATTTACAAGCCCAAATAGCTCAACAAAAATTAAGTGCATCTGCAAAGCAGCTACTTCACTGAAACAATATTTGGAGTTTACAATTCCCCTCAAATTGAAATCTAAATTTCCATGGAGTAAATTACTACTTCAATGGCCACCTTCATCTGCAGGCACTGGGCTTCTTCTGCTCCTTGATGTATTTATGAGAATGAGGAGACAAGCTGAACTAGTCTGGCAGTGGCTGGAGGAGAATCACACCCACTCTGTGCATTCACTGCCTGATTGCTTGGGGACCATCAGTGCACCCAAACTGGCATAACTCCTTTAAGCAGTTTATGTCAGCAGAAGAAAGGACTCCAAATCCATCAATCTGTGCTGGCTGTACCAGGAACTTGGGTCACCTTTCAATAACAGGCCTGAACAGAACCCACTTGCGGGCCAAATATTCTTGACAGCATAAAAAAATTAAACACTTATAATTAAAGGTGAACAGACAAACTGAATTTGGCACAATAAGTTTAATGTTTTTAAAAGATCATTTTATAAAATCCAGCTTTGTTATTGCAGTTACCTCAGTTTGTGGTCTTGGTCTCTTTTATTTGCTTTTGTCTCCAGATTATTTATGAATTGATTTTTTGAGCAATAAACTGCTTTCAGAATATTGGTCAAAATCAAGGAATCCTAGAAGGTTATAATCAAGGAGATTATAATCCCAGCTCTGGCCAACACACTCTTGTTAAATGCCAGAACAAAAATGGCTTTATTGTATAAACAAGTTTGTCTTAAAAAAACAGCTCTGACCCCTTCTGAAGTCACCCAGTTGCACTATATATAACAAAATCAGTACTATTATCTTTATCTTCCCCATTTTGCATAGGGAGAGATTTTAACGCAGCACAGGCAGCAATTCCAAGAGCTGACTCTAAAACCATCCTGATCCCTAGATGGTGCTATTCACTGCAATTACGAGGCACCACAGCTCCTTACGAGCACACGCCGCACGTGGGGACAAACGTAATTTCTTGGTTCAAAATACATAAGCTGAGTACAGACATGAGTAATCCTGTTTTGTATTATGTATGTTTGCCATGTGCCTTGAACCTCATTTCCTGTAGGCTCTAAGAAGAGTAATTCCATTAAATTGGTACAAATGAAACCAGGGTCAGGCACTGTCAATTTTACAGGTTGTTGAGGAAATGGCATGGAACTGAGGCATAGCAGGAACTGGATCTCTTTTTGCCTGCTTCCACATTTCATAAGTGTTTTTGGGCAACCCATAAAATCTCTCAGGATGAGAGTCAATGTCCACTGAAGTTGAAAGGAGTTCCTCTACTAGCTTGAAATAAATTTTATAGGGGACATTTTGGCTCCTATTCCCATAAGGTGGGAATGTACCTATGCCTGTATAAGAAAGTAAAAAAGCCCAGGATTTTTAAGTTTCTCAGGAATTGTAATAGCCAATAAAAAATATAACTAAATTAAATTGTACTTTGTTCTGATTCTCTGCCTTTATAAAAAGGTAGCTGTATCTGGCTAATTGCTCAGACATTTGCCCGCCCCCCTCCCCCTCCCTCATAATTTAGTATTTGAGAATCTCACAAACATCAACATTTCTCAAACTACATTGTGTTTTTAGGTGTCTGAAAGTGATTAGATTGACAGCATAGACTAGTAAGTGTCTCAGTACAGATAAATGTATGCACATATCTCTTCCAATACACTTCACATCAGATGCTCCAGGCATGATTTTCTTAAATAGAAAAAGGCAACTGTGATGATCTGTCGACAAAACTTGAGGTGATATTGTGATAAACAACTATCCTCTGAGGCCTAACTGCCAAGATGGCAATCTTAGTTTAGACTACAGTGATATATAAAGTCTTTTACCCACTGTACTTTATGAAGAGGTTTCAGTGGTCTCTGTTCTGGCCTTTGCTTAGGCCATGTAATTTGTCTTTACATATTAGTGTTCCCTAAAAATCTACCCTGACACTTTGAAAACCTCCTGAAGGTTTGTCATTGAAGATGAGAACCCCTGCATTCCTTCAGAGTGTTTGAAAACTTCTGGTTAAGTTAAAAACTTGTCGTGAAATATAAAACTCTTGATGAGAACTGTTAGAAGTTTCTAAAGTAAAGAGAGCCAAATGATAAGCACACAGGAATGTCAAAGAACTGAATTAGATGAGAAAAACAAAGAGCATCATGCTGACAGAGAGGCTGGGATTGTCTTTGCAAGGTAGCAAAAAGGAGTCCTTCACGGAAATTACACAAATCTAGTGTAGAGGAAAGATCAGTGGGAAGACACAGATGATCATGCTCTCTGCATGTCCCTGTTTGTAGAGAGGTTTTGGGTGGAAGCCTGACAAAAACCTCATCACCTGGCTGGCACATCGTAGGCCACAATGATAAGAAAAAAAAATACCCAAGAGGACAAGCTTCATTTCAATTTCAGGAGGAAATCAAAATGCACATCCTTGACTCAGTGGTTAATTCAATTTCCTGCCTTGAAGAGTCAGGGCATTAGGCCTCTTCAAAAGAGAAGCCACCAGAATTGTAGCTGTGGTGAATATGTCACATCCCAGCTTTGTTGACAATGGTGAAGCCTCTCTGGCTTAGTGCTACAAATATCACCCTCTGACCTCCACTCCCTCCCCAAAAAAACCCCAACCAACCAACCCAAGCCAACAACCCCAAGCCAAACCCCCAAATATTAAAGAAACCAGTCATGAAATAACTTAGATGTTCTTGATGCCCCAAGTTACAGATCACAAACAGTAAGACCTTATCTCAGGAAGTGTTTGGCACCATCATTAGACAATGCTGTCAGATGTCCCAGAGTAAGCCCCAGGCTGAGGTTTCAGGATGCATTTTACATATAGACACATGTAACTTACAGCAACTCTAAGCCCTCCAAAACATCAAAAAGCCTAAGCTCTTTATATGTTGAAAATACTTATTAATTATTGCAGCAATGATTAATAGACACCAATGAGAGACTACTAAAAATGTCCAAATCACCAAAGATCCTAAATTTTAGATAGAATAAGGCTGCTTGAAAGTCCACTCCTGCATCAGTCAGCCTTTTGGCAATGATGCTGGCAAAGAAGCTGAAAACAAAAAACTTCTCCTTATTAAAAGCAATAACTGAAATACTTTTCAGTTTTATCCCTTAGGAATTAGTTCAGGTATGTTTTTGCTGCCTTATGGTGAAATCTCAGACGTTAAAGGAATACGATGACAATTCATTGCTAAATTACAACGGAATTCCTTCATACTTGCACATCACATACATCCATATTAATACACGATAATTTCATTAGGTCTGTTACTACAATGAATACCAAACACAAAATGTGGGTCCAGAGATCATTTTCCTAATCAGAAGTATCGGATCCCAGGAACTTTCAGAGAACAAGGCCATTAAAATGCAAACAGTTTCTTTGAAATTTAAATTGCTGTTTTCAAAAACAGATGTTCTTCTTGATTATTCTTTGTATAGATTTCCAAAATCTGTACTCACGATGGCTAACTGAGAATAAACTGGATATTAGCCTCAGAAATTCCTCATAATTTACATGAACAGTTTTATTAGAAAACACTGCCACATTTTATCAGCACTTTTGATAAGGTGGTTTAAAACTAAAAAATCATAAATTTTACTACAATGCATGCACATTTCTCTCAACCAGCCTAAAACTTCATGCTATGATAGGACAGGAAAACATCTGGTATAACCTAAAAGCACTGGACAAACCTGATAGAAAACTCTGTGTGCCTGATAGTTGAACACACAGGGTTGAAAGGTGCACAATATCAACAATCTTCATGTCTTTAGTGAGATGCGAGAAGTCAGGAGGAAAATTTCCTGTGATACTGTCATAGGAGAGAGAGGGTTCAAGTTAGCACTAAGTTCTAACACAAAAATGGCATCAATATACAAATGGCAGGTATTTTGCAGCTGAAGGGGACAGTAGGTGGAGAGACTGTGCCATATACTGGGTACCACCTGTTGATGCAAATAATCCAGTCCAAGGAGATTTCTTTTATGATGTGTCCCAAGACTCTCAAATCAGGCACAATAATTTTGTAGGTCACACTAGACATGATTCTGGCTCCCTATTGCTTTTAGTCCATTATATGTGTTATTTAATATCATCTGCAGAGCAACAGTTCTTTCAAGTTTTACTTTTGTTAAGCACTGCTTTTCCTCAGACATCAGTAATTAGAACCTTATAAGGCACTTCATCAAGAGGGACTTTTTATTGCAAAGGTTCCCCATCAGTGGAAGAACTGAGCTCCCAGTGACCTTTGGTCTGATCCTTAGCATTCCTGATTCTTACAGCATGGGCACTTCTGCAAATTAGTCTTTAACTGTGTCTATATGTAATATTTGCTTTAAAGGAGAAAGGTTTGATATGGGTCCACAATCATCTGTTTTCTGTGCCTTAAAAATAACTTGAACCCCAGTCTCCATGGTAACAGATACCACCAGTGAGCCCGAGCAAATCTTGGTTATTTTTACGGACAAGATGAACAGGAAAACCATAAGGCTTCTATGAAATCTCTCATTACTGCCAGAGCCTTACATCTTCTTTAATCCTCATTTAATGGTGTGCACTAAGGGGGGCAATGCCTACACACAGCCATATTGAAATCCTGTCTGCACTTTCATATTATAATGTTAGAAATGCTAAGAACAATTCCTTCAAATCTTTCATGTCATTAAAAACTGACCAAGGCACACATCTGACTCTACTCTGTATACACAAACTGATTTTACAGTGTGGAATAAAAGTCTCTGACTTGTTCGACTTGATGGTAATTTGCTGATCCATATGTTCTCACTTCATTAGAGTCGTTCAGGAAAAAAAAATGGTAGTGTGACAACTCTTCTTGCCTCCATAACACACAGCAAGGACTGCCCATGAAAACACCCTTTTTTTTTTGAAACTGATACTGACCCTCCCATGGTTGGATTTTATGGGGAATCCTTTCTACCACCACAGCTTTCCAGCTGGAAAAGAGCCAGAATCAGGGCACCAGAGTATCCCCTCAGCATCCCAAGGAGCTTCAGTACATGGCACAGCCTGCCCAGATTTCAGGTTAAGATCAACGAGGTTTCTGGGCTGCACTCCAAACCTTTTACTTGGCCAGTGCAGAATGTACTACTGTTTCTTTTGTTTCTGGACAAAGTCTTAAGGGCCTTTAAGCCTGCAGTTACTGCTTTCAGTGCTTTGGAAAATCCAGACTATAAATGAAAGTTTTAGTTAGAAGAACATATGTTCTCATTTGGCTTTAACTGTATGTACTATCAGTAACTGCAGGGTAAAATTTAATCAAGAATTATGTTGCTTTGTCTAAAATCTCATGATCCAGCTTAGTCCCAGCCAAACAGACTAAATGTTAACAGCCCCTACACACCTGGAAGTCTTGTCCAGCTAAGTGGCACCCCAGCAGTTTCTCCAGGATCAGTAGATACAGGTACAGCTCTTTGCTTGCATCTGTAGTATTTCCTGCTGGGTTTAAAGTACATGTCTCTTAGAAAGCAGCACGAGTAGGTCTCAGCTATTCAGTTCCATGTCTCCCAGGCAGGGATCTTTGCAATACTGGTCTGCTTTGAAGACATCTCCCCACAGAATGGCCTATGGTTGTGCTGCCAAAGGCAGGAGAACACATGGGGTGAACCTACACACATAACATGTGGCCTCAGGAAGAAATACAATGATACACACGCTAAAAAGCCATTAATTCCCAATTTGAGATCTCCAACTAAAGTTTAATAAAGGCTCTAAAACTATGCTACATAATTTATATGGCATTCACAGGCAGCATCCTCTGCATAAAATTCTCCTTGGCTTGAAAAGTACAGGAACAAATCTTAAGGAAATAAACTCTAAATTGAAAGACACTGTGACTAACTATGTGGGGGGTGACTTTCCAGATTTTCTGTGGCATTAAGGACTCAAAGATCTTTCACTAGTTATTTAATGGGGGGGGGGGGGNAGAAAGAAATCCAGTGATTTGCTTTATTCATTTTTGCATGGAAAAAGCAGTAAAGCCAAACAACTCACAAACTAATAAAAGATCCAATGAGATTTAAGCAACCTCTCCAGTAATTTGTTGAATTCATTTAGAATTTAAGTTCCAAAAGGTAAATCCCTTTTCTCACCATGCATCTGTGCAGCACTCAGGATTGTATGGGCTCCATCCCACTGGCAGTCACCAGACTTGGGTGTAACACAACTGAAGAATGGCAGAGGCTCCAGCTTGGATTAAATGAAAGAAGCACAAGAAAGAGACATTACATTTCCACTTCTGACAAATAAAAACATGGTCTCTAGAATCACTTTCATGAAGTTTATTGCATGGAACACTACTCATATTTATGGCTGTACAATTCTATCTAAAACACCCCACCAAATCTACACACCAAAGTAAAACAAACAACCCAGATAATTTACTGCTTTTTTGCTTCCATTTTAACAAGTAGGTTCTACTGTGTCTTACTTTCTATGAAGAAGCTTAAACTCAGCCACTAAGGATATGGAAGAAAGATGCATCTATCAATGTCTTTCAGATTGGCAGCCAGATGAGAAGATATACAATATATATTGCTTAAATAAACACTTATTAAAAATGCCTTCTGTGGGTAAATGGAAATGTTTGGGTAAGGGCTGTCATATCTGCCCTAAATCCATTTCTGTGATAAGCAATGCTTAGTCTTTCTGATTTGAATTCGGTTAATGATAATCCATAAGGTTCTTAATCTAAGTGCCTCATTCATCATTTCTAGGCTACCTGGAGGTGCAGTCAAAAGCAGAGAAGAGATGCCATTAAAGCAGATGTGTTCTATATTGTCTTTTTGATATACACTCAGCTCATTAACTTTGATTGCTGTCCTAGTGTGGGTCAGCTTCAAAATGATTAACATTGCAACCCTTTTCCAAATGTGCACCAGTCCCATCATTCCTGTTATGCTACTTTTTATAAAATAAAAATTTATGTGTTGGCACATATTGTTTGTTTTTAAATCCCTTCTTTTGCTATGCTCTTTTATTAAGCACATAGAAAGATCTAGCAAGCTTGGGCACAGCTAAATGGAGAGTATCCTCCTATGGCAACCACAAGAA
Source organism: Serilophus lunatus (assembly GCA_013399895.1). Taxonomy (NCBI): domain Eukaryota; kingdom Metazoa; phylum Chordata; class Aves; order Passeriformes; family Eurylaimidae; genus Serilophus; species Serilophus lunatus. The sequence goes on from VXBA01005309.1 coordinate 387,295, forward strand.
AGAACAAACATTTATTGCACCTTTTTTTAACAGGTAATTTTATCTTGGACTTTACAGGAAAATCATAAGAGAGAAACTGCACTGAGAAGTCACCAGCTTGCTTCCTTATTGGACAGACTACACCGACCTGTTTGCAAAGGTCCCACAACTTCTGAGTCTGGAAAGCCCCCCTTATTTAGCTTAAACTATCCAGACTTTCAATTCTGCTATTATTCTTCTAATTACATTTTCCAAAGTACCCCAATATAGTCCTTTATCTTCACCCACTGAAAAATGATCCAATTTGTATTTCAGTTGAGTTTCTTTGCAAAGGGTATTAAAATCATGAAGATTATAAATAGTTAATGCCCGAATATAACAGGATCTTACTATTTTCTACTTGCTGACTTGGACAAACTTGCTATTTGCCTCTGCTTTTCCTTTTGCCATATATGTTTATCACCCCTAGTGCACATATTTTCTCACCCTTTGTCTAACTCATTTTCAGAGAAACACCTTAGCAGTGTATCTGAAGAGCTCATAATTTTATAAGCAACAAACACACTGCAGAAATGTGAACAAATTTAATCCAGAAGCAATACAGTCCCAACCCCTTGGAATAATTAAGGGCCCCCTGCATACATTGAAAAGTAGTTGCATGGAGAGCAGTTCAAAATTGGAACTCGTGGGAGCTCCTGTTAAAGGTACTGAGGAACTTTCTGTGAGACCCAGACAAGGCCAGCTAAGAAAAACTAAGCCATGGGACTTGCAGAAGTCACCACATGTGTTTGTATGGAGAGTTCCCTCTGCCTCATTAAAGTCACTCTTGAGATGGTGAGTATGTTCCTACTTCTTATTTTCCCAAAAGCTGCAATTTGTACTGCTACAGTAAAAGTGACTCAAAATGCACTATCAGTTTTGAATAATATCTTATTTCAAGCTCTACCATGTTAAACAATCCTTTCTTATGGCTCAAGCCAAAATTAGGAACACTAAACCCGAACATAGCCAGTGTCCAATTCTCAACTCATTCTAAAATATTAATTTTTTTCAACTTAAGTGTTTGAGAAACATTTGGTCATTAAAGACAGTACAGACCCGATTGCACTCAAGCAAAGAACTTGTATACCTACAGCATCTCACTTGTGCCCAGGTAATTACAGGCTCCAGAAAATTTTCAAGGGTATAAGCAGATGGTCATTTCTCAGTCTCACTCTGGCCACTCCAATTTTAATCACGTAAAACTTTATTACACAATTAAAACCACGTCTATCAGGTCTTTCACTTGGCAGGTATATATTTAAACAAGGACAAAGCAAGGCCAGTGAGGACAAAGAGATTTTGAGAAGAGACAACAGGGCAGGTTAGATGTCTATTGCAAAATAAAGGGTGACATAAGCCTCCCAGGTTTCTGGGACTGAAAGGACACACACAGGCCATATTCCCTGCCATCTGCTCATAACAGCACACAGAGGAAACAAGGTCAGGAGTCAGCACACCTTGACAACACCAGCTTTTAATGCCTCAAAGGAGCAGGTCGTTCTTTGGCTTCCCATTTACAGTAACTGTTATGCCAAAGACTGACTTCATAATTATCCTGCATTCATTGGGTTTTTTCTCCTCTCCGACTACACACAGAAAACTGGCTGTTGATTAGAACTTTATTCAAGCATCCCTTGGTATCCAGCTCATCTGAAGCATGAGAAGGTAATTTAATTTTCACTCTTCTAATCCCACAAGCTACACTCTGGGGAACAATAGAAAAGGAAGCAGGTCTGTGGGTCTCAGCTATTCTCCTTATTAGCTTAGTGACACAAAAAGAGATGAGCTATGAATGAATGCTGCCATTTCTGAGCTGGTTCTCATAGGCTTCTGTTTCCTTTACACCCAGGAGGGTTCCATTTTGGTTGGATACAAGGTTCTCACATTGAATATGTCACCTTCGAATGCCAAGGTAGCAGTAACAGCAGCACAGCTATTCTCTAAAATATCCCAGTTGTTCTTTTTTCTACACTCAGTTAAAGTAAAGGGGTCATAAACCCCTGTTTTCACCAAAAGAAAAGTAGCCCATTAGGTGGTGAGATGGAGGGAAATACCACCAAAACCAGATCCTATGAAATGCCAAATCAAACTCATTTCGAAGTGCGTGGATTTGACTCCAAGATTCACGCAGAAAACAGACAGCAGTTATCTCAGTTCACTAAATGACAGAAGGCAATGGTGAAAGGAGGCAATGTGCCCCAGCAATGAGGCTACAAAACTTCTCCTTTCATTTGTTTGACAGTGAGTGAAGAATATTTTATTTGGGAAGTCATTCAGCAAATCCACTCCATGTGGACATAAAAGAGAGAACTGGCTTTGCTGTCAGTGGAATAAAAAAGATGCTTGCTAAAAGAGAAACTCATGTAGGGCTGTGAGTTGTGTAAGCCTTTCCCTTTGTGTTCAACAATCCCAGTGACCATGTTTCCTGTTAAATCCTACTATATTCCAGTTCTGTACTTAAACCTATTTTTTCAATTCTCAAAAAGTTTGAAGGCTGTTTGTTTCAAACCACTGAGTCAAGCTTCTAAGACAAAGTAGGGGTTTTTTTAAGTGTTCCTTTAATTTGCAAAAACCCTCTCAGAAAGGCCAGGTCAGGTCACTGCTTGATTAATGCAAATTGTGTTGTTTTGCTCTGTGAAAATTCTGCAGTGCCTGCAGAAGGTACATTATTGTCTGTGATTACAGAAACCAAACTCTGTTTTGGTGCCTTCTGGATTCAAGTACTAACTGAGAAGACCATGCAGGTAAATATTAATCAGCAGAAAGCAACTGCTGTTGAAGAGCTCTTGACTTAAGATGTAGATAACAACTGGGAAGACAAATCTGATGTTTACTGAAATTAGAATTGTGCATGTTTATAGAAGTGTCAGAGACAACTTTATAATGATACAGGCTTGAAATGGAGTTTACATTGGTTTCAACTTTCAGAAGTCAACTGAGGAACATCAGGCAGCACACAAAGGAGAAGTATGAATAAAGAGAATAAAATGGGACCTTCTAAAAGTACCTGCAGTGGGACCTTATATAATTGCATTATGATTTTTAAACCAGACCTTCAACTACAAGTTGCCCATCTAATGGGAACTAATGAAATATATATTATTAGGTTTGGTTCACCTTACCTCAAAATTTGTCCCTGCTTTGCAAAATAAACCATGACAAATTCACTGATCTGCACAGTAATTGAATAATTAGCTAAATAGCATGAAAGCAGATATCCAGTGATGTATGCCTGTATGTTCCTTAGCAGCAAGCATTTCCTGATATAAGTGACTGAAATGCCAATCTGATAAATAAAATAAAAGGAACTTTCCTTTTCCATTCAAGAAATTGAACAGGAACAGATTTTAAAAAAAAAAAAAAAAATCAGCCATGATTAACCTAAAATAAAATGCCTGTTCAAAAGGACTGGCTTGAACGTGTGATTATGAGGAGGTTAATTTCCTGAAATTTATAGCCTCTTGTAAAACCTATAGATGCACATCATGACTTAGATTAACTTCATTTCAAAGTGATATTGTGCAGAACGAAGGAGCTGTAGTTCTTTAATGTCTTTTGGGCTTGCTGCTTAATATTAAACAGGTTTTATGGGCAGAAAAAATAGTCCACTAATTTAATGTCTAGTCATTCACCTTGTCTTTGGTGACTGTTTAATATAAACTGAATTAATAATATTATTAAAAACATCAAATGACAAAGAAGTGGACCCCACATTTTTTAATTTCCCTTTCCAGCAGCTAATGATTGGCTGGCTTCCCATAAACCATCATTTTCTTCTACTCATATATACTCCCCCAGAAAACACCCTGTCTTAATTTATACTTAAAATTTGATCAGCTCCCCACAAGGTTTGATATTGTAAAATATGCAAAGCACAATTTCTAAACAAGACAGTCCCACCTTGCCCAATAACTCATCCCCTGTCCTGCAGTGACCACTATTGCAACACAGCTCCTTACAAATGCACTTTTAAGACATATTTTGTTCCATTTTTCTTCACTGCTGAATCTCGGCCTGTATCCAGCCTTGGTGCATTTATCAAGCACAAGATGAAAACCTTAGACAGGGAACACCTGTAAAACCTTAATGACATAACTAAGAATACTGAAACTTGGCAGCTTTTCTGGATTAGGTATCACATCTACTTATTCTCTTAACTGGCATTTATTCAGTATAGGAATGACAGGCCATAAAACAGCTTGGTTTCCAAGTGCCTGCAATGACAGTTTGAACACCAGTACGTGGCAATCCTTTAGCCTAGGTGTGAATTTCTGATAAAATCAGCTGGTACTTGTGCTGCTGATTTCAATGAGATCAGGATTTTACACTACCCCTGTTGGCTAAGGTGATTGAAGATGTGGGAAGGATCATTACAATGGTGAGCTTTCAAGGTACCTTAATATATGGTCACCACAGACATTCCTCTGCTGAAGCAAGATGAATTAAGATTCTCTTTTCCCCTAGGGCAATTTGGGAGTCCTCAGTGCTGAGGAGACCACTTCTTCAATTTCTTAACTTCAGGAATTTAAGAAATATTACCCTTTATACATAAAACTCTGTAAGATAATTCTCCAAGGTATAAAATATCCTCTAAGAGGGAAATATGTAGAGTTCTATCATAGTAGAAAACCTTGTCAGATTAATGAGATACCTCTGTCTGTAATACAGTCAGGGATTTCAGCTGGATCACACTAATTGCCATTAAATGAAATCATCAGCTTGCTCTCTCCTTCAGACTGTATGACAAGCTTGACAACGAATATATTCCCATTGAAGAGAAAATGACAATATAAGGACAGAGTCTAACAGAGTAATTTCCATTGCAAAAACTATTTCCTAGCCTATGAAATCACCAACTCTGTACTGACCAGAGATGATTACCAAACACAGTGTGTGCTCATGTGTACTGGGCATTCTGAGAGTTTTCCCTGTATACACAAGTGTTGTGAAGAGATTTGTGCCGTCTGAACGTGACAGCAGCACACACTGACAACAGCAGAGGCTGCAGTCCTTTTAAGAATGCCTGGAAATACTTCATCCCATTGCTCCCTAATTTTGGCTATTAACCTGATGTGTAACAAGCTTTGGTATAACAGCTACAAAAGCCTAAGTGCCCTGTCAGTGCAGAATAGCAGAGCTTCCCTACAGACATCAGAGTGGCATCTGCAGCTTTGGCAGGAGCCAACACACACACACAGGGCACAGCACACACTGAAAGGTGCTGAGCAGCATCTCTCCCTCATTTCCTGCCAGGAGGAAGCAGCAGCAGCAGGTGCCTGCCTTCTGCCACAGCCTCACCAGCTGCCAGGCACCGACAGGCGGAAAGCGGGACCCAACAATCTGTCGAGACTTTCCATCCAAATGTCCATTAGACTTGCATGGGATGTACTTGGCCTTCAATAATGAAGAAAATTGACAAAAATGTGCATAATTATATGAGTTGATTCATGTTATTTTAGGGTTATTTGTAATTTTATATCTATCTAGATCTATCAAATATTAAGTGGAATTTTATGAAGAAGAGTCAACATTTGGACAGTAAATTGAGTATTCGAGGTGCAAGGCTTGTAATGATACTGCTCACCTTTCTCATTCAGCATTTGGTATGGCCTTCATGTTAACTGAAGGGACAGTGAAAGTGGCAGTAAGGACAAATAAGGACAGTCTTGTAACTAGAGAGAAAATTTGGGTCCAAATAGAGCCCCAGTCAAATGAAGACCACTGGGATTGATTAAGAACTTTCTTAACAGGCTTCAAATCAGATGTGATTCATCTCAGCTTTGCCACTGACTGACTTTGGCACATGGCAGCTGACAGCAAGTCACATCAATTCAGATTTTCAGAAGAGTTTGATTATCTAAAAGGAACCTGAGGCAGAGACTTCTGTGCTCCATTTATGATGTGTGTCCCAAAATCACATATAAAGCCTAATGAAGCATACTAGCAAAATATTCTGTACCCCAAATACTAAATTGTTCTTCAGTATCTCCTTAGAACTATCCAGACCTGATCAGATCCCACAGGACAGATGTATCTCTGTGCAAGTTCTTAGAGATCCAATGAAACTAACAAGAATTAGAGTGGCAGACTTGGCACAAGTGTCTCAGCAGCCAATATTTTTTACTGTAATGAAATACAAGCAAAGCAAAAGAAGTCTCACGCCTTTTTGTACAAATAAAAAGAGCAGGTCAGACAATTCCTATGTTTCCAAAGAGCCAGATCATCAAAATAAAAGGTTAACATGATTGAGACAACTGTGTTAGAAACTGTTCCACCTGGCGTAAAATAGAGCTTCTCTGGACAAAATGTGCACCTGACTCTCCACTCCTTCTGGACACTAAAACTTTCTCACTTGTGCAACCAGCAGTCTCCAGAGACAGGGAATGGATTGAGCAACTGAATTAGTTAATGGAGACATCATCTGTTTACATATTCTTTATTTCTACATATTTTTAATGGAATTTTTAGATTCAAACAAACTGCATGGCAAACTAGCCTGAAAAAACTCCAGAAAAATCCCTTGGGTGAGCACAGATCACAAATGCAGCCTGAATTCTTCCCAGCACTGCTCTGGGACCATCACCAGCTCCGAGCAGAATCACAGCACATGGCCAACAGTCATTCCCTAACTCTCAGTGAGTTCTCATCAAAACAAGTTTGTGCATGTTGCACTCACCCTCAGGGAAATATTGCGACCCAGACATGCAAGGTGTTTACGAGAATTCAAGATGTGCCTTGCACAGCCAAGAGCAGTCCTGGTGTCTAATTTAACTTTGGGGAGCTGCTCATGGGCTGATTAAGAGGTGCAAGACCTCAGAGAGTGGAGCACTGCAGCTCCTGCTGTTCAGTCCTACTCCCTCCATGCCAGTAAACAGAGGGTTGGATGTGGGGCAACAGGAATATCTCATGTATTCAGCCATTTGTACCTAACACAAGAGAAGAACAGGAGAAGCTTCTCTTGTGCAGCCATTTAAAGATACTCTGGATTTACACTACTGCTTATATATATATATTGTTTTGTAATGAATACATATATATATGCGTCTCCAAGCTTATGAATATGATGGAACCTGCTTCATCAGTTCTGAGTTTTTTAAAGCTCTTGCTTGCTCCAGACAAGTATTTCATCAGCTGTAGCTGCAGGCTGAGCAGTGAGCCAGCTTACCTGGAGCAGTTCAGCTAACAAGTAGGCTATCTTTATCAACAGGCAATTTTATGATCATTTAGGTAGTCCTTTCATTCCATAAAAAGCATGCCTAGAGAAAACAGAGCATTGCAGTAATATTGAATCATTGGTCTTCGAAATGGTAAAAGCTTTAAAGGCAGGCGGTGCTGAAAGATTTGAAGGAATAACAAGGGCTTTTGTTTGCACAGTTTACTATTCCATATTTCAATTTGACAGTCTGGAGAGATAAGGAAACAGAAAAGAAGGTAAATGTGAACAGAAAGCTCAAGGAAAACCTAACTTTCATTTTTCTTTCAATGAGACTAACACCCAGAAAGAAAGAAAGTTAAATGCCCTTTCCCAAAAGAAAAATCTGCAACTTGCTGCAGGTAAATAGTCAACATCAACGGGAATGGGATCATTTACAAAATTAGGGAATACTTGACTTTAGGGCTTTCAGTGCCTTGTTAGTCTTCTGTGTTGGTCTGCTGTGGACACAAAACTCATTCTGAGCCCTTGTAACAGAGTTGTTTGTTTTCCTCCTCTTTCTTGCCCCTTGTTCACCAACAGTCTCAGTCTCAGCAGCATATGTAAGTAATGTCACAGATCTTCGATTGTCTTTGAAATACATGAGCTGCAAGTTTTCATGTACTTTCTAGCTGGTGACATTCAGTACAGCAGGTCACATGTAAACCCAAAGAAACATTCTAAATACAATCAGAAACTACACTGTTAATGCAATACAAATGTAAACATCTTTAAGGACAATTTTCTATTCATAATGCTGAGGGGCATCTGAGCAGGAAGAATGTTCTAATCACAAGCTGCAGTAAAACTCATAAGCTCTTATTTTGGTCCAAGTACTTGTACTGTGAAATTGATGACTTTCGATGAACAATCTCATATTATCATTTTTCCAAAAAGTTCAAAAATCAATGAAGTGGATCAAATGCTTTTAGCCAAAAGAAAAAATAAAACCTCTTCTGATATTCAGTAATTCATCATAAAAAGTCAAGTGTTCCATAAAAAAAAAAAAACCAAAACAACAAAAAAACCAACCAAAAATAAAGAAACCTTCTGCCAGTCCCTAAACCACTAAAATTTAAAGATAACGAAGTAGGGCAGGTTTTTGCCTTCCTTATCAATGTCGATTTTGTTAAAACCTTTGTGTTGTCCTGGTTACTGCAGCTTTGGGCTTCAATCTGGCTTCTTGCAGCTGTCCCCATTAAAATATAAAAACCCCACTGCCTGCTTTGATTTATAGCGTGTTCTAAGCTCAGGGAACTAAACACGTCATCTCTTGTATCAGCTGCCAAATCCTAGAGGTCTCATTTTATACTGTCTTTAAGCCCAAGGTATAAGTTTGGTTTTGCTTCAATAGCTGGATTCTCAACCAGAAAAATCCATGTACCTCCTTTACAGTCAGAATAGCTCAGCCTACTCATCTTTGCCATCCAAAGCCACTATACACACATAAAATAGCCGCAGTTCTCTCCTCATGTACCACCCCACCACTGCACTTGACATGAACTTAGTAAGGATAAGGTCAACTTTAAAGCATTAGCAGAGTTAGTGACTCCTAAGGGAAAGACACACTCCCAAGGCACCCTCACGACTGAATTGCTACAAACTGGGCGTACACCAAGTACCTCTGTCCCTGATATTGAGCGCAGCACAAGCAACCCCCCAGCTAAAAAATTCCAAACTGAACATGTTCTGTGTCCCAGACATAGTCCCATGTACAGAATCACAGAGTCAATTAGGGTGGAAAAGACCTCCAAGATCAAGCCCATCCTTTGACTAGTCACCACTTCTTCAACTGCACTGGAGCACAGAGTGTCACATCCTGTTGTTCCTTGAACATCCCCAAGGATGACTCCATCACTTCCCTGGGCAGCCCCTTCCAATGTCTGACACTTTGGTGAAGAAATTCCTGTCCCATAGTGTGATAACCCCACAACAAATATTCTGCTATGTGTGATTCTCTTCAGGATTCTCTAGGAAGAAGAGGAGGCTGATTTGTCTGCCAAGTGCTGCAATGTGCTGACTCAGCAAGCCCCAGTGGGATGGCCTGGCAACGACAGGCAGAGGTGGGACACCTGCCCTGTCCCTCCTGCTGTGCTAGGCCTGTATCCAAACCACTTGTACTGACAGCAGGTTTGTCTTCAAATCCAGGCATTGGCACATATTTCACCCAAGGGAGCTGAGGGAGTCAAGGATGTGACTTTCCAGTCCCTTCACATCGAGGAAAGGCATCTGCAGGAGGTACAACTGGCTGTTACTCTGGGGTGGTGTAGCCTGGAGGCTCATAAAGGAGGTTTGGGGCTGGATGTGCCGCAGAAAAGAGGGATTTGGTCTGTCTGAACCGAGTCCAATGTACTGGCATTTCCATGTACCATACATACAAAAAAAAAAAAGCTGTAAAATATATGTCAGTGACATTTGCAGTGTTCTGAAGTTTAAGTCACCAATTATTCCCCCAGTCCCTTGTTTATTGCCTCAATAACCCATGAAGGAAAGGTGAAAGGCCAACCAATGAAAACACTGAATATTAAAAAGGTTAAAGTGTGTAAGTGCATTGAAAGTTTATAGTTTTGCTACTGACTACACTGAGGATATAAATTATGTTGTCTTGTTCTCATGACAACGATGAGAAAATGGGAAAAAACCCTGTTCTTGTGATAAAAACTCTAATGGAAATCAAGAGTTGCAAATTTAACTCTTTCTGTCTGCAATCTGCGGGGTTTGACTTCCTGAGACATACCAAATGCATAGTCAGGGTGCAGGATTAAATAGCCTCTAGTGACAATTCATATGTCTGATCTCCATTTTGATTACACTTCTCATAGATGTAATTTTAATTTTGAATATGTTATTGAATATCTGAATGCCAGATTATCTATCTACTGTGGTTAAATAGATACAGTGAATAATGCATTCCCATTTGACTCTCTTTGATCATTTTATTTGTGTTTCAAAGTTGGCACAGAACAGCTGCTTAAGGGACAGAGCTCAAAAGACACTCTAAATCTAAATGACTGACACTTGATGAGGCATAAAGCCTGCAGGATGTGCTCCCTACAAGGACATACAATGCTCAAGCCTTCAAGTTTTTCGTTATTATTAACCACTCACCTAAGATGGTTAATTTCAATATATTATCTCAACTACTCCTTTAAAAACCAACCTTAGTGATCTTATCTGCTAAGGACAGAAAAATCATTTAATTAACATAAGAGTCCTGTGGAACCTTAAAGTGAATGAAACAAACATGTTTAAGTTTTGCAAGAATTCTCATTAGACTTTATAATAATCTTCTTGTCGGAGGAATCAGAAACCAAATAAGTTGTAATAGGAGCATAAGATTGTTACTTATGGTTTTATCATCTCCATTAATTGCACATTGAAGAGGAAATATTTAATAACTATTTAATTCATATTCTAAGTGGTAACAGGATGTGCTCCTACCATCTTAGCTGAAAATGGTAAAAACCTGTAATCTCAGACTTTGCTGATATACTTGAATGGCATTTAACAGTCTGACTGCTTTAACCCCACACAAAACCAATGTTAAATAGCTTACAGGCAATGAAAGGAATTAAAGAATTAATTTTCAGTGAGAAATCATATTGGAATTTGGGAGCTGTAATGACCAAGTGATGCTAATCAATGTACTTTATTCCATCTTAAACCACAGAAAGAAAGGTCAGCAGGTGAGAGAGGAAAAGATGTGAATAAAATATTTTAGCCGTAATCTGAATTTAACAATAGGGACACAGAAGGAAATCCATGCACTACAGAGCTGTAAGTTGATTCTAAACGTAATACAGTCTTAGGAGTGAGTAGCAGTTGAATGTTATTGCCCCTAAGTTCTGCTGGAGGAATAGTAAGATCACAGGAACCCATAACAGCAGCAGAGAGGAACTGGCAGATATTTTTAGGCTCCTATACAGCAGTGGTGGAAAGGTTGTCAACATGTTGCATCCACTCCTCCAGCCCACATTTTCAAAATAAAATTTTTTAATACATGAAAAGATTTCAAAGAAGAAAACTGCTTTCAAAGGCTGGGTTAAAGTCTTTGAGAGAAAAGTAATTTAAAAAGACAGGAGATAGATCAGCTTAGGAGAGAACAATATCTGCTACTGAAGAACTTCTTAATTTAGTCAAAGGTGGCATAACAAGAAACTGCAGGAGGACGTTACACCTGACAAATGCAAACTGTCCTTCCTTCAACAGTGAGGCTAATTAACTATTACAAGAAAGGCAAACAAAAAACTTCAACCAAAAAGGCAGAAACCCTCCCTTGATTCATGTCTTCTCATCAAGAGTCTAAAAGCAGGGCAGAGAAGAGACAGATTACACAGTCTCTACATGACTAGGAAATGTATTATACAAAAAAGCCTCTTCTGATGTTCAACTCCATAGAAGAGAAAATTAATTTAGTAAAGACAAGGGCTATATAAAGGATTTTATAATTTTATGAACCTCAGTATTTTGAGGTGAATTCCATAAAACTGCATCATGCTTTCAGAGCATGATGAGCAGAGGTAAGCCTATTCATTTTCCTGTCAAACTGGTTTTGACTAAATTAACACACTTAATGAAAGGAGCACTTTCCTCTCCTCTGAAGGCAACCTCCACATCCTGAAACTGCTCAAGCAAAAAGAAAAAAAAGGATTTGGAAGCACAGCTAAAATAACTCACATCCTCGAGGTAAGCCAGCCAGTCTCAGCCTCCTGATGAGCACTATCCTGCCCTTCCAGGTGGAGTGTCAGCCCATCGGTTGGAGGCAATCAGTCAAGGATGCAGGTTTTACCTCATCTTTGCTCTAGAGAAGTGTTCCGGTGTGGGCCAGTGGGCTGGTTACTGCTCCACTGAAAAACCACCTGCACAGGGGCCGCTTCTACAGGCTTCATGTTACAGTTGGCAGCGGCAGATGAAAAGTAAAGAGGAAATTTAGTTGTTTAGAAGGTTCAGAGTAATTCAGTCAAACATTAGACAAAGGCCTAAAAACCTGGAATGTATAACCACAGTGAGGGGCTCAGGGTGCTCAGGGAAGGGGCTGCCCAGTCCCTGAGGGGAGGCGAGGCCTCGGCCGCCTCACGGCGCTGCCCCTGAGGGAGAGGTGTCCCCTCAGCACAGACACAGGCCACGAGCAGGCCGGCCGAGATAAGCCAGCAGTACACATCACAGCTTTCAAACGCTGTCGTACAATTTTTCACTATATTTCCAAACACTCCAAGAGCTCAGCATCAGCCTCTTACAGGCTCTGTCCCTGCCAGCTGCATGGAATGTCATTGTCTCTCTGCACAATGGCGGCTGCCCCACAGAGCCGCCACACCCCACGAGGTTCCAAGTGTTCGGGTCCAGGACGAGTGAGCCTCTCAAGAGCTACTGGAAAGGCTCATTTCCACCAGATTTGACTGAAGTTACCCCTCCAAAAAAAGCAGGGTGTCTTTATAACATACATGTTACCTTTATAACATACATGTTATCTTTATAACATACAGGACCACAGTCTTACTGCATATTGCAGTATTCTACTCAGCACTGAAATTCCCAATTAATTAGACCCTTGAAAAGCAGTCTAAATTCTGAAATATCATTCCTTACAAAACTTAACATAGGCTCCGAAATCAGTTAAATGTGACTATGTTGAATGCTGCAATAATCTTTGAACATTGATTATACCATTATTTATGCCAAGCTAAGCTGAGTGCTTAATTGCAATTTAAGGCTGGGCACATTCTTTTATTAAAGGATCTCTACAGAAGGTTGAGAATTTAGGAATACTCCACAAAGCATTTTTCACAAGTCCGTCAGAAGTCGATAGATGCCTCTCATGCTCTCCTTTAAAATATAAAGTAACACATTGTGCAGGGCACCCACTCATCCCTGGTTGCCACTGACAGAAAGTCTCTGAGGACTCCAAAGCAGTTGACTGACTGTGAGCTCTGTGTGGCACAGGGAGGATCCATATATAGATTCCCAGGGCAGCAGCAGGCCTGCTCTGTCCAGAAGCATCGAGCTGCACAAAAGGCATTAAATGCTCATGGCTGGACTAGAAGAGAAAAGCATTGGAATGATGCAGCTTTACAGCGTCTAAGAAGGAAGGTTTCAAGGGTAAAATCACAAGATCACAAGTTTTCTGCAATTATGTCACCAGCACTGCACCTGCTGCTACATAAGAGCTTGTTTTTGTACCCAATGGTTTGGGGTGTGGTAGCAGTGATAGATGAGCACTTACCATCAGCTTGTTAAACTGTTCACTATGGGAAGCTGTCCTGTTCCATGCTGCACTGTGTCATTTTAATCAGTGTCCTGCTGCTTTGTCAAGCACATTAAAGCAGCAGCTATAAGCTTTCCTATTTCCTCTTCAACTCAAGTTATATTGTGCACATAACACAGAAGATGGATATCTAGATAAAACCTACAGCTTGTGTGATTGGAGGGAAGATAACGTAGAATGGATAGTTCATCTCTGAAGTAGGAAATAACTAACAAGTGAGAAAAAGATATCAACTTGTCCCTTACCCATGAAGAAACATGCACACATTTATGTAGGTCAGCTCTTAGTGACTGTTTGCTTTTAGTTTTTAATTTCCTGATGATGCTGATTTATGAATGCAAGGCTCTACCTTAGATGGGTAGTAAGGACTGTTTTAGAGCAGTGATTATTGTTAAGCACATGCAAAGAATTTTAGCTTGAATCCCAAGAATACCTCCTGCTCCTTTTGTAATCATGTCTCTATAAATCAGTCAAGATACCATCTGAGAAAATATTAATAACTATGGGCTGGGGAAGAACCTCCTGAAGCCCAAGATGTAAGCTGTGCTTCCATAAATCTTACCCTTTTTTGCTCAAAATTGACCATATTGTCCCCTATTTCCAGTGGATGTTTCAAATCAAACCAAAAGCAGCTCCTGGCTTTTCTCAATCAACAGTATAACCTTGAGAATACAGGCTGTTAGAATATGAGACTGAAAGTTCCCCTTTCCCAACACCCTTCTGTGGTGAAATCAAGAAGCATTTGTGAGGCTGAAACACAGAATGGCATTTGCTGATCTGACAAATGGTTTCTCCCGATGATGTTCTGAAATAGATGTCTGAAAGACCACTATTACAAAACACTTTACAAGTGTTATCACTGTCAGACTAGAGGAAAAAGGTGAAGTGGAAGAGAATTCCTAAGAGATATTTTACACAGTGCTGTCACTATTAATCTGCAGTTAAATTTCTGAACACAAAATACTCAGAACTTGGCTTCTTCTCTATTGTCTCATTAAAAAGTGAAGAATCTAAACCATGTGGCTTCTTTACAGGCTTGCATCCTTCACAGCACAGTCACATAATCCACAGCCAGCCCTACAAGAAAATGAGCACCTGTAGTCATTCCAAGTGTCATTCTGGACAGCAGCCACCTGCCAGGACCATCCCACACAGAGACCAGTGGCTGCTCCTTTAGAAGTTCACCTTTAAACTAGCAGGCCTGAGAACTGCTCAGGAGTGTCCAGCTGGGAAGCCAGTGTGGACCAGATCCAGCCTTGGAAGCTGCTTCTCCATCTCTACACAGCACAAGACATCAGTGTTGCCCATGAGTAGAGAGCAGATTCCAGCCTACTGTGCTGCTTCTTGGCAAAACAGGCCAGTTCACACAAACCCATGGGCTGCTGTGGTACAGCTACTTTCCCTGCCAATACCAGAGCATTGAATTAGCTGTAAAAACAGCAGCTTGAAGCATTGAGACATTAATAGACTCAATATCTTGCTCTGTTTATCTGTTTCCAGAATGGAATAAGCTACCTAACACAGTCGCTCTTAGGCCAGTCAGTGTGCAGAGTTAGCATGGAAAAAATTCACATGCTCACAAATTGGGTGCTTGTAAACAGCCATGAGATATGATCAGGCTTTGTATTTACCAGCTCCCTTGTACAGAAAGTCAAAGGCAGAGTCTGGTGTGTAAAACAGAGCTTCATTTATTCTGACCCGTAACTATGCTTAGCATCTTATAACCCCACTGCTGTGAGTTGTATCCTCTCTTGTGTTGTCCACTGTTCTCAACATGTGTTTTTACAGTTTATGTGATACTAAGCATAGAGGAAAAGATTAAATACTGAAAACTGAGCTTTTCACATAGATGATATTTTAAAAAACTCACCAGTGTTACCTTATTCAATGCACAGATCTGTTGGAACATTGAGGTATATATGTATATCCCCAAAATATTTTCCTCCTGTTTGCAGTGTATGTAAAAATTTCAGCAGAAAAAATATTACAACAGCAATGTAGCACCCAGTGCTGTGCATACAGTTTCTTTTCAGCCAGGGACAACCCCAGGATATCTCCAGCAGCCCATACAAGCAAACCTCAGATGCAAAAGCAAGTTCATCACCAGCACTCTGAAATCACAGCTGCAGCCACTAGAACTCTACTGAACAAGTATCCAGGACAAATTCAGTGGAAACAGAACTCTACAGGTAATGAAGACTTAAAATAAAAGATAGAGCAGATTACACCATTATTTGAAAAATATTTTGGTGATAGGAGTCTAATAGGTAAGGCTCTGGGCTAGGCATCAGTCTGGGGTTTATTTCCAGTTCTAAAGCTAGTTTGTCTGTGTCCCTTAAAAAAGGCACCTTAATGTGAAGCTACTGAGGTTTCACACACATCCTCCTGAGCATGCAGGAACCTATAAAAAGGACTTAATCTGACCTGATGGATTTGTACCATTTACACGATAACCCATCACACCAAACACTAGAACCACATCACAGGTTATCTAAAGAATCATCAGTTATGAGAAGTTTTTTTCTGCACAGCGTTCAAAAGTTTGGACTCCACAGGGATAAATCTGATCCCCAGTGTGTTACAGGCTTTTTTATCTCTCACATCTCTGCCTGCTCAAACTGTTTGGAGCCCAAGGATATTCTTCTAGAGCACAGCCCCTGCTCTTCCTTCAATCAGCAGCCAGAGGAAGCTCTTTAGGTTCTGTTCCTACTCATTCCTCTCACTTGCCTTGTCCATTCGGGCTGGAGGCTTTTAAGGAAAGGACTCTGCTTTAAGATTTTAGACTCCCTAACTGCAGCCTTAGGTAAACATGCTTTCTAATAAAACTAATGAATATACTCTATTAACCTTTCACTTTATATGTTGATTTAACAGCAAAGCATAACACTTGTGTGTATATTTTGCTAACTTCAATTCTAGTTCACAAGGCAAACTTTCAACTTACTATTTCTTATTTGTACAACCTAGTTAAAGACAGACATATTTTAGTGATGGGTAAATTGATGAACGATACAAACTGGGAAGGCTGCTCACCAGCAGGCCTGCTGAAAAATTCACCTCTCAATGAACTTAAAACCAAAACAAATTAATGCACACTTGTGAAAAGTATATAGTTAACTGCACTTGGAAGCCTTTTTTGATAACTCCATGTGTACATGACAAGTGATTTTATAAGAATGTCATGAACTGATACACTGCCCACACAAGTGCCATACTCTGGCACTGTGGATTGTCCCCTTGCTCTCTTGTAGTCAGAGAAGAGTGGAGGCTAAAAAAAACCCAAACAAGCAAACAAAGAAAATCCATATGTGTTGCATGACAGGTTGGAAGTTCTTGATTTTAATACTCTGGACTGCAAAGTGGAGATGTAAGGCAAAAGCACATGCTATGGTGACCTCTATCGTGTATTTTGCAATAGATACATAGAACCAGTATCTGGTTTGACTTCCCCACTAATGGATCCACTAGTGGATTTCTCCACAATTCATGAAAAGCAGTGATTTTGAAAGATTTCTAAGTATAATATTCTGGAGCTGAAGGGTTTGGGTTTAATTTTAGGAAGATGGGTATATGGCTTGGGTATGAGCTTTCTCTATTTCTACTGCAACTCAATTTCTTACATACTAAATTTACTACTTTGTTGAAAAATTTTTAAAAGCAATGAATTTTCATATTCATTGCTACCATTATTATCTATAATAGAGATTTTAAATTAGTTTAATCAAGAGCAGATGTCAAGGCTTTGATTATGTTTCTAACATGACTCAACTCAGAGTTGAGTGACTAGGAAACTGAGAGAACCAAGCACCAACCAGTGCAGCCCCCTTTGTAACATTACAGCCCCTGGCTTTTGCAAATCCGAAACAATGAAAATGTGAACCCAACACAATTAGTGTGATTTTTGCACTGCTTGCAGTACTGTGAAGAAGCAAACAGTGCTGCACAGAGGAGGTACAGCCTTTCCTCACTACCAGGCTCCACCATGAGCATTTCCCTGCTCAAACACGAGGAGTAGTAAGAACTGGGTCCAGTTCTGCACTTTGTTTCACATGAAGGTGTACATCCAGGGAAGTGTAGTACAAGTAGGTTTTATCAGTTTCAAAAATCTCATCAGGCTGATCCCACACAGGCACCAGTAAGACCATAGCAGATGAGCATGTCAGAAAAGGAGACAATGGCAAACAAATATGGAGGCTCTTAATCCCTAAAGCTTTATCAGTGAAGATTCAAGATGATAGAGGAGATTTTTCACCAACATTCAAAGCCACTGTAGCTTTGGAAAAAGGTCATGGAGACTATACCAGGCAATGACTTCAACAGAACTGGTGCTTTTACATATCTAGCTTTCACTTTGAAATGGGCATTTTTCCCAGTGATAATAATTGATGGAGTTTTGGGTTTGATATTTCTTTCCCAACAAGTATTTGGGTCTTGGAATGAAGACAAGGGACTTGAAAAAGAGATGGATTATTCAAAATTCTTTACTCAGAAGCAGTGAATGCCCATCTGGCTTCTGAACACCCTGGAATGAACCTCTAAATCCTCAGCAAACAAAATTAGTGCCTGGTTCTCCGTGTTGATTGTGCAAATCCCACTATGACTAACACATGGCTTGCTTGTGCAAAGAATAAGAGCACAGAACAAAATCATAAGCCTTCAGATATCCTGGAAGGGGAGATTAAGAATCTGAAATATATTGTTCTACAAGAAAGAAGAGAAATTAGTGTATGAACACACTAAATTATAATGACACATTTATTTAATTATTTTTATGTATATAATAAGAAAAGAAAAGAAGTGAAATAATAGTGTACATACCCAGAGTCCAAAGTCCCCCTGTCCCTCAGGACATCCCAGCAAGGCTACCACAGATAACAAAGCATATGCTGATCAATAAGATGCTCTCAGCCTGCTCATTTATGCATTAATGAAATGTGTGCAGCACTTCACTCAGCTGATAAGGGTTCCCACAGGGGACTATGTCCAGGGAAAAACAAATTATCAAAATGAATGGAAGTGATTAGAGGAGGAAAAGAGATGATGAAGTGCAGCTTGGGGAGAAGTCAGACCCAACAGTCCAACTGTCCCTTCATCACTGTGTGCCACCCTTCCCCTCCACCAGCTCACAAGGGGTAGCAAGGAAATATCCCATCATGCCGACTTCTGCCAGGACATGGGAAACCAGCCTGGATTTCACCCAGTCTGGCCCCTTTATTTTAACAGTGTTCTGCATATGGATGCTTGTCTTTAAGCCAACAGAAAACACCCCTTTGAGCAGTTACTGAAACAATGCCAAAAGCCTGGCTCTGGCTTTAGAAATCACATATCCATCCAGCCCACCCTCGGCACTACAACACTTGGGAACAAGTCAGGCTACATCTAGTGGCTCATATCATTATCCATGACCTCTGCTAACAGCATCAGGTCAAAGCCCTGAACCCAGAGGGTTGCTCTGCAGAGCCCCACACTCATCCCAGCAACAAGCACATGATTCCCAGAGCTCATTAAGGGCAGCCCCCACGCCAGTCCGTGCGCTGCACAGCTTCACTTTTTGTCCTGTTCTCACCTCCTCAAAAAAAAAAAATCCCAAACCATCAAAGCATCTTATTTGCCTCTCCCAGCTTCTGGAGAGAAAATCAGCCTTCTGAGCACAGTTCCATGGAAGCACGTATCCCAAATTCACTATGGCACAAATACCTTTGTGGAGCACAGGAAGGAATCATGTTGCTGCATATGTAGGGTATTGGTTTTTAAAAAAAGAATTCGGTACTGAGTGAGGAAGATACAATTTGCTATTACAGATGCCATAGCTTCTCACAAATGAGGTCAGGGTCAGTAATTCTGATCGCTATCTACATTCCAGATAGGTTTCCGCTTGTTTCAATTCATCCTTTAGATGTCTGTGAGAATTAGGCAACTCTGCTGTGAAATAATATCATTTACCAAAATAGAACTGGCTCCAGCACTGACTGGACTAATGATATACCAAAATTGTTTGTAAAAAGTACATGGCAATGAAAAGCTCTTTGGAAGCAGATGACCTTATTATCATAGAACTCATTATCATAGGACTTGATTCTAAATAACAAGTGAGGCTTGTGAGGCTGTGCCCTAAACAGCAGTGTAAGGTACATATAAAACCTATGTAATGCAGAATCAGTTTCAGAGCTCAGAGATAACAGATCTGCATGTGTAGGCTGTCCAAAGCAGTACAATTCATTTCACAATAAAAAGGAGAGAAGAGTGATGCTCCCTGTCTCTTCCTGATGAAGCATTTTACAGCACCGTAGGTGTACATATTATGCATGGAATTGTGTGGTTGTTTTCCCTTTTAGAGAGCTGTGCTTAGAAATAAATATAGTGTATCAGGTATAGGGAGATAGAACTCATTTCTGAGCTGCATCATGAATGAGTTTGCGTGACTTCCCAAAAGAGAGAAATGAATCTGAGAACAGTGGAAAGCAGAATGGCTGAAGTTACAAAGAAGGCACTATTGGGACCAGCAAAAGGAGAATTTGCCTGCAGTTTCCCATCACTGAGTCTTTCCCAACTGACTGAAAGCTAAAGCAGCAGCTCCATTAGTGTTTTATAGAGTTCACAAATCAATGTGAAATTCCATATGCTTTGCTGAGACACTAGCACAGACGTGTTTAGGAGTATTTATTCACATCTATAGAGTGGATGTAAGTATACAGAGATAAGGGCCCTCCTCTGCATCCAGATTTGCATGAAATCAAACAAAATTGATGTGGTATTTGGCAGGGGATGTAGGAGGATTCACAGAGCCATGCCACTGAACTTGTCAGCCAAAATATTTCATTCTGTTATTGGAAATCATTATTCTCACTCTCTAGAAATCTCCCTGTATTTTGAGTAGTTTGTGAAGCAAATGGAACTGCACCAGTAAAGCCATTCAGAATATAAAGTGTCATGGCAAAAATGTAATGTATCCTGAGAATTACACATCGGTATTGAGCTCCTTGCCAGGTTAATCACTCTTCTGCCTGTAACCATATTTCCTCACTCCAAACCCTCTTAAACAGAGGTTTTTGTTAACACCTCCTTTCAATAATCAAATGTTGAGAACACACTCTGTCTCAGTTGAGGGGAACTCTGACTTCCAGCATTTAGAGGTGACCCCAGAAAGGGAAATTCCCTTTGCCTCATTCTCCCTGTCCTGTTCCCAACAGTGCCTAGCTAGTAACTTCAGCCACTCCAGCTTCCACTCTCTGCTAAAAGCATAAACTTCTGTGCATATATTAAAAAAAATACTGTATTAGGATCAGTAGGGGGATACATAAAACCTGCAAGGATTGAGAGTGAAATTTAGCCCAATGTGGAAAATAGTTGTGTACCTTTATGTACTAGAGGGAGATACAAGATGAAAACAATGTTTTTGCTTTAATGAAAGGTTCTCAGTGCTGCAAATCTACGAGTTGCTAAGGGATGCCTACTCAGATTTTTGCCCAAATCTTTTAAGTCAGTTCTCATATGAATTCAAAAGATGGTTTCATCTCCCAAAACTCTTCTGAGGTAGCATTCCCATAAGCAACACACCAATTTGTAGGGCTGTGCTGCTCCTTGGAGGGGCTGGATACCTACAGCAGAACATTTCTCTTTCATCACTAGCAACATCCCAGGTCAAGCTGATGGCTTGTATGTTTTCTCCATCTTACTGTGCTGAAAGGCACCTTCATTAATTTAATCATTACCGCAGCACCAGTACATCTGAAAATAAGTCACTTGAACAAGAAGAAATTTTCCAAATTCTGTGTTTCTATTTCTTTTTAATAAAGCTCAAGCTTGCTAACAATATACTGCAGCACAATGGAAAATTCTCATCTACAAAGTAATGTAAAATCTATCTGGTGTGTGGGAAGAAGATAAGGGCTGTTTATCAACAGGAAAAAAATGATTGAACTTGGAAATAAGATGGTGGATATCCTTCATTTGCAGGCTGCACAGATGCAATTAGCAACACAAAAAAGGTATTCACCATTTCAAAAATCTTAGCTCACTGATGCATCTTGCTAAAACTATCTGCATTGAAAAGTTCTGCCTCAGAATACTATTAATTTTAAACACAGAAAATTTAAAATTCATCTAAAGTGTTTGTATTCTAAAAAAATGCGTCTGTTTAAATGATGTATATATTCTCAATATTTGCACACAAATGTATATTCTTGTACTTTCCTGTGATAAGACTTCAGTCATTTTTATTTTCTATTAAATATCTATATAATTGACACCCACATTTTTTATCTCATTTCGTTCAGCATGCATGGTCATTTATAGATCTAGACACAAATATCATCTGAAGTGAGAATACAAAATAAAGCTTTTTTCCTTAATGTGCAAATTTAAAAACTCTTTCTATAATTTATTTTCTCATTTCTTTTCTACCAGATTGTACTTGCATTTAGTATCACTTCAGCTGAAGTATAGTGTAAATTTCTCACCAAAAGACTCCATCTTCAGGAGAAATGTCTGTGTTTCCAGGCTTTGTATCGTCTATTTAACATTTTTCAAATTAAATCTCTCCTAGATGAATCCAGTATATTGCTCAGCAGTTATTGAAATTTATGAACATGTTTAAGCTTTTTCATACTGCTGTTAACCATTATGATTGCTTCCTTTAAATCTTTCATTTTATAGCTATCACTTCAGCAGACTGTGTTGGTGACATTCATGAATTTCTCAGATCACAGCCGTGCCCGTACTTAACATCTCAGGCGAGAGTTATGTTTCCAAAGCCACTCCTGGGCTGTCTATTTTAACCTCCTGCTGCACTGAATCCCCGAATGTTCTGCCATCAGAAGGCTGGTGTTTTTGAGATTTGTCATCATGGTCTGTGGGTTAGTTGGTGATCCCTTTCTCCACTGTGGTGAAAGGAAAAGCCAGTAGCAGTTGTTCTCAACATTCCAAATTTCACCAGACACCACTGACACAGCACCAGCTCAGAGACAAGGGAGAGGCACATTCCTTGCATAAGGAATGACATCCAAGGAGAAGCCTGCCCACAGTTAGAGTTCCATTTAGATTCGAAGATGATGCTCCTAAACTGGTAATCATGTTTCAGCAATAACCAACCAGACACAGAACTTAGTAATATGTCATATGTTTGCTTACAGCATAAATAACTGGGAGTCAAACAGGTGAAGGCCAAGCAAAGCTGTGGGGAGAGGGTAATGGATAATGGCATTTTCAGCTGCAGTCCCTGCCTCTGCTGCCCCTCAGCCACAGACCCACTGCCCTCTCCCTCCCACACCAGCACAAAGCCTGGTGCAGGACGTGCTCTCTGCCTCTCCTGAGTGCAGTGCTGGAGTCGAGCAGATCTGCTTTTACAGATGGCAGGATCAGTTACAGCTCATTGCAGCTTTAAGCAGACATGACTTAAATACAGCTTAGATTGTACACAGAAAAGTCCAACCTCAGAACTTGAATAAATAGTTCAATACCCAGGAGGGCTACTTATTTGTGGAGATACACACAGTCCTGCTAGAAATGCCAACAACCCTGAAAACACAGATTTTAGGCATGATTTATACATTTCTCCCATCTTCACTAGCCCTTATTTTACTGCTTAATTTTTCCTGGTTATAAATTCTGGTAAATCATCATCAAAAGAAAAATTAAGTCTCAATTTTATTTTTAAAAGGCAAATTACATACTAAAATGCCTGTCCCATTAATTGTTAATGATATTAAAACTGCACTATTTTTCACAAGAACATTTTCCATTTTTTCTTGTTATGTCACAGGTACCCGGTAAAAATATTTGGTAGGTCCTGATGTTTAATTAAACAAGTTTTAATAAGATATTCTTTTCCACAGATTTCAAGGGTGAGTATAATTTGCTTTAGCTCATTTCAGTACATTTCAGTAAAAAGAAGGAGCAAAGACCCTGTAGTGAAAGGACAGAATGCAGCTGCTCTGTTCTGCCCAGACTCAGAGAGATGCTCATTCCATTACTCTTTAAAAGCAGCAAGCTTTAGGGGCAAATAAACTGGCAGAAGTATTTGCTGAATTAGAAGGTATCAACATTTTTAGCAGTTTAATATTTTTCTAGATATGATAATTTTGTGTTCCTTTCACAAAAGTAAATCATTTAGAGGTTTAATACCAGATCCATGTGAGGTTTTGCTGCAGTCCCCTCTGAGCCCAGAGGATCACACGGGTGTGTCAGTGCTCATTTGCCTGTGCCAGGCACTTGTTTCCCATGAGCAAGGCTAAGCTTCCTAGCTCACCAACCTGTCCACTCAGGGACACATTCCCTACACTTCTGAACCGCTTTGCCTCAGTCATCACCTTCATCACAAGGTGGTGACTGATCATCAACACCCAGAGTATCCCACAAGATGACACAGCCCTCACCAATCTCCGTGTGCTGTGACTACAGTTAGACAAGTGCTAATCCCCACAGTCAAATTCTGTCCCAAAGGCAAGCAAACTGGCTGAAGGGAGTCTATAGCAAGAAAACCAACATAGAGTCTTCCGTAATTCTGAGAGAAAGTTTTTTTTTGTTGGCAACCACGGATCACAGGGTAGTCCTACTGTTTAGGGGTGATCCAGCACTATTATTGCAATCCAATCAACATCCTCCTGTACTGAACAATACAGGATATTTCACTGCCTTCTGATGCTTAAACAGAATTATGATCCTTACACAGAAGTAGAGCTAAGGTTTGGACTGTCAGTTGCTGCAGCACTCCTAAACCTACCATGGGGATTTGAGCAGCTCCAGAGCACTTCTCTAGGCACTAAAAGATGTCCTGCATCAAAGTCTCTGACACTTGTGTGACAGAAGGAGGATAAAGGCAAAGATGACAGACATTACAGTCTTGGAGCTGTGAGTGCTATTGGATGCCAAACATCTCTTGAGGATGTACCAGACCAGCACATCACTAATGCCCTGGCTATCTCCCTGACCATGTTCCCTTGTCTGAGACAGCACCATGTCAAACAGACTCAAACGAACCAAACAGACACGCCTTACTTACTGCAGGACACTGTGGATTCATCAGCCATGTAAAGCATCAAGTGACTGAAGGAGAATTCTCACATGGTAAACAATGAAAATGGAGTTTTATTTATAATACTAACAGCAGCACAAAATCTATTGAGTCTTTCCAGTTTAAAATAGCTTGCTTTACTCAACATCAGGAAAGGAAAGACACTTACTTTACCATGTCAATCACAAACCATAATTTACTGCATGCCTGTTTGATTTTCCAAGTTAGTATAATTACATGCTGTTGCTTCTAAATCAAAAAATATCCACACATTCTGATTCATTGGTATGCCATGCAACCAAAGACTTGTAGAAGCTGTTAATGATACATGAATTATGTATGCTACAGCTCAATATAACATTTGGTGTGATTTAAACAGCATGAACTTTTAGTGAAAGTCATTTTGATTCTGTGATGTATTACACTTCCAAAACCCTTAGCAGGAGGTGGGAATTGAATGATGTTCTCTGAAAGCTTTTATTTGTTAAGCATACACAAAGCAGCTGCAGCTAGATCCTAAATAATGACAAGGAGCAAAATGGAAGATCTGATATAAAATTAGGTTGCTGCACAACTTGATTCTGAGGGTGTCAGAGGGGGAACAGGAAGCAGGAAAGGGGAAGAAATCAGACAGGAATCACCACTCCCCTTCTCTTCTGCAGCAGCTGAACTTCAAGCTACCCTAGGAATATTTTTCATTTTAAACATCACGGTTGACCTGAACACTTCACTCTACAACACTGACTAGCTGGTTCTGAGTCCCGTGGCCAGGCTGCCATCTCAATAATGGAGCTGGAACAAGCCATCCCATTGCTTAAGGAGGATGAAAAAAGGAATTTACCCAAGCACATAACTCATTTTAAAAAAGTTAAATGTTAGAAAGAAGAAATATTAAAACACAGGTGATCCTTGGTTTTATTTTGTCTTTGAGAGGCCCAAATTGTCTGGAAAGAATTTAAATACACCTGAACATGACTGCATCCATTTCTGATGCCCAAGTAGAGCTTTCAGCAATGATCCACTTCCTACATAGGTATCCACAGCAATCCTTCAGAGGAAACTGTTATTAAGATTTACAAAATATGTCTATGGACAAAGATGTTTCTTTACAAGATCTGTTACTGCAAAGTATGGGTTTATTACTGTGGTATTTTAAAAAAGCCTTTACAACACATATCCCAAAGCAGAGACCCATTTTAGTGAACACTAAATGCTTCAAAGTACTGGAGCTTACCGTAATATTTTTTATTATTTTATAATTCTTTTTTAAAAGCATTTATCATTGTATCTCCTCTATCGTGCATTAAAGAGAAACCTGCCTCTGACATGGTAGTATGTACAGGACCGGCTGAAACTATACTCTTGAAAACCCTGTCTTGAAAGCAGCAGGCAAGGACAGAAACCAGAAATTGCTCCTGTTTTATGAGTGGAAATAGGGGCAGACTCCCTCGACATCGTTTTATAAACTTGCGATCTAGACGAGAAAATAAGTGAGATCTCAGACATGCCAGTCAGTAGCTTTGGCAAATAATCTACCCCACTGTACAAAAGCTTAAATTTACTCATAAAATAGGATCATCCTTTTGGGGTCGAGTTAGAACATACAGAGCGGAGTTTTTTGACTGAATTAATCCCTTCTCCTGGAGTTTGAGACAGAAGCATAAATGTTATGATTTTCTTGCCTGATATTTATCAACAGCCACAAAGCACTATGCCAAAGACTATCAGTTATCTTTCACACCAGCCCCTAACAAGGCAGCTTCCTTTAATCCTGAAGACAAGCTGTAGTCAGGCAACTACTGCAGTTTTTATGTGAGGGATAACGTTGCTTCAGTATAACCTCCTGGGAGTTGGCCACTGAGTACAATCTGATATAAATAACAACTACAATTATCTGTCTACTGGAAACCTATAGTCCCAAAAGACAGAATGGCATAGAACCTTTACTCACTAAAATGAAGTGAAAAAATAATTCAGGTCTAAGCTCCTCAGACCTAGAAATGTTTTTGATGCTCCCTGGAAAGGACACTTTTCTAATGCTTTAGATACACACTTCAGAAAATCTTCCTAAGATTTTTGCCAGACACACAGAGCATCCACTAAAGGATTAAAACGTGCCCACGATTACTTCCTCTACACACAGAAAAAATTCCTAATTATAGGGAAGGCTTACAAAATCAAATCAATATGAGCATGAATAAGTGTGCTTATTCTTACCACACTTGGTAAAGTTTTCAGGCTTTGTTCTGTGCAAGTGCTTGAGGAATACTTGCAAAGAGTGGTGTGTTCAGCAAAGATACAGACACATGGTCCAGAGGCAGATCATCAACACAATTATTTCCTACAGTAGTATTTCTGCTTTGCTACAATCTCATTGTCAAAAAACACGACTTATCAGACGCAAAGCTCATACTGCTCTTGCCTGCTTACAGAAGGCAAGAAAAACAACTCTTTCCAGAAGAATTTTCAGGATTTCAAAAGCATTTTTGTACTTTATCCCCTATGACACTGTTTATGGACTCTGAATTGAGGAAGCTCTTTCTGTTTCAATCATGAGTCAATTCTAAACAGAACTCAAAATTATCATTGCTGATATTTTTGTCCTCTTTAGAAGAAAAACAACTGAACAGTAATCTTCAATCCATTATATATTAGTATTATATATTAGTACACTCTACCTATTCTGAAAGAATATGCTATTTAGGTTCTTGGCTTGTTAAATTAATACATTTTTATTCTGAACATGGAGAAATACAAAATAATAAAAATTTCAGAGAACACAAAGATGACAGTAATACAATTGATTAGCAATGGCATTACACTGCTTCCCAGTGTGATTCACATAGTAGATGCATCACAAACATTTATAACTTGCAGTCTTCTTGTACTAAAACTAGATCTTGTTCACTATGGCCACATTTTTCAAAAGTTCACTCAATTTTTTATTGAAAAACCTGAACTTAGACAGATATATGTCTCTAGACATGTATAATGACTTCAAGTTATTCAGCCCATTAAAATTAGAATGTTGAGTTAGAGTCTCATTATCCAGCAAAACATTGACTTTACACTTAATTTTATAGATCCTGCAGTTTACCATTGTTTTCTTCTATCAAAACTAAACCAATATGGCAAATACAACTATAATAGTAGACCTTATGTTTTAGCTAGTGATTTAATTTACTTTTTATTTGAAAAATGCTGTGGTTAGCAACTCGAATAAAAAAGAAAAGTGGACATAGATCAGCATAGGACCTAAGAAAAGAGATACACTAATACACACGTGCAAACTGAGGGGGTAATGTTGCAGAAATACAGGAAAAATGAATGCTATATAGTACATGGGCCAAGGAGACCTTAAACTTACAGGGAAAAGGTGTCTTCATGCAAAAATGTGTGCATTTCTGTGTGTTATTTTACCATCTCTCTTTACTGTCTTCTCACAGTGTATTAAATATGTGATTTTTGAAAAGTGTTCTAATAGAGAAAGCCTTCTTTCTTTTCAGAAAGACAGTGGAGCAAAGGACAAGAAATGCTGGATAGGGTAAGAGAAGACAGTACTAAGACATGGTGGTCCATCCAGACTCTACAAGATGCAAATTCCAAACCCATATTTGCAAAATCAAAAATCCAGCAGTGTTACCGTAAAACCAGGATGAAAATTTTCTCCACCCTTGCACTACATTGCTTGAGGTACAAATTCCTGTGAATGTAGTTGCCAATACTAGGGGAATGTTCTAAACTAGTTGGTTGAATGTTTTCACCACAGAATTTGTCCAGACAGCAGCAGTGCCAGTGCCACACTCAATTATTCAAGGCATTCCTGCCCAGTATGACAGTTGGACTGCATCAGGAATTCCTTTTGTTCAAGTGTTGATGCTGTTAGTTCTCTCCAGACTAGGATGCTGTCTGTCAGGGTGCCCAACACGCAGAAAAAACTCACAAGAGAAATTTCTAATATTGAGCATGGCAGCATTTCCCATTGGGCCCCATGAAAGGATGGATTTCTTCTTTGTTTTGCTAAGTCATTGTGTTCTAAACACAACACGCTCGGTAACACGACTTGAGATGAATTAGAGGAAGGTGCCAAAATCGTTAAAAATGCAGACATCTCATCTGCAGCAGCACACAAACAAAAGTGCTGCTGTATTATGTTCTTAACGTGGCAGCAGTCACAACGAGGTAAAAAAAGAGAAAATTATTTTATTGATTTTTTAATCTTCCAACAAGAACTCTTTTTGCAAAACCACTTTAGAGAAAGAAAAAGATATTTTCACTTTTTTTTAAAAAAAGAGAATTGGAGTTTTGACATTTTTCCTCCTTCATTTTCTTCTTATTTGTCTCAGTGCAATAAAAATTCTGCAGGAACTGTGTTTGCTTCACGTCCTCCTTCCTGTTCTCCTCCTTCTGCCTCAGCTTTTCCATTTTCAAAGCTTTGCCAGCTTCAGTACATTAGTGGCAGAAGGTGGTATTTCATAACTGTTTTGTACCTAACTTTTTCAAGGTTGGAGGAGTTTTGCCAAGCATTTGGAGAACAGGGAAAAAAGCTTGTCTAAATCCTTTGTTTTGTGTTTTGAAATTCTCTGTTTGCTTCTTACTTATCTAAAACTGAAGCTGAAAAGGGCATGTTAACCTGGAAAAAGGTGTGTTGAGCTTTGGGTGGTGGAGGAACGCAATGAAACCAGCAGCAGTGCTTTTGCTACAGCACAAAGCCATTGTAGGTTTAGAAAAAACTGTTTAGAAGATTTAATTTGAGGAGACAAGGAATCGTTCAAGAAAGTTTTTGCTGCCTGGAAGGAATATCTTCCCATATATACTTAATATTTTTATGTCTTCTGCCTTGCAGAGGGATTGACTTCCTGAAAACATAAAATTCTCACAGACAACCTTGGTGGCCCCATGAGAGGGGCCAGGCAAGGCATTGAAAAGGCCCAGAGAGGGAAAAGCAGCACGTTTTTTCATTCCTGATGTTGGCACCATTGAGTGTTCACAACTTATGGAAATAAATTTTTCCTAAATCCTTCCACTGCCTGGCATTTTGGGGGTACCTGCACACAATGTTTCTTCTCAGCCAGGGAGAAACCTTATTCAAAAATCAGGAAGAGGTATTTCTTTTTGCTCTCATAGTTTAACCAGAGGTACAAATGAGTATCACCAGTGTTGTTTGAGAGGGATTTTTGGTGCATTGACAACAACCTGGAAAATTGCTAAATGTGAGACAAGTACCCAAAATTAGGGAAGATAAAACTTTCTGGAAAACAGTTGAGGCTATTTCTTCTTCTGTTTCCTCTACAGTCACTGGGGAAAGACAAGTGTTTGCTAAAGGTGGCTTCAACTCATCCAGGCATCTGTTTATGTTTCAGGATAAATCAGCTTCTAAATATTCCCTTCTTTTTGCTCAGAACCAAACTGATGCCTTAAGGGGTATGTTTAATATTTTAGAGAATTCACTTTTGCTAGGTAGCTGGATAACTTGGAATATTAAGGGCTAGAAGAGCCTGTGTTCCTGTGTGTTTGCATTCTTGTGCGTAGATAAGTGGAGTACAAGACAAAACATAGAGTTAGGCTTCCAGCCCTACATAGGTGGGGTTAAGCAATAAGGGACAATTCTATTTGGTGTTGGGGTAACACAGAAGTAAGAGGGAGTTTAGTTAGATAGTGTGGGGGAGGGGTGCTCAGGATGTTATAAAAATGGGAAGATTGTTATGGTTTTCCTCTTTGGATCATCAGCCTTTGACCAGTAAAGCTGCTTCTCCCCTTCACTCTGCGTTTTTCAATTTTTTCTCTGTGGCCCTTATGGCATCAAACTAAAAACCTAAGTTTAGACTGCTAAAGTTACACAGGGTAAATCCCACTCTGAGTGGCAAAATGAAGGGAAGGCACTATGGCAGCTGCCTTCCTGCCACTGCCAGCTCGGTATTGCCTCCTGGAAAAAAGAGCACAGGGAACTGAGTTTGCCTACAGCCCTGTTCTGCATTTCACTACTGCCTGTTAATGGATGGACAGGGCTTTCAGATAGTAGTTCCACACTGGGAGATCATCTCATTGGAAAGGATGAGCAGTGTTTTAATTCTGAGGCTTTGGAAAAAATGACCTCTAATAAAATAAACTTATGGGATGTATAGAAATATAAAGAACCTGGAAAAGACAACAAGGGGAAAAGCTTTGCTGTTTTTCTTCCCTCTTAACATTCCTTCCATGTTCTCCTTCTTCACTTTTTCTCTACAGCAGGACAGAAACCAAAATAAACCCTGTAAGCCTTTAAATGCATTTGGTTTTTGCTTTTTTTTTTTTTTAAAGACTTATCAGAATCAAATCCACGATTTTTAATACTGTGGAATAGAATATCTTACTCTGTCATTCTGCTCTTATCCAAAGCTTGGGCACAACCTGCACCTCACACCTTTGGGGGGGCTCAGGACTGGCAGCAGCTCACCAGCGTGGGAGAAACAGGAAAACACACTCACACAGGCCTTCATTTATGAGCAATTGTTCCGTCCAGGTGACTGCAACTGCCTCAGAATGTTGACCTGAAGCTGCCAAATTGAACAGCAGGTCAAAGGAGAAAAAGCAAGGATTGAAAGCTGGAGAAGCAAAGCTAGCAAGTCTACAGGCGAAAACTGCCCTCATGCTGTGCTTGGGGCTGAATTGTACAGAGAAAAAAGGCTGCAAAGTGCCTGGAAAGCAAGAAAAAGCTCCTCATTCAATTCTAAAATGTGGTGTCTGTGGAAAGACATCACAAAGCTTCTTACACAAACTGCTTTCAAGAAAAAACAGAACAATCCCCAAAGCCCCACATGACATAATGCTGCACTTAATCTGATGAAACCTAAAAGCACTGCACCAAATCAAGATCAGGACAGTCATCAATGGATCTTGAGGGGAGACCAGGGGGACCCAGCCAGGTGTCTGACACAGGGTGGCTCCAAAGCCAGGGCAGGCTGAGCACACCCTGTTTCTGTGTCTGTGCAACCTTCACTGCAGAGCTGTCCCAGTCAGGTCACACAGCTCGTGTCACTGAGGGCTGCAGCTCACAGTGACCTCCTGCTGAACCTTCCCTTGGGGCTTCAAGGGAATAGCACTTCTTACAGCATTTTAAGCTCTTCTCTAGTAACCCATCTGGAAAATCCCAGCATTTCCTCACCCCCTTTCTTGGTATTTACATGGAAGGGCAGACAACATTATGGGAAAACTAAACACAAACCAGAGTATGATGCTGTGGGAAAGTATTGGGATTCTTCAATATAATGTCAAGGAATTTGATACATCCCAGATGCTCAACAAAATAAAGCTGTATATAGTGAAAGAACTCCCCTCAGGTACCACTAAGACACAAAATTGTACAGTCACAGCAAGGAAAAGCTTCTCTTCCCCTACGTCTGAATATCAGCTCTGTGCTGTAACCAGACTGGGTCCCACCCACCACCAGCGACTCTGGAGAGGTTTCAATGTGAAGCATGTCTGGAAATACGTTATGGATCTCTCAGAGTACAGGGGTTTGCATCAGTTACATGGACTGCACTAACCACTGCCCCATAAAGGTGGGGAGAACACATTTACTGTCCTGAAGACAAAGATATTTGCTTCCCACAGTATTCTTGAGAAAAGCCAAATTCAAACTAGATCACCTTCAAAGTGATTCCATAAAGTGGCACGGCTTCAGCCCCCATGAGCAGCCTGGCAGCACTGCACCCACTTCCTCCCATCTCTTGGCTCACACTCCCCAGGAACACGTAACAGATCTGTCCCAGGGATTTCTCTGACCCTGCTGCAGGTTGTAGCTGCCCAGAATACACAAATACAAGTGTGCAACTGTGCCCATGGTCTTTTAGCAGATGGCCCATTTACAGTTCTCCCAACTAAAGAAGTAGATATTCTTGTCCCACAACTGACAGGCTGCACAAAGAGCCTCTCAATCGTTTTTTTTCCTTACCATGCACACTTTTCTGCCCACAATTGGCTGCATAGTTGAAAAAAGCACGTGTAAGGAGGGAAAAGGAGGGGCATTATGGAGTTTAGTAGCAATTAAAAGCTGCCAGTAGAGTTGACCTCTTTCGTCCTGTGACACACATTCAAAGAATGGTCAGTTTTTCTCAAAAGCAAGAAAGCAGCCTCCATTGATAACAGCTACCCATTTTTAAAGTCAGAAATTCTGCAAACTGCAGTTGCTAAAGAAAGGCCTCTTTATTTATCCTTTATTCATACCTAAAGATGCTGACCTAGTGCCTGTTAGTTAGGAGGAAAAGGAAGCAACTTTAAAGAGCAACAAAAAGTTTTGTTTTGTTTTCATCTAAAGAGGCATAAGAAATCTAAGCCTCAGATTATGCATCTCAATCTTGAAGTAAGTGCTCAAGAAATACAGGAACAAACAACTTTTAGCAAAAGCTCGTTAGAAGCAACAAGGGAAGCAATGAGACTCTTCATGCTGCCCTTCTGCCCTCCATGCATCTCAGTCCTGCTCTGCACCGTCCCCATGAGCCATTCCCAGCACAGCAGCTTTGTGATGAGCACAAATGGCTCATGGGCATGGAACCAGCACATCTGCCCCTTGGCCCAAGTGAGATACATGGAAGGCATGACATTTTTAAGCAAAGGCATGTGGCACTTTTCTCTGATGCTCCACAACATCACTGCAACCACTACAAGGGGTGAATGCAGCACCTGCTTGCAAAAATAGCTGCCCTGAATAAAGTTAGTTTGCTTATAAGGGCTTCACTAGATCCTTCTTACAGGGAATACCTTATTTATAGCCTCATTTTTATTACCTATTTGAGGTGTGAACATAATACTAAAAAGGCTATGCAAATCCAGTTCACCAGAAGAAAACAAAAGAACATATAGATAATAACTACCTTGCTCCTGAAATTAGGTGTTTCATAGGGATTTGCAGCATATTTCAGCAATAGCTGATGCTGGATTAGTTTTGCATTGCAGTAATCCTGGGTCACAGCAAGGATACACACAATGCAGACAACACTCAACTTGGATTCAGCAAACAGGATTTGTATTCCCATACCCATCCAAGGCCCAGTACATGGCTTTACATTTTAGGATTTAATATTGCTCCTTCTAAAAGCACAGACAAAATGCATTACTTTGTAGAAGCCTGGCAACAAGTTCAACTGATAAGGACAATTGCTCTGAGTTCAAGTTAATTGTGGTAGTTGGGAAATGTGGGAAAGAAACATGGTTGCTTGGAGAGAGAGAGGGAGGGTTGTTAGAATCTATGGAACACATCATTAGCACGTGGCAGTAGACTTGGCTGTGGGACACGGTGGGTTAACTGGAGCTTCAAGAAGTGGGGAGCAATGTGAGAAAGGACTTTCTCATGGCTGAGGCAGAGTCCCAGAGCACACAGATTATAATTGCCACTCTGAGTTCCTCCAGATCAAGCACAGAGTTTTAGCCAAATTTCCCACAGGAGCCACTCATCACACTGCTCATTTCTAGGCATTCTGAGAGCCAGGGGTCTGAAAGGCAGGAGCCCTAAGTGCTCCCAGCTGCAGCTGGGGTCACAGCACTGCAGGCTGTCAGCATCCCAACTGTTACACGATCTGGCTGCTCTGAGAAGCCAGGGCAGTGTCACATCAAATTAGGCAAACAGAAGTGAGCTGCCTTTTTTTTTGAACTTAATCTGAGTTTCAGCTTTTCATCTGGAGAGGAAGAATGCCCACCATGCTGTCACCTAATGGACACGCTGAGGATCAATTAGCATTTGTGAAACACTCATCTCAAAATGATGAGTACCACAGAAAACCCCATAAGGAAATCAATACTTCTCTAATCAGAACAAGGTGTGAATAGCATGCAATAAATAAAGCATAGTAGGCTCCATCTCACTGAGAGGCTTAAATGAAGGAAGACAAGCTGTCCTCTGGATAGGGGTAGCATTTGTAGGCAGAAGAGGCAAACAGATGGAGGCAGAAAAGACACTTCAGCTCTTGCAAGTATTGCTCTTTGCACCCCTGTTAATGTTAATTTGTGGATTTGATATTTCCTTCAAAGCCTGTTAAGCAGATAGCTGAACTGACAGCAGTGCTGTCTCATCCCAGGCAGGACCTCACAGAATGGCACTAACACTGGTGTGTTTTTGTCAGGAACTTGCTACAAGACTACAGAGAGCAAGACATTCCAGCTGCTTAAAAGCAGCTGGCAAAGTCTTAGTTTAAAAGTAAGGAAAGGCTGTGGTCAGTGAGAGCAGGGACCACAGCTCCTGAAGTATCAAGAGCAGCTTCCAGGGAAACCTCCTCTGTAATCAGGAGTCACTCTGAAGTCAGAGGAAAGAGAGGAATGACAAAGGAAGAAGGAGCCACACAAGACTGATTCCATGGATGCAGGGCCTGTGACAGAACCAGCACCAGCGTTTCACTGATGTTCTCCTCATCAAACACAAAGCAGAACCACATGTGTGAACTGGAAGGTCAAGCCTGATGACAGTTATTTCCATAGAGAATTTATTTTCCATGCACAAACACACACAGATGCAACTTCACCTACTTGTGCTGTGCTGGCAGTAACTGCATTCTGGTAGGATTTATGTGCTTATACCATTAGTTTCACTGAAGAGCATTGGCCAGAAACTGCAGCTTGAAGTCCGGGTTCCCAGAACCCAGTTGTTTTGCCAGGGTCAGGAGATGATTCCAAGCCCACAACTATGAATAGACACAGTTCAGCCAGAGAGTATCATGGCAATGTAAATTCCTTCTGCTGACATGTGCACTTCTCCAAGAGAGATGCTGAGGGCCTGCAAGTAATTTTTCTTATTTCTGACAATCTTATGAAAAAAATGGGCATGTAGGAATGGAGCAGCAGAGACACTCCCGTTTACCTCACTGCACAAGAATTTTCTCGCTATTGTTGCTGCTTTCCATTCAGGCTCAAAAACTTCATTTCATATTGGCTCAAAAACAGAATAGTTGGCTAAAGTCAGGTCACATGGTAATCATGTTGAATAAGCCTTGATTTGTTGTACCTTTGGGCTTTGTCTCTCCTGCAACCCAAGCCTAAAAATTCACCCTCCTCAAGTCCATGTGTCTTGTGTTAGCTTCAGTGTATGTAAAAATCCATATGGATTCCACTAATTAAAAGCATATGCTACGTGGGCATGCACAAAGCTAATTATGACACAGAACACATTTCAAAGCATGAAGATTGAGAACAATCATCATGGGATCTGCTTGAAGAGTTTGCTACCTTAGAAAAGTAAAACAGATTTTGCATATTTCTGGTATGGAACAGGATTAATGTGTGTGCTTTCCAAGCAAACCCTGCTGCAATTGAAAAGTGCGTTCATACTCAGAGCTCAACTCCTATCACACAGAGTATGCTCAGGATGAGAATAGAAACACCAAAGTATTGTATTTCATCTGCTTCTCAGACTCCCAATGCAGTTTCTGAGCATTTCATAGGAACACTGTCAGCATGAACAGAACACAGCTTTCCATGTTTTACAGGCGAAGGGGGAAGACAGATACATTTGCAGACAGATGAAGTATTTAATCTGTTAGAATCAACTATTGCACGCTTCAGATGTCTGTGCAATTTTTAGGGTATGTTCTTTCACTACATTAAAAGTACATATTGCCCTGCATAAAACTAACAGTGTTCATGTCCAAGGAGTCACTAACCTCTCATCCAACTATTAGGAGCACTCTAGCTCTTCAGAAGATGAATAGCTGTGCAGCCATCAGGCTCTGACACAAGCTGGTATTATCTTCAGGGATGCTGATTTACGAGGAAAAAAATAATTACATTTTGATTTAAACCCAAGAGTACTTCAGGTGTTGCAATTCAAGTAAAGAATTCTGGGATGTCACAGAACCTGCACCATAATACAGATTTGTGTGTGTTTGAGAATCAATTATCATTAATATAACAACAAGTGCCAAGTGCTGTTCAGGCGCATTTAACTTGGAAGTTCTGTTGGGGATTTTATAAAGGAACAAAACAAATCCTGAATTACTTTTCAGTGTTTCCAATACAGTAGCTTTTTGTTGTTGTAAGATTTCGTGTGGCTTTTCGTTTATTAGTTTGTTTTTGAAGGGGGAAAAAACACAGAGGTTGCAAAAAAAAACAAACCTCAAAACAACCAAAACCAAAAAGAAATGAAAGAATGACAACATAAAATGTTAGAAAATCACATCTCATAATGTGGACGTTATTTTCAAAGCAAATATGATGATGACTTTTCATCATTAAAAGAGGGTATTTCTTGCCGTTTAACATTTAAAAAAATCTCTGACCTGTGACTATGTTGTTTCCACAACTCCCCAGGCAAAATGAAGCATTACTTGTACTCCTGGAAGGAGCATTCTAGTAAAGGCCATCTGTTGGTTGAACACTACACTGAGGCTTGCAGGACCTGCATTCATCTCTCCAGTTTGCTAGAACTCCTGGAGGTCAAGTATTTAAATTCCATTTTAGATTACAGACTTAAGAGTCTAAGGAGAAGAAAGCAATACAAGATCTGGCCTAAGCAATCTAATGTGAAAATCAGTAGCTCCAGCAAAGTAAGAGTTTTGGCAGTTTCTCAGTCACCTTGTCTCTACAGCTTCATCTCAGGTTTGCTGATCTCACAAGTAATAAATAGCGTTTTATAGAAGTAAGCTGCACTTAACATTTTAAAGTCAAGCCAGGTTCATTTTGGTGCTGGATAAATGATTCCAGCTAAAGTCACATCAAAGCCAGATCAAGCTCCCTATTGGCAGACTGCTACAGCACAAGATCAGTAAATACCAGAACAGTAGTTTTCCTGATACAGTTCAGTTACTTTGGGCTGCTTTGAAAATTTAAATTGGCCCAAAATAAAGCACGTGTGGTCAAAATTAAAAAGAATCTTTGGAGTTCCTAATTCTACCTTAATTCTGTTAGTCAAAACCTTATTTATTTATAGGTAACTCAGTGTCACAAGTAAGAGATCCACAAATTCAATGATAGATGCAAAAGCCAGTCTGGCTGTGGCTCAGTGAAATGTGCAGTGCCAACAAACACTGCAAAGGTGGATGTTACTAACGGGGGTGTTTCTTACTATACAGTTGAGACAAAACTCTTCTTCCATTCAGGACAATATAAACCCAAGGAGTGCTGTGTCTGTGATCTGTGCGTATTACATTGCTCAGAGAGCAGGGCAGGGTATCTGGAGCAGTTATTCTCGGAATTTCTTTTGCCTACAACAAGCACATATTTATACATCCTGACAATGATAGCATCTGAGGAGGGGTCAGGTCCTGCTACTTGCTATTTAACTCAATTTTATCATCATTTCAGAACATGGCATCAGGAAGCCAGAGTTAATCAGCTGACTTGATCCTACCCCGTTTTGAATTTAAAATATTTCCTTACACACTCTGCATCTATTTTATAACTAAAAATGTATATTCCTCTTTTGGTTCTAACCTGTGCTGGTTTTGGCTGGGACAGAGTTCATTTTCTTCCTAGTGGTGGATACCGTGCTGTGTTTTGGATTTAGTATAACTCTGATAACACACTGATATTTTGGTTGTTGCTAAGTAGAGCTTTCCCCGAGTCAAGGACTTTTCATTTTCTCATGCTCTGCCAGTGAGGAATTGCACAAGGAGCCAGGGAGGAGAACAGCTGGGAGAGCTGATCTGAACTGGCCGAAGGAATATTCCATCCCACATGCCCAGTATATAAACTGGGAGGAGCTGGCTAGGAGCTGCTGATCACTGCTGTATCGTCCATTACTTGTCTTAGGTTCTATTCCTCTCTCTCTTTTTGTTGCCTTTTTGGTTTTTTTTTACTATTATTATTCTATTATTTTATTTCAGTTATTAAACTGTTCTTGTCTCAACCCATGGGGTCTTCTTTTTTTTTTTTTTTCTTTCAGATTCACCTCCCAGTCCCACCACAAACCATGTCATAACCTTTATTTCTGTTCATGTCAGCCCTGCAGGAGAGAGAAAGCAAATGAACATCTGTGAATGTGCCTCCTTGGTGCTGCTACAATTGGTGCCAATTCCTCCCTTCCTACCACTCCACTAAGTGGCCAGCTGGCTCTCTTTCTCAGAGAGCAGTTCACAAGCTGTTCCACAGGGAGGTCAGAATGTGCAAGTCTAAATTTACGCAGTTTCTGTCCTGAAGGAAATTAAGGATTCCAAACGGAAAAAAATCCTGCTTATCTCAAGGTGCTGTTCTGACAGCACACAAAACATGCCCCAGGTGATATCCACTAGTTCAAATTGCCACTAAAAGTTATAGGCATCTAAAAATAGCCAACTACCTAATCCTTGTGATGTTAACAATCCCCATAAGAAAATAGTTCCTGAACAATAACTGTGCTCCAACAGTTTTTTTCCTTTCTCCCACCTCCATAGACATAGAGTCAGCCAGCTCTCCCCTTTAATCTTGCCATGAAAACAAGTGCTGAAATGAATGCTTGACTGTCCTGTGTACTTACAGGTACTACTAGGTTACACACTAGGTTACCCGAGACCTAATTCTCTTTATCACTATGGCCAAATGAGAAAGCCATCAGTCTCTGAGCTTTTTAAAAGCCATCTGTCTTAATGTCAAAGCATAACTGTCCTACAGAGAACAACCATGCACATGTAGCTAAGAACACCTTTCATATTCAGTAACGAGGCATGTTCTACAACACAGTTTGACCTAGAGCTGCACAGAATCAGCTGCTACATGTGTCAATACGATCCCTTTACCCTTCTACAGTATCTTGATGCAGAAGAAGAGACACTCATATGAAACAATGTAGAAATTGAAAATTCTTGCATTGTCAAGAGAGC
Organism: Serilophus lunatus; assembly: GCA_013399895.1. NCBI lineage: Eukaryota > Metazoa > Chordata > Aves > Passeriformes > Eurylaimidae > Serilophus > Serilophus lunatus. Next base: position 426,540 of record VXBA01005309.1, read on the forward strand.
CTTCCTCACAAAAAACCTGCTGTAAAACATGGGATTGCAAAATGTGGGAGAATAAGCTCATAGTACCCCAACATAAACAATTCTATTTAATGCCCAGATAGTGGCTTGACTGGAGCAACCTTCAGGTTTGTTCTCTGCCTAAAATTACCTGTAGGCATCCATTACAAGTGCTAGGAATATCTTCTGCTGGGTTATACCTGAAGCAATAAGATAAAGTACTCTATTCTGCTTGTATTGTGCCTTTCCTTTGCTGCAGTATATCTCACTGCAAATTCTCTGAAAATCTATTCCAGTGTGGTATTCTTAGGGCCCTTTATGGCACTACAGTGTTAGCTGCAAATGAAGCCATTCTTTTCTTCTCCTCCCCGTTTCCAGCCACTCCAATCCCAAGAGGACCAGACTACATGTCTCTTGTCTGTAAGTCTCAACAAAAAATAATTCACTGTGTGAACTATAATTCCTTGAAGCTTGGAGAAAATCCTTATGGCAAAGTCTATCACCAATAAATGACACACTGCAAAACCTGTCTCAAAAGGATTAAAAACTATTCTATGGTTTTAATCACACCTATGTATAAAAAGTTACTTTTTAATTTCCTTTTTCTGCATAACTGATCTTTGCAATTTTGTATTCATTGCTAAAGAATCTTCCCGTGTTTCATCTGCAAAACTGACATTCACTGCATATCAAATTTGGTGCTGGCTGCTTTTTAGAATACACATGATTATACTTGTATTCCAGGATTTTCTTACTCTTTTATTGGCCCCCTTTAATAATATTCTCTCCATACCCATCCTTGCACTTACCATACCAACTAAGCATAGTTCTTGAATTATTGATGAATCACTTTCTGTTATGAATTCATATGAAACAATTGTCTAGAAATTATCAGAATACTGTTAGTATTTTTATACGCAATAAACAAGATGTCTCGAGAACAAAGTTACTGCATTAGTCAATTAACAACTGAGAGATAGTTTAACACAAAAATCCACTATATTCAACCTAGCAGAGTAACAAGAAACACACACATTTATACTTTATTTCTTTAATACAATGCCTAGACTAAGAAGCTTTCGGTCAGGTTTACACAGCAGCTTCAGCATCCTCCCTCTCCCCACCAAAAATATGTTCCAAAGAAAGAGATAAGTTTAATATTTCAGGCAAAATAAGGGTCACATTAAGTTTCTGCAAAATCTGCACTCTAATGGTGAGAATAAGACACCAGAAGAAGCAACATCATCTATCACCAATGTAGATTAATGTTTGATATTATGCTTCCTTTGCTCTTCTGGGCATTGAGAAAAATGTGCATATTTCTCCACTCTATAAAATTGCTGATAAACTAATTGAGCAAGCTTAATCCAAAACCAAAGGGCCACCTATGATAAATTTGAAAGCTGCAGCCCACTCTTACAGTGTCTATTTCTATTTAAGAGTAAAAATACACAGGCATAATGGATCAGTGACAAGCTTGTAATCAATAATGAGCCATTGGACTATTTTTAAAAAAATCTGTGTAGCCAGAATTGTCCTATACATGGAGTTTCTACTCAGATTTCTTTCACAGATGAAATCCAGTTAACCAGACAACCTTGTTTGAAAGGTAAACTCCAAGAGAAAGAGAACATGACTACACTATCCTTTTCCCCTAAAAACCCCTCACCTCACAACAATTGAACAAGAAGAGAACTGCCAAAGGCATACACAGAGAGAAACAACTGAGCATGAAGATAAAGCAGGATAGGAACAAGCAATTTCTAATAATGTTGTGAGGAGAATACTGCCTCTGCAAAGAGTATATTCACACATCTACATATCCTTCCCAGAGTAAGTTAGAGGTTAAGAACAGCAACTAAGCACAAGCTGTTGGTACAACTATTCCATTCACGAGAGCTTTCTTAACATAAAATCCTTCAACTTAAAAGAAACAAGCAACAACACAACAAACAAAAGTACTTCTAACAGAAGAATAAACAGGTATTGGCATCTTGGGATGAACTTTTCATAAGCAGACCTAGACCCAAATTGGATTACATGGCTCTCAGGACCAAGATGTGAATAGAGGAGACACCTGACCTGTGGTGGGGTAAAATAAAATCCATTTTAGCAGCTATCAGACATGATAGAAGAAACACTCTTTTAGAGCTCTCTAGCAATAATTGTGGTATTTGTTTGCACCCAAACTCTAAAAAATATGCCAAGAAACGTAAGACTAGAAGAGACCCAACAGAGCCAATAAATCTAAAGGGAACCCAGTCTGCAAAGAGGGTAACAATGCTGTAAAGAAGGGTCTGTAGTTTGACTGGAATATGCATTTACACTGCCCCACTGAAGACAAGTGACAAAGAGAATTTCACACTCAATAACAAAAAAGCTTTTCAGAAAATGGGCAGGTGAAGGTGCTTTCTCTTTTAAGATGCCAAAAATGAATTGACTTGACAATTCTGAATACTAATCAATACTTGAACCAACTTTGTGCTGGTGCATTTTTAAAAGTACAAGGAGAAAACCAGTGATTTTTCTAACAAATCTCTACAGCAGCTTAAAACAAAATTAAAAAAAAAAAATAAAAGAAAAAGACAAAAAGCCAGCACTTCTAATCTGTCAGCAGGGAATCCTGGCAGCACTTGGGGCAGCTGCTCTACCTTCTGATATAGGGTCTGGAGGGTAAGGTCAGGCTGACACACACTGAGCATCAGAGACCAAATCTGCAATTTGTACCTTCAAAATAACACTTACATACACGTGATTTGTATGTATAAGAGTAGACTTGCCACACATAGCTGTGTCTAAACATTTTGATTTTAGTCTGAGTGTTTTTCAGAAATAAGGATGAGTAATGCCCAAGATGAGATGCTGGTATTTCAACAAAATATTGATTACCTATCACAGTGTTATTTCCAACTAATGAGAAGGTCAATTCCATTGCAGGAAAGAGGATTTGGAAGCCTGTTTTGCCTCCAAATGATACATGGTGCATGATGACAGACTAATGCAGTTGTTAGTAATCACAGAAGGGCAAATGTCAAAGTTAAAAATGAGTATATTTGGTCTGGATTTTAAATATGGGAATGTTAGAAAATCTAAACTTTACCCTAGAGTCTTGTGAAATGACCACTGCCCCCAATACTTGCCTTATGGTACTCAAAATGAGTGTTTACTTTTTACCATCCTTAACATTAACTTCTCAAGTCCTTGAGTGGTCTCTCAAGGATATTCAATTTTTTAAAAAAATCAGCAGTATTTATTTCTTAGAATAAGTAATGCACTGTTCACACAGCATGTATTCAGGACATACATCCTCAATACATGTGCATCTAAAACAATCCAGTTCATCCAAATCACTTGGTGCTTCCAGCAGCCACAGTGGGACACCTGCAATTATTTCCCAGCCCACTTCATTTCAACAGACTTCTGGGCAAATATGAACAAGGTCCACTCAGGTTCTTATCCAGCTGAAAACTCCCAAAATTGAAGTCAAGTTACAACCTTTTAATTAGCTCAGACTCATCTTTGATACATCAGACACAGACCCCAATTTCAGGTTCATTTCCTGCTGATTCACAGGACAAGCAGATTTCCATTCAGCTGGGAAAAAAGTTCATAGGATTTATCTCTTTAATTATGCCAGTTTAAGTGTTCCTGATTCTTGGGATGGAAAACAGGTATGGAACCTTTGTGTTGCAAAGAAGCTCAGTACATGAGAAGTCATGAGGGCACTTCAAGTCAGCAGTCTGATGTGTCAAGTACCCACCCAGACAGCTCCCAACTTGTGTTAGTTCTCACTGCAGGAGAAGAAAAAAAGCTTCACCACAGAGTCCCCCATACACACTGTGAGCTTGCACTAATGGAGAATGTGAGGAAAACTCACTCCCCACGTGGCCAAAAGTATTCACTCTCAGACAAATAGATAAAGCAGAAGAACCCTGTACTGGCCAAATCTGACCCCATGCTGGCTAGGCCTGTTCCCCTGGTTCTCCTTTATGTGTGATGGCACTCAGCCAGTCTTCCCTACAAGATCTTAGTAACTTGAAGATCTATAGGCTGATCACAGGCTTGAAAAAGCACTAAGCAATACAGATGCCACTAGCAGTCAAGTCAAAGTATGTTACACTCTATACCTGGATCCTGAATAGCTTTTATCTTTCAAAACTCACTTCTGACCATGGTCTGTAGAATTACCTGTGAACAGCCCAATATGCCTGCCATGGACAGTACTGGAAGAAAGAGATATGTAAGATGTGTTCCAAATCCTGTTTCATCACCAAATATGAACAGAACAAAGTAATAAGAAATATTTTAATTTATAAGGGAGCTATTATCAGCAGAATATTGATAGAAATAGTACCTTTTAAATGCTATGTGGATATGTCTACTTACATGTACATGCATGTACATACAACCCTCCTGCACCTCAGAGACACCCAAGCTGCCTTTTATGTAGTTACCAAGGATTTCAGCTAATTGCAGAACAGTTTTGCAACAGGAAGTACTATCTCTACCTTTCTTCTTGGCTAAGCTTTTCCCGATCACATCACATTGGTGTAGACACAGGGATAATGAAGCCATCCTGACTGCCAGGGTAGACGTGGTTACATGTGTGTATCTAACTACATCCACACATGGGAGCTGTATTACTTTATCCACTTCTGTTTTCTCAACCAGTGCACTTATGACAGGCATAAAAACTGCAGGAGGGAGTTGAGATGCTGAGAAGTTGAAGAAAAGCCAGAAATAGAAGCCTTCCTAGAGACAGCAACTCTATAGCACTGCAGTAGCTCAGGGGCCAAACAAGACCTGGACTATAAGACCAAGCCCTTGCCAGCACCTAAAAATCGCACTTTTACACCTGAGGTATCTGGATAGACATTCACATTAGTGCTTCTTTGCTCTCAACATAATTGGCAGCCAGTTAACAATAGGAAAGGTTTTTTTCTGTCCAAACCCTAAGGCACATTGTCCTAATGCGTGAAGAGCACAAAGTTATTCCAATGGGAAGCTGCTTTCCTACTTGAAATACTTCAAGAGGCAGTCTCAGTCAGCTGAAAAATTGACAATTATCAGAGAAGAACCGAGTATGTGAATCACCAGTATCTTACCATTTCATCCTAAAAAGTGCAAATTCAACAAAATATTCTTAAAAATCCTATTAAACCCGTGAGATTTTTGTGCAAACTGGGGTCATCATACACTCTGTGGAAGATAAATCTCTACAAGCTTTTAGGGGTAATTGAATACAGAGAATGGAGCTAAACACAACCACGGAGTTGATGACAGGAATCCCATCCAAGTTGGAAGGGTTTTCAAAAGCAGCACTGGACAGAGGTGTAACGAAAGTGTCCACATATTCATCAGGTTTTCATCACCTGGACCCCAGCACTGCAGAACTGTAGGGACAATATCTGACAGTTTACCTCCCACCACAACACCCCCTCAGCTGAATGTCACAGTCAAACAAATCTGTGCACACTATTTTAATTGAATGACTATCTTTTTTTTACATAGTGCTTCCTCTGCATATTTTTATGCTAGATTAATTTTTTTCTTTGCATTCTGCATTACTATTTAATGGATTTAATCCCCTGTTTTGTTGCTCTAATAGGCAACAGTCTGATTATTTGTTTTTTCAAAGTCTCCAGACCACTGAAGCATCTCTAAGACACTGAACACATTTATTCTGCTCAGGAAGCAAAGGTTAAGAGACTTCCCATTGATCAGAAAGTTCCTTATATTAATCACTAAAGGATCAGCTGATTCCACATAGCCCTGTTAATGGCAACACTCTGAACAAAACCTTTCCAAAGATTAGGAAGAGAGTCTTGGAAAATTAGCCAAGGCTGATAAGCAGAGCTCTCTTAAAGAAAAGAAACCTTATTAATAGCTGCTACACAGCTGTGGCACCTCTACGTGAGAAAAATGATCTGGGAAACCATGGCCTTACTAGAAATTCCTCATGACAATCCAGTGTATTGAATGATTTTGAGCCTCCTTGAAAATACCTTATAGGGTTTGAAGTGGGTAAATGGTTCAACACAGAACATTGTATTTTCTAATAATAAAATATCACTCATCATCTAAGGATAATCTTGATAAATTTTCTTTTGTTAAACTGCAAACTGAGGTCCTAATTCTAGAAGATCTAAAGATATATGAAATAATTAATACAGAATGGTGACATTGTGAAATAAATCCTCTGGTAACTCTTAGAAATAAACTTTCACAAATAAGGGGGTTTTGTGGTTATTTTTTGTTGGATTTTTTTTAAACAGGTTACTTAAAAAAATCCCCACCACGTGTCTTGCCAAATGATAAATGAATAGCTATGAAGGGAGGAAAGCCTGACATCCAAAACAAGCTGCTCTTTAGGGAAATGACTTCAAGGAGTAGTTGTTTTGATCAGCCTCATCAATAAGGCCCTCCAAATGCTTAAAAACAACCCTGAAAGAGAATCAAAAACCTCAATTTCTCATAAAAGACAGCACTGCAACCATGACAGACACAGATAGCTTGTCCATCAGGAATTCTAGAGCACAGAGCTCTTGGGCATTCAAAGATAACACAAAGCATACACCTATCATTGTATTTTTAAGTTACCTTAATATAGAAAGCCTCAAATACCCTTTGTTATGAAATTAGAAGGGAATAGTTTTCTATTTTTTGATAGAAAATTCTCTTCTTTTGAAGGCACTCTGAAAAATTACTATGACTTAACAGGAGAGACACTCATGTGAAACTGGGTGTTGCTTCCCATGAGTGTAAAAACTCTACTGCTCTTCATGCAGTTCTATCTAGGAAAAAGCGGTGTGATCTTTCCATGAAAACGAACATTTGAAGTTATTTCAGTTATGCCTTTCCAGATGTGTCCTTAAAATGTCGAATATTTTCACTAATCAAAATTCAGTCTAAACTTCAAAATCTGAGAGGTGTTGGTTCAATCTAATTTTGCTTTAAAGCTAAATCTGAGGACAGAAGAAAAAGAAAGGTATTAATCTTCAAAATGTCAGAGATCTAAAATTGATTTGTCCTCCCTTCCCAAATTATAATTTAAACTACAATAATGTCCTTCAAAATGCTAGTCAAACTTAAAACAATTCTTTCTAAAGAGTCTCTGGTATGCAAAGGGACCTGCAGAGACTCAGCTAAACTGGGCACCTTTCTTACAAAAGAACTTCCACGTTTTTGGGTTATATCTCTCCCCTCCTGCTTTCCCGATGCTCCAGTCTATGTAGAACCATGAGACTGCACTGCCCCTCTGCAGGCTAGGAGAGAGGCTGCACTCATGGCTTCTGTCAGCAGCACTCCTTGTCCTACACAATCCAAGATCTTCCTTGGCAATCCCAAGATAATGACCTTTTCAACAGATATATAGATAGTGTAGTGTAGAATCACAGAATATCCTGAATTGGAAGGGACCCACAAGGATCATCGAGTCCAATTCTTGTCCCTGCACAGGCCCATCCCCAAGTGTCACACCCTGTACCCTGAGGGCATTGTCCTAACACTCCCTGAGCTCTGTCAGCCTTGGTGCTGTACCCACTGCCCTGGGGAGCACTGGAATAGCCAGTGACCAATCACCCTCGAGGGGAAGAAACTTTTTCTGAGATCCAACCTAAACATCACCTGACACAGCTGCAGCCATTCCTGTCACTGGTATACATAGATAAAAACTATTTTCTTCACCTTTTCTACTCAAACCTCCAGTGCCCATTACACACCAGACGAGCTGTTGTCTTCCAGTCCCATCCTCCCCCTTCCCTTCACTCCACTTTTCTGGACTCACAGTCCTGCAGTGATGCCATGGATGCCATAGTGACATAATCCCTTGTACAAAGCATTAATGAGCTGTTGTTAGTAAGGCATCTCCCTTAGAGGCATTTGAACTAATGAATCAACAAAATTTCAAGGAACCTAGACTCAGAGGAGGCCTTAGACATCGAAATTATGTTGATATCTACAGGAGTCCATCATGATTTGGGCACCAGTCATGCTGCACTTGATACAATCAAATATATCCACAAACATCATCACGAACACCAATTCAGAACAGCCAGCACTTGGCTCCACCTACACAGAATTGCTGGTTAATATTTTTGAATAAAACAGCAAGTATTTAAATATAAATGTAAATATATTTAACTGACTCAGTATGCAGTGGGCTGGTATTTTCAAAGCACCTGAAAGATGAAACTGTATTCCTCACATAGAGGTTGAGAAGTTTTGAAAAAAAAATCCCCCTTTTAATACTGCCTTCAAAGTGAGCTCCCTATATTTCAAAATGAATAATTTCCAAATTTCCTTGAGGGAAGGTGTATTAGCTATGAGGTTTAGTATATTAAATGGGAAATCCTGGGATGAAAAACACATGAAGCAAGTTCATTGTAAGTGGCCTGTCATACAGTTGAAGTATATTCAGACCACTGTTATTTCCACTTGAAAAGTAAAATTATTAAAATACATATAATTTGAAAAGTTCTTCATGTACTTACAATATCAAGCACATTTTAAAATCAGTTAATGAATATTTAACTGGCATGAATAATTATAATTAAGCACAGAGAACTGAAAAACAGGGATAAATGTTGTTTACCAAAACTGCTTTCCATTACATCATTTGTGTTGCTTGACAGTCAAGAAAAACCACTGATTTATCCCCATGACCAATTCTTTGTCACTCTTACACAACTGCAGACAAAGCTTTGCTGTTATCTTTTAGCTCAAATCAAAGCATTTCATGGTTATTCTGAAGGGCATGTGATGACTGATATTTCAGATTAAAAGAAAAAGGATTCTCGAGTATCTCACTGATTTTCACCACGACAGATGAACAGCAGTGATCACCAAGTGCTCAGCACTGGCCTCTCCCAGTCCCACTCATGGTCCATAACAACATTCCCTCCCTGTTGTGGTCAGGGCCACAGTGAACCTCTCCATTAGGGTACATAAAATTCCCATTCCAAAGACTTACAATTCATATTAGGGAACTGCAATTTAAATCTGCAGGCAGGTTTTGTACTAAAGTCTGAAACAACTCAGCTGGAAGCTTTAGTTTAGCATCAATTTGTTTTTCCTTGTAAGTGGGATAAAGGAAAAAAGGAAGAGCACACAGGTGAAAGGTGTCTCTGCTACTGGGAGCCTCTGAAACCTAAATCAAATGAGATGGAAGCTGTGTCCCATTGTAAAACTAGTCAACAAATTTTTGTTTAGATTTCTAATAGTAACTTTAAGTGAAGTATGGCCAGTAATTTTAGTAGCCACTACACCCCATGACAAAATCACAAACCACATCTTTGCAGGTGTGAGAGGAGGCAGGGGACACAAAACTAATATATATTTTGAACAGTTTTTTAAGACAGATCAGAAAGGCAGCTTGCCAGAAAGTGTGCATGTTACATAGTGCTACTTATCTAATGAGTACATTTAAAATACCATCTGCCTTGAAACAAACTGGATTTAAATAAAGCTGTGTAGCATAGGATGTCTGTTCCAGAAAAAAACTATTTTAAAGCCAGCAATTACAACACCAGATGAGATCAAAAATCAGCTGTGCTCCTGCACAAGCAAGCCTACGAATGGGAGGGGTCAATCAAGTAATGCAGTAGGATATCAAGACAAATTTCTGGGATTTTACTTTCTTTCTCCCTAGTACCTAAAGTAACAGTCCGTGGGTTTAATTCAAGGATACTTGGGATTCTTAAGTCTGAATGTGCAGCTGATCTGAGAGGTTGGTTATAACCAGAGCTTCATCAATTGACCTCGGGCAAAAGATGCATCTTTCTCTAACGAGCCCAGGAAAGCATAGCTTTAACCATTTCAACTGCCAGAACAAAATCCTTAGGACTCCTCATTACTAGAAATGATTGCTTTTGATACATAACGAGCCACTCCCATTCCAACCCAGCCTTCTGCAGCACTGCACTTCAGCATCCTGCTCCCAGGGAGAGGCCTGGGCATATCTGACCAGGACATCATGGCTGGAAAATTAAACTGCAAACTCACAAGGATAAAAACAGCTAGAGTGGGCAAATCCAAACTGTTCTGCTCTGCTCCCTCCTATGAGAAGCCCTCTGTAAGCTCGCAATTTACTATCCTTTTTAAATGATTCCCCTCTTGCTTGTTTATTTAGTTCTTCTTCACATTTGTAAATGTTCCCAACCATTCCTTGCATATGATTAAGAACTAATCACCTAAAGACAAACTAAGAATTAATTTCACTGGCACATGCACTTCAACAGCAACAGGAGGCTCCGAGGAACCTTCAGGATCCCTTATATTCATCTGTATGCAAACATGGTCACAAAAGCTTGCCACCTAGAAAAGCAGAACAGATGGGAAACGCATCCAGATTAAGTGATTTCAAGGAATACTGGCACTGAGCTAAAAACTGAGCATGGATCTTGAAGTCCCAAGTGCACATCTTTTCCACAAGATCATTTATTCTCTGTCAACAGAAACCTTTGTGTGAGCCAAACACAAAAAACAGAAGACAAATTAGGTATCAGGCTGCAACTCAGGTCCTGCACAACAAATACAAGGTGTGATTTTATTTCTTCAAATAAAATACTTAAGGATTCCCATCCTTCCTCTTTTCAGTCTATTTAAAGCGAAACCAAACTCTTAAAAGAGCTAATAAAGCAATTACTGGATTACAGAAATAGCTGATTAAGTAAATGTTCTGCAATAACTGTGGTTGAATCACACCTGTTCAATTTCTCTCCGGAACATTTTCTACCCTGAGCTGATGTTTCACCAAAAATTCCTAGTTTTGGAGAGTTTACTATCTCAGCTGAAAATCAAGATTCCATAGTATCTCTCTTATAAAATCCACATCTCTCTGCATTTGCATCCAGACTAATTTTGTTGGAGTCCTTATTCAGTAAGCTCAGGCCACCTAGACAGGCCATCTGATTCTGTGGTAAAAAACATCAGGGTGCTACACGTCAACCCATTGCTGATCTTCTCTCCCAGTCATCCCCTGCATAAGGTGAGAGGACTAGCCATATGATGATTAAAAACTTTGATCTTGAGATTACTTAACAGGGATTTTTCCTTTCTAACATCTTGTTCCTCTACCTCAGAGTCTGCCAGCCTGGTTCTGTCATTCTCACTTCCACTCATTTTTTTCTGTAACAGTCTCATTAATTTCAATGAGATTATTCACAGAACAAATTATTACTTAGTGAGAAGCTCAAAACATATCTGAACCATAAAGGTTCTTGTATCTGTCAATACATTTGCCAACAATTCCTTCCTGTGGAACACAAGCTTTGAGTTATGCTCACCAGAGGCACGGTGACCACCAGTCACAAATCATTCCATCGGATTTGTTACTAGGCAAGTCTACTTCCAGCAACAGAAACACAATGCCAATAGAAACACTGGGCCATTAGAGAATAAGGCCAGCTCTTTAAACACTTCAAATTCAACTAATTCTTCCACTGAATTAGTTCCTAAAGGTGTCTTTTCTATTAATACATTTCAACTATAAAAAAAGAAACTACTGTAGGGAAAAATCTTTAGATTAATGCTTAGCCCTTTTTTCCTGCTATTATGATTAAATCTGCCTTTTTCTTCTGCATTTTTGCAGGCAGCCTCACTTTTTTTTGCCCACGCAGTCTATTGCAGAGCTTCCTTAGCTCCTGTGGTTCTTAGCAACACACTCAGCACACACCCAGGGCAGTAACAGCACACTGGGGAGAAACAAACTGTCTCCTTCATCCATGTACTGATAGATGTTTGTATACATTTATTTTATGTCATCAGTGTTCTGTGCACTTAATCACTGTCTTGATTCTGTATGCAAAGGTGGAGTAGTGAAAGCAGCAGGACACATGCAGTCTGAGAGATGAATTACACATATGCACCAGCTTAAGTACTCCCCTCCCTTAAGATACTCACTTTCAGCTTGGAGTGATAAGAATATTGATGTGGTTTCATAGCAGAATTCAAATGATTTTACACTGTGCACCTATGGCCCCATAAAGTCTTCCTGAAGTTTTTACAATGTTTATTTGAATATTTAACATTCAGCAATGGAACACTGTTTTATAACTTTACTATTTGACTTAGTGCTTGCTGTTTTATTTTGGCTACTATACTGCTGGTAGGTTTTATTTGCATTGAGTTGCTTCACTAAAGAAATAAAGATGTATTTCAACTGCAACAGCCTGAAGTAGTAATAATTTTTCTCTTTCTTCCTCCTTGTTTCCTTAAAAAAAAAAATCTTGAACTGCATGAAAACAGAAGCAAAAAAAGAAATACATTCCTGGTAAGAAACAAGCCTTGCAAGAAGCATTCAGGTAAATGTACTTCAGGCTTACCTTTCATATTGAAGATTAAACTAATTATCAAGTAATGAATGCATATAACATACTGCATTATTAGGTACCTAACATTTTTCTTAAACTTTAGTGACAATCTTGTTGTTAATAATCATCTGTGCAACACTATCTTTATCTGTTGCATCTTTATACATTTTTACTGGCCTCAGGAATAAGGCAGCTATCAGGCTTACATCTTCCTGAAGGGGCAAGATGTGTATAAAACTGATTTACTAAGTTCCAGTACTTATGACTTGGACTGAAATGAGCCCTGTATTAATAATATTAATTAAATCCTTCATGAGTTAAGTACTCTAAGGTTTCGTAGGTTGGGGTTTTTTAACACTTACCCACATTTATCTATTTTACTGCACACAACTTGGGCTAATATTTCAAAGTGCAGGCAAACAAAGCTTAAATTCACATGAAAGATGTTAAACCTTCAGATAAAGAAGAAATCCCCAAATCTACTGGCAGTCATTCATAACAGTTCCGGTATCACTTACATGCAGTGGCAAATATTCTCTGGCAATAGGAGGCTGAGCTATTCTCCTATCACAGTTGCAAGCAAAAGTAGCATTAAACAATCCTAAATCGCCTCTGTATGGTACCCATGACTTGGTCACACCAGCAGGAAAGGGTTAAGGACAAATGAAGCCACCTCTGTCTTCCTCCTCTCCTCCTCCCCTGCTCTCAGCACAACAGTTACCTCTGAGGATTGATAGTCACTCTACAGTCAGCTAAATAACAGAGATGTAAAAAAATTTACCTTAATACTCTTCTTGTAGAGGATTTCACTGAGGTTAGGAATATTCATTCAAACACAGGCTAGAAAGAGCCACCCTTCTTGATTCATTGTGACCTTTGGACTCAAATCCTGCCCCTGTCTCTGCAGCTGTGTGAGCTCTTCCTCCTTTGTCATGGTCATGGTCTCTCTTTCAAAGGCTGGTTTCCTCTTTTGAGAGAATTTATTTTCCAGGATCACTGCTGATTTTGCAGAGGGGCTAGCAGATGAGAAATACCACCCTCTCTGTGCTGCCTTTGCTTACCAGTAGCCTGAAATACCTGATACTTCCCAATATCAAGCATGCACCAGGGAGAAGTATAAGGCAGAAATACAGAAAATGTAAAACTACTGTGCAATACTATCAATAATGTATTTAAACACACACATAACTACATTTTGTTGTATAACACAAGCTCAGTTTTTTTCTTGTTATTTCATCATTTACCTCAGATAGGACAGGTGCTTCCTGAGAGGAGCAATGAGGAGTTTCCAGAGTGCAGCTCTCTAGTTGCCTTCACCTTCTTTCAATGTCAACAGATACAAAAACCTCAAGGAAGCTAAATTTATAGAGAAGACAGAAAGGAAGATTTCAGCTTAACTGCATTACTCTTTTGTACTTTGGCAATGATTAATGGATTTACTGAAACTGTTTACAGAACTGCTTAACTGTACTAAAGTCTCTTAAGAAAGTGCTAAATTCAAATTGATCAGAAATCCAAATATTAATTCTCTGGTAAGGACAGAAACAATGCTATGGCATTCAGTGGGCTTAATTTTAACACAGTTTTTCTGAAACCATCAAAGACACTGCCAGCCAAGAGGATTTAGGATCACTGTCCTAATGAGGACACTTTTAATTAGCTATAGCCAAGGATTGGAGGGGAAGAAAATCAGCTTGATCAAAGTACCAGATGTAGGAGAACCCTCCCTCCAGGAGTGTCCTGGATATCACATGCTGAACAGTCACAGCTAGTGGCTAAAGACAGTCCAGAGCTTTTTGGAGGCAAACTACAAGCAAAATACAGGTTGTTGTTCTAGTCACTGCTTGATGTGTTTGACCATCAGGCAGATAAGACTCCTGACAAAGAAACCCTCCTCCTGCTCATAAACAGCAACAGAACCTTAGACTAAGGAGAGTTGATAGTTTGCTAATATCCATTACACATGAAAAATATATCTTTGCAACTGTTTCTCCTCATGTAATACATAATTAACACTGTTGGCGTATTCATTGTAATGTGATAGAGAAATAATTTAATTAGACTGATTGAGGCATGGAAAAAAAATCTCACAAGCAGAAGTTAAAGGTTGCCACTCTTTGCTGCTCAAAGGGTTTGAGAGGATAACAAATGAGTCCCTGGTTTTGCACGAGTGTCAGTGCTCTGCAGAACTCAGTATATGGCTCATTACTTGGTATAAATTTATATTCAGGCAGGTACTTAAGAATAGAGTACTTGAGATTGTGATCATCATATAATACAAAATAAAGCTAAATTAAAAGCTGGCCCAATGAATGTTTAATAATGATATGTAATAATAAAGCACCCATAGGATTAACCAAATACATCTATAGGGAAAGGCCTAGAAGAAATCTCTACAGTATTTATGAACTGAGACACTCAACAACTGATCATTAATGATTACTACAGGAGTACTTAAAGCCAACTAGAACCTGTTGTCCTTTTGCACTACAGGAACTCGTTCATACTTCAGAGTTTCCATACTTCAGGGCTCACAGTAACAGTGATAAAAAGCAGTAATTTCACCAACTGAAAAATAGAAAGTGGCAGAGCCAGCTCAGAAAGGTAACAGTGAACTGTGGTGCACTGTAACAGGCTGCTGTGGGTGCATTCCTAGTTTCTGGGCTCCACTTCGATTGTTTGGGAGAGTAGGATGGTATTCACAACGTAGGAAGGAGGTGCCAAGCCAACACTGACCAATCTGGAGTAATACAGCATTCCCACACTGGAGTCCCACACTGGCATTTCGTTGTCTTTCAGTGTCCAGAGGACTGAATTATCTACAGATACTCCTTGTTCTCATACAATATTTATGTCATCATTTGCCTTCTCTCAGCAGTTCAGAATGTCATAGGCACATCTGCCATGCCCTTCTCATTTGGCCTTTCCACTAAGCAAGCCTTGGTATTTCCCCTCTCCTCCATGGAGCATGTTCAAAACTGCTGAACTTCCTTGTTTGCACCTTCTCAGCTCTAATACAGCCCTGGGATGAATTTTGTGCACTCTGCTGTTCCCTTCAAGCTGTGCATTCCAGGAGTTGCATATTGCATTCTCTAGTCTTTTCACAAGCAATTCTTAACCTTCTATTATTCTTTTGCATGCTCCCCAACCATTAAGTTGAAATTTTAAGAATTACCTCAATTTATTAAAAAATCTCATTCATAAGCAATAATGGCTCTTTAAAAACCCATCAATACATACAGCTAGTCAGGACTGTTCTTCCCTGCTTTTAAGTTTCTTCTGGCCTTGTGTTGTTCATTCATGATACCTTCTACAACTCTTTACACACACAGCATCAGAGTCATTTCAACACTCTGGAATAACTCAAATGTTTTATTTCCTTAGCTTAGTAAATTTTCCAGGTCAGGTAACATAGGGAATTATACAAGTCTTAGTTACACTAATGGTGAAATCTGCTCAGTAATACCTGTAACTGTCTATGATTTTTAAGCTGTTCACTAATCTATAAATGCTTATTCTGTAACAGCTGGGATACTTTAGCAGGCTTCAGTGAAAGACTTCCTTCAAGCTTTTGGAAATACAAATGCCACATCAAGCAGATCATTGTTCTCAATCTGCTCCTTCAAAGAGCTCTAACAGAACAACAATACTTCATCTTCCTCTGCAAAGAGGTACTGAGTGTTTTCTACTGAAATTATATTCATTCATGGCTGAGAAATGTTATCGTTTTCCTATTTCATAAAAACATGTATTGGACTAATATAAACTGGCATCTCTGAATGGGGATACAATTTCCTCTATCATTGGAATACTGTGATGGAAACTCTTTGTAAACACAGAATGACTCTCCTATTTGCATAATCTAATAAAAAGAGATTGTTCCTCGAAATAAAGTGAAACTTCTTGGAAAACAGAAAGTGTCATGAAGAAGGTTCTTGATGCAGTACATCCAGATTTTGCAATGCACGGAATGGAGTCCTTAGTTCTGCAATGCAGTCCATCTACTAAGGGGATGAAGTACTGTCCAAAGTGCAGGTCACAGTCCCAGCTTTTACAGTATCCCATTGAACCCGCCTTGGGCTGCTCAGCAATACTTCCACTACAAGCCTTGCATCTGCTGGATTCACACAGCTCCATCTCTGTCAAATCAAATGCACTTAAATCGCCTTCTCATTCCACAGGAAAATTTTGTTCAGTTCCTGGTCACCCATCATGACATGTTTCATTCCAGATCAAGCTGCCAGATAAACCTGGACAACAACTGCCACATGAGCTTCTTCCACTTACCCATCAATTTTTCCCAGCATTTTGTCCCAAGTAAAATTTTTCACTGCTGATGTTACCATTTATCACAGAAACAATGTAATTTGTCCTCCTGCAAAATGCTACTGCACATCTTCTCTGGTTTCCACTTATCGCATAATACTAGAGTGTGCTACACTCTGACCTCCAGGAACCGCATAGTTTAGGGCCTGCTCTAGTTCATCCAGTTCCCTTTAATATTTTTAAAGGCCTTGCAATACTTTTCTTTTAAAAAATGTTTCAACCAAGAGCAGGTCCTAAAACAGGATCTGAGTACACTTAATTGTGTTCAGGACACTGGCAGGAGGAATGACAATAGCATGAAAAAATTAACACACAGTTCAGATCAATCATTACTCAATTTTCGTAGCTGGTGTTCTCCGTGTGCCATGTGTTGAGTAACAAGTTAAAATAGATCTTTAGTAAAGCAACTATTTACAGAGCAGCTGCAGCCTGGTGTTCCTGACTTGTGCAGAGGGGGTGATTTTCAGAAAACCCTTCCATTCTTCAGCTTTTGCTCCTTCTCAAACTTACCACATCTAGAAAGGTGCTAGCTAGATAAGGTGCTAGAATAGGATTCTGCAGGGTATCTCTTCCTATTTCTACCGTGAAAAATATATCTAAATCCTTTTTTTCACCAACTCTTCATTTCATAATAGTTAGTTCTGACCTTAAAGAAAGAATGTGCAGTACCCTCACTCCTCCAGTAATTAAGGACTATATTTCCAGCATTAATATTTCTTATCCTATTTGTAGCTGGTTGTTTTTAACCAGGGGCTGAAATACAGAGCATCAGCACAAGGGTGATTTGTGATTTCTTTCTGTTAAAACAAAGTTCAATCTGATGCTTCTTGAAAAGCCTCAGAACTGCAACAGCTCTTTGCTTCTGCTTTTGATCTCCCTGCAAAAGAATGACCACTACCAGATTCATTAAAAACAGCTTGATGATGGCCCCCTGCTCAAGCTTTTTCAGCACACACCATCCACAGTGAGCTCACGTTAATTCTGCCATTCCTCCCACTGTGCAAACAGCTCTGTCTGCTGGGAACGTGCTAATCAGGCTCCATAGGGCCGACTCACACACCATAAACACGTCACAACAGCAGGCTGAATTTTCCAATTTGCTTCCCATTCCTGCTGTTCTCTTCCTCTTCTGACTTCCATCTCCTGTTTCCATTTGAAATAAAACAAACAGGTTTTCCAGCGGCAACAGCTACATCTTATGGGAAAAACCCCTAAAAATCTCAAAGCCAAAAAGAAAAACAGGTGATTCTTTGCTAAGCGTCCCCATGGTTTAGGAGCTAGCCACAGCCTCAAAGCATCAATATCAACTTCCTCCTGTTTACTGAAACACCAACTTTTGCAATACTCTAGTTCCCAAACCAAACGGCAGTGCTTGTCCTCTAGGCCTTCCATTTCCTGGCTCTGGGGTTTTTTAGTTAGCACAGGCACATTCAGCTTATTCACACCTTCAGCCACTGAAGTCACTGCAAAACCCTCAGCTGACCACAATCACTCAATTTTTTAATGCTCACATTGGATGTAGCACTTCTCAACTCTCTTGATCACCTCCGGGGAAAGAAGAGTTAAGGGTTTATCTCTAAAGCAAGCAGAATCTCTAGAGGACAGGAACCTACTTCACCTCTCTCCTGTAAGAGGCAAAAAAAGCTACAGGCTTAAAGCTATGCCATTAGGAGCTTCACCAGACACAGGAATCCTTAGTCCTTCAAGCTCATTACAATCTACAAATTGTCAAGGAAATCCAAGCGCACCGGTATGGAATGGTACTCGGTCAGGCGTGCCCAAGGTTAACCACCACAAATAATTCTCTTTTCAAAATCAATTGCATTAATGGGTGCACAGAGCCATTGGTTTTAATTTGACAAATGACTGCATATAACTTCACTGGCTCTCCGTATCTACAGAACAATACTAAGTGCCTGAAGCAGCCAAAACATTTGGAGAATTTTGTTACAAAAGCAGCAAACATCCAGGGACATCCAGGCTGCCACACTCTACCCATGACAGCCATGGCCCAGTTCTTCCTCCAGCTGCTTCCCAGACTGGTGATGGAATCACCGTGCTCTGCTGGGATGACAGTGTCCTGCTAGCTTGGCCTTTCCCTGAATCTGTCACAGAAAAATTTTAGCCCCTGACAGTTCACAATGGACAACACCACAAATACTGGAGAATTTTAACCAAACCTGATCACTTGGCCCGTGTGCAGCTCAGGGAGATTGTAGAGCCTTTTACAGAGAGAGCAGAGTGCTCCCCTCCTGAGCACCATCAGCAGCACCTGGAGAGCAGGAGGCTGGCTGGGCTGGTGTGTGGGCTATCAGGACTGCCCTGGGCTGGCCACAGCCACTTCCACCTGGGGCAGTAAGAGCACACAGCCTCAGCCAAGGAGAGCAGGGACAGGGTCCACGTGTGGGAAGGGAACTGTGCTTCGATACCCTTCAGAAAGGGCGGCTGGAGCACAAAGGCTGGGAGACAGCACCCTAGGTCACCACTAGGTGACTCTCCGTAGAGGGTCTCCTGTCAAATCAATCCTGAATTCTGAACCCAATGCCAGAGAAAGAGCTTTTGCAGTGTTCTGTTCCTCTTAAACAAATAATAAAATTAACCATCATAATTCAGAAAAATACCCTGTAAACAGATAAACGGTCTATCCTTCCTCCACTGTGTTTTTTAAGTCAGTTTATTGTTGTCTTAAAGTAGGCAAATTATATCCTATTTCACAGCAGCGTTTTCTCTGACACTTCTTATCATTAACAAGCATATGTATGGCTTATTGAGGATTCTTCTATTCCAGCCAACAGATCACAATATCCCCTAAAAACCAGGAGCTGTTTATGTAAAAAATAACATCCTGTCTTTTCCATTTTCTTTATAATGTTATCAACAGTTTGGGTATCTTCTGCTTTCTGTATTGCGCTTACCTGAACACTTTCCTCAGAGACACAAGGTGGAAAAAAACCCCCAACAACCTAATTCCTTTAAACAATAACTGGATTTGCATAGCTTTAAATATTCTATACTCCTATCAAAGAACGTGGGCCACCCATCTTTAAAGAAACTCACATAAGCACAAAGCATGATCAGATTTCTATGGTTTACAAGCATACACCGATTTCTGCTTTTGCAGCTCGTTAGTTCTTCTACAGTTTGCCAAAGAAGCACTGACGCTGGTACGAGAGGATTGACAGACATGTAAAACAGCAACAACCACTGCCAGCATTTCAGAATCAGTTTAGAAAGCACTTCAAAAGATACAACTTTGTTGCACAAATCAATGAGTGACACATTTTCTCTGTAAAAGCTGAGGAAAGCAATGTCAAGACAGAAACACAAATATCTGACTTTTTCAAAGACTATGTACGTTTGTTAGCAAACAAAACCAAGGATGAATTACTCACTTTACAGAGAAACATAATGACAGCGGGGGCAAGAGGTTAGTAACACATTTCAATTATTACACTGAAGCAGAAGTATGTTTAACTTTCTTCTGGCCAGAAGACTGAAACCTCATTGAGTGTTTTGTTAAGAACTCTGTTGATTTTTGTGCCACTGTATACAAAGCTTAAGTGAAAAAGCAGATAAAGCCAGAGTTTTCTAACAACATGCTCATAACTGTGAGCATTTAAAACTTCATATATCTCTCCTCTTTCAACTTCAAACGTACACAGATAAGTGTTACACGCAGAAAATGGAATAGATATGCATTTTTTGCAATAAATAGCAGGACTTAGGAATTTCAGAGTTCTTCAAAATCTTCAAGTTGGAACTTGCCCACACCTTGAAAAAAACCTCATACCTTGATAACTGGCACTGTCCTGTAGCCCTGCTGATATCTGTCTTCTCAGACTGAGGTCTGCAGCAGCTACATAGTGTGGAAGGTACAACCTCTCCCATGCCTCTTTCATCTCCACCTGAATTTCATAGTATGAAATCCAAATACAATCAATCTCCGCTAGAAAAATATAACTGGACTGCCAGCTCACTTCACAGACTAGAAGAGCCTTCTGACAGGAATTTATTCAGGTCATTCCACCCCAGAGCAATTTGCCCTATTTAGACAGAAAATTAATTTATTAAGAATCAGAAATAAGCCTTGATTTGACTACATTTACTTCTTCCTGCCTTACAAATCCTGAAGAGTTAAAAGCACAGATATTCATAGAAAATGTGATGCTAGAGAGCCCTCAGGACTGGGAATCCCTCTGCCTATGTTCAGCTGTATCTGGCTGGGAGACAGTCACTTAAGCTCCCTATATTTTCACCACTTTCAAATTCCCACCTCCAAAGAACTCGCTTTCCTCATAACTGCACCAAAAAAAAGTACAAAATTGCTTCCATAAAGAAAAAAAGGTAGGCCATCATCACAGGACACTCCCTTCTGGAGAGAAGGGAAGCCCCCATATGCAGACTGGACCCACTTAGGGAAGTTTGCTGCCTGTCTATGGCCTGGGTTCAAGACGTGAAGAGAAGGCTCCCCAGCCTGGCATGGCCCTTGGACTGTGGTCCATTACTGATTTTTCAGGTAGACAGCAATGAAGGTGCAACAAGAATTCCAAGGGCAGCTGAGGGATACGTCGGTCCTGGCTCACCAAGGAGGCTCCCGCTGACTGGGGGTTGGCAAATGTGATGCCAATTTACAAGGAGAGCCAGAAGGAGGATCCAGGGAACTACAGATCTATCTCTGTCTGAGCTGGGGAAGGTCTTTTCCAACCTAAATGATTCTATGATTGTAATGCTTGACAGGAAAGGAAACTGGCTTTTTTTGTAAAATTAATGCTTTAATGCTAAGTGAAGTAATTCAGTCAAGGAGGAAATCGTACTACAGGGACAACATAACCAAACAATAATAAGTGGATTGTGATAAATACACTTGGATGTCAAAGAGTTACATGTTGCAAACCACAAATGTATCTATGAAATATCCTGGGAAAGATTCATAATGCATTTAATTCTCTGTCTGTCAGTTCTTTTAAAGTGGAGTTAATAGCTATTCCAATCATTTATTTAAATAAAGGTTTAGCCAATTTGAGCGAAGACTCTACTGATGTGACAAGCAAGTCATTTTCTCTCCAGGCTGATCTGAAAAAGAAGCACTTCTGTGAGCTGGGTTATGATTTACAATTGCTATCTACTTTGAGACTCACCTGCTCTGGCTGCTTTTATTCTGGGCCCTCAAGAGCAGTGTGTCCAAGGGGGTTATGAAGAACTTGGACTACAAAAACCATCTTCATATAACAGATTCAGACACTGAAAAGACAAACAATGTCTCTCTTACCACAGCGGGCCTATTGTAACAGTCTGAGAGGCTCTGCCCTCTCAGACACAGCCTTGATGCAACAGCAGAACTATCACACAATCTTAAACTCAGAAAGCTGAGCAAGTATCACAATGTAGTATATTAATGGCAAAACAGAATCTCTGATGGCATAGCTGTGCAACAGCTAAGACTCCAGAAACCTTAAACTCCAGTTTCCCTAAATACAACACTCAATATGCTGTACTATACTAAATGGCCTCATCTGCTTACAAATGTGTCACAACTATTTTTGTGACTAATCTCTCAAATCCAAGAAAAATAGATATACTGTACATACAAATACTCTTGTTGGTGTCTTTGGATTCCCAAGCATAACATGCCATCTGTATCAGTGGAGCTTCAAGTACTAGACTGCGTGTTCAGCTGAACAATTTCTCTGTTGCAAACTTTCTTACCCGATGCTGCACATGTACTTGCAAGTAGAGAAGCCCAAATTTAGACTAAGTGTGTTAAAGAGAAATACCAGCTAGGTATCTCCCCAAGAAGGCAGCTGTAGAGCTCAGGAGTGCTTTTCCTGCTGCAGGGAAGGGAGAACCAAAAGCAAGATGGGAATCTCTTGAGAACAGACCCCAGTGCCCAGGGTCTCTGCACATGTGATGAGGCCACAGCAACACAAGCAGACTGTGCAGAAATAAGTCAGTTTGGGCCAAGGGACAGTTCTGTTTTACTTTATTGTGATCCCCACAGGAAAGACCTTCAACATATGATGAGTAAAACAAGTAGTTCAGAGAACAGAGGAAGAATTGAATGTTGCTGGCATGTCCTTCCTCCAGCTTCTTCTCAGCAGTCAGAGACAGAGAGCTCAAGGCACAGGGCAGTGTAAATCCCAGGACACTGCATGTCTAAAGCCACACATCTGCGCTGTGGCATAAGCAGGTCACTTGTTCCCCTGACACAGACACTTGTAGAGAATTTTTTCTGCAAAGCAATATCTGTGCTCCTAACAGTGCTTTACACCTGATTCTGCTCTTGTTAATCCCACCATGCTGTCTGGTCCTTTTCCTTCTTGCTGCATTTATGTCTTGAGTATGCCTTCCTCTGAGGAGGTGTTGTGGGTATAAATAGAAAGGCTTTGAAACACACATTTTAAGAGGATATCAGAGTTCAGAGCAACACTAAGCCAAACACACCTATAATATTCCTAATTCAATCTCTCCAGTTGCTTTGTAGTCTTGCAAAACATCTGAGCTACAGCCTACTTCAAGATAGGCTGAGAAGCCTAAAATCCTTACTGGATTACTGGATATTCCATCAAACAAGAGACATAGGAAATGAACAGAAATCTTTCCCTTGTAAGACCAAGCATTTGTTCCAAAGGATTAACTTCATTTCAGTAACTCCCCAGTTCAACTGCCTGAAGGGAATACTTATATCCTGCACTTTGAATAAAGGACACTTATCTAGCATTCTATATTACTGAGCAAAAGGAAGTTGAAAAACCATGAATACCTCAAATTTTGCTCATCTGAGTTGCTGCTTTAGCAAAGAAAATGACAGAAACAAGATGGCATATCTTAACAATTTTGCCATGGATACACTTGAATTCCAGGCCATACTGTGAGCTACACATGTGATACAAACATGGACTTTTGTAAAGACAAGTAGGGAGTAATGGATCTGTTGCAAACAAGTATCCTATTATCTACAGCAGCTCTGCAGACAGACTTCAGCCTTTGCCTTTGTGTTAAAATACGTTGACAAAAGCGTAATGCAAACTCCTTACTTTTAACACTCCCACCACATGTTAAAAGGGCTCTCTCTCTTCTGAACTTGATTTGTGTGCACTTCTCATAGGGAAGACACTTCCTCATACGAACTGGAAAAGAGAAATCTTGCTATACTGAGTAAATACCTTGGACAAAAATTTCTACCATTTGGTATTACTATAAGTGCCCATATGTAAACACACAGTCAGGCCTGAGTAAGAACACTCACAGCTAAGCATCTCAGAGAAAGCAAATGGGCAGTTCAGAGGAGAGACATACAATCCTTAGGAATGGATAAATCACCTTCAAAAACATCTCTTGATTCCCTCACTCCTTGGGGAGAACAAGTCAGGAATTAAAATTCCATGTGCTATGTTCAGCAAATGTACAGAATCACCAAATCACAAAATATTCCAAGTTGGAAGGGACCCACAAGGATCATCAAATCCTGCTCCTTTGCTCTACACAGGACCATGCCCAAGAGTCACATCATGTTCCTGAGAGTATTGTCCAAATGCTCTTTGAGCTCTGTCAGCCTTGGTGCTGTGCCCACTGCCCTGGGGAGCCTGTTCAGTACTAAAGACCCTCAGGGGGAAGAACCTTTTCCTAATATCCAACCTAAACCTGCCCTGACACGACTTCAGGCCATTCCCTGGGGTCCTGTCCCTGGTCCCCACAGATATCAGTGCCTGCCCCTCCTCTTCACCTCACAAGAAGTTGTCCCTGCAATGAAGTCTCCCCTCAGTCTCCTCTTCTCCAGCTCAGCACACCAAGTGCTCTCAGCTGCTCCTCACACACTTCCCCTCAGGGACCTTCACCATCTCCATTGACTTCCAGGCCTCATCACCCTCACAGTAAAATTTTTTCCCTAATATCTGAGAGAGGCCTATGCATTATGATGGAACAAACAAACCCAACATTTATAGCAATACAATTTCTGCTGAAAAGTTGCTTCAAACAGACTAAAGGAACACAAACAAGAACTACAAAAACATACAACAGCAGAAAAACCAAATCAAACCAAAGTAGCATCAGCAAACATAAAACCTCTGGAAGCAAAAGCTTCAGATATGGTTACATTTACAGCAAGAGGCAAAGTAAAACTAGGCAGTGACCAGCATTCAACCTTCAAATTATGTTCGAAATGTAATGGAAATAGTCTCCAGGGATATCCCAGCTGGATATAGGAAAGTCCCAGGTTCACAGCAGGGGAGAGATCTAAGTGGCTCAGTATCCAGAGAAGAGCCAAGGAGATTGAGGTGCTTGAACACTGGCCCTGTGACACCACACTCTGCATTCTTTGTGCCACCTCATAGCCTTGCAGTGTAGGAACAGACCAGCAGTTTCCCAGGGGATTTGCCAGGCCTGGTCTGCCCAAATCTCTCTGAACTTGCCAGTAGCTGTACTTGGTTTAGCATGACAGCAATATGTATAATCATCAGAGTTGGCTATGTCTAATCACTTTTACTTCTGATTTGTGTGGTACTGGCACAGTGCAGAGAGAGAAAGGATTAGTGTGATAGCAGGGACCTTGGCAAGTGGAGGGAGAGGATATAGTGTCAGGGAGGCTTGGAAGGTTTACCATGAGAGGTGCAGCACAGGCTTGGCACTGAAGGCCCCAAGCTAGAAACAACTTGCCAATGATCACTCAAATAATAAAAATAAATACAGTCATGTAGCTGGACAAAACTAGTTTTGGAGGCAGAACAGTGAAGAAAGAAATAGTACTTAATATGAGCAAAGGGCACCAATAGCCCCACAGTAGGATTCTTAGGGCTGCCCTGCACAGGGCCAGGAGTCAGACTGACATTCACAGAGTCCCTTCCAACTCAGGATATTCTATGATTTTATAATATGCAATAAATTTGGATCTAATCCAGAGCTGAGGATCAGTAAAGAAAGAAAATGTTGAAAAATACCTTAGCAAACAAATAAAACCAATTTGGAAGAGATCCTAGGGGGAGGAAGGAAAGGAAAACAAAGCAACAAAAGTGTCTTACTTCTGGCAAGGGATTCCAACCCTGGTATGACTGCACCCAGACCCAGAGGAACAGTGGACTGGGGAGCGCAGCACTGAGGACACTGAGGAAAAGGGACAGAGAAGTGTGTGCATCACGGTTTTAACTGCATTGTTATTTTTTTCTGTAACAGTAAGATCTCCACTAACAACAATTTGACTCTCAAAATTTCACTTGCAATTACAAAAAATTCCTTGTCTTTACTTAGAAGGAGGTGACTTCTCTCTGCCCACAAACAAGATTTTAAGCATTAGAGAGATGCAGCTGAAGTCTTAGATAGTGACAAAGTAAAAGAACAAATCAAATCCATCCCTCTTTGCAACTGTTGTGCAACTTTCACTATTAACCCAGAGTCGGTCACAGTATTCTCTTCTTCTCAAAAGTGTATAATTGAAAGCAACTGTGATATCCTCTCTCACCTCACGTCATCCAATCATCTCTAAATCAATGTAGACAAAACCTTTTCTAAACTTCTTTCAATTTGCTATGACATTGAAGACATTTTCTTAGAAAGCAGAATGAATATATACAGGTTTGTCAAACGGCAGGATGGGAAAACATCAGTGAAGCATATAAACAGCAATAAAGTTAGGCTTGCCCGAGGCAAGCTTGTCTCCCTTACAACTAGAAGGGAGAAATGAGGATGGATAGCAAAAAAAGCTTCTTGACAAATGAAAAGCATTTGGCTCTCTCAAGAAAACTGCTGTGATCTCTGTTTCTCAAGAGTTTTGAAACTAGATCCATAAAATGCAAAGAGAGCCATTTTGCATTGGCAAGGAAACAAATTATATGGTCTATCCTCTCTATTCCTGGTTTCTATTTCTCTGAAGCATTGCATCAAGACATTGAACCAATATCCTGTGTGTTCGCTGAAGGCTGGAAATTTCTCCTTTGCTGCTACACCACTTGCAGCTTTCAGCATAAATTCCACCTCCACTGTATTCACAGGCAGAACTGGGACCTGCTCCACATCAGCATTAGAAAATACCAAAACATTCTGGCTCTCACCTGAAGTGCTGTACTGTCACCACTTGACAGGTCACAGTTCAACAGTCAAGAGCTGTAAATTTACAACTCAGGTTTAGGCTTCAAAATATTTGCTGTAGCTTTTCTGTGTAAAATCCAAGCCATTTGCTACAGAATCAAAGTGCTGGAAGGACTCTCATGCTCATTACACACAGCAGCAGCTGCTGTCTTGACCAAAAGTCCTATGAAAAATTTTATTTAGTTACAATACACGCAAGTGGAATGCACGAGTAAACTTCTATTTTTAAGTAGCCAAAAGGCTCACCAACGTGACCAGTAGTTTTATAGCACATAAGTATGTCAAACACCTTTTGCCAGGGATCAGATATGAAACAAAAGCCTGATTTAGGGTGCCAGCATTATTCCCATCGACTCAACACACCAGGACTCCTGGGCACAGCGGAATACTCATGCAACAATACTCATGCCAGCACCCACCTCGCTAAGAGTTACCTGTCAAACGCAGCAGTACAAACCCCCTAACTGGCAACTGAAGGTACCTATGTATACACTGAGCACAAGCCCGTGCCCATTATTACTGTTAATTGTGCCAGCAGATTCAGCACTGCCACCAAAACTAGTGAAATTGCAGAACTGGCTCTAATTTGATGCACTGGCATATTTTAGCATCCTTTCTTGTGTGTTCCTCAATCTTGCTGCCTGAGCCTGCATGATAACAAATTTTCTGGGAAGTGTAATAGTCAATGCCAGCTGAAATTAACCCTATTGTTTAATACATACAGCAGCTATAGCAGTTCCTCAGACAAGTAACTGTAATTTCAGATTTCTCTACAGAAATCTTATCTCAAGAACCATACATTGGCATGGAAGTTCCATCATCAAGTAACAAAAAAAAAAGGTCCAAATTAAAATTCAATCATGTGTTCTCTACTTAAATGATCATTAACTAAGTCACCATCTGATAGTTCATCCAGCTAATTCAGACCCCTCTGCTAAACATTTAAAATGGCCTCTTTGGTGGAAGAGGATAAAGGAATCCTGGCATGGCAAAGAACTTCAGAATTGAAAATGGTTCAAAACTGTTGAAAGCATCTCAGTTCTAGGTTTTCCTTTAATAGCTACAGGATCAGATTTTGTTAAAGAACTAAAACAAATCTTTCTCGATGAAATGTGAGGCAGCAGCTGAGATCCATTAGACACCAAATTTAATAACCCAAAACAATTAAAGAATTTTATTCATCTGTGTTTAATAAAATCCAATTTCTTTATAATGAGCATAATTTAAGTCTTCATACTTGATATGGCTGAAAAAATAAATCAAGAAATATTGTAAAAATTGTGGCAGATATATCAGCCCAAAAGGTTATCACTAATGAATATATTGAAAAAGCAGTTTAACACCATTTACTGCTACCATGACAAATATGACAGATCTGCAAACTAACATATTGGATATGTGATATTAACATCCATGTTCTGTCAGGTCCTCCTGTGACTAATCGAAATGTAGCTTTGATTGCTGTGACTAATAAATAATCCTGGCTAATAAAATTCCTATATCTTGTAATTATGGCAGAGTGAGTACTATCTCTTAATTACAACTGTTTCAGAACCTCATCCGTCAATCAGTGATGAGAAACACTTCTAAAGGTTCATAAGCAGAAGTAAAAAGACCTAGAGTCCACTCAAAGCCTTGCAGAGATGATCAGCAAAGCTCGAGAGAACTCACTTTTCCTCGCAGAATGTACAGCCAGGGTCATAAATCAGGATCATATTTTGTAGTACAAGAGGTGCTCAGACTTGACTTCCAGGTGTCCATGTGGGATGAACACAGCAAACTCCCACAGTATTTGTAAAAAGAGAAAACAGTTACTAGAAGACACAACTGGTATTCCAATTTGAACCTTTTAACACTGGAAGTGCCACTGCAAGGCTGTGTACTATCCCACTTCCTGAGACATCACATCCCATGATTTAAGTGATCCAGACAAAGGTCTGACACCTCAACAACTGGCAACTTACAACTGGGGGTTTTCACCTATGAAAGGGTCAGTATTGGAACTGCTCTGTTAGTCATATAAATTAAGTGAAACCTACAGCATCCAGGCTTTGGAAGATTTTTCTGAACGCACAATGAATGGTACCAACAATGTCTTCCTCCCCTAGCCATCCAAAATGAATGAAATTGTGACATCTTGCTAGAGTATCTCAGTTTGAGCTAATACTGGAAAAGTCTCATTACATGCTAAGAAGTTCATTGTGAGGTGGAGAGAGAGCTTTCCATTCAATTGTTCTGAACCCTCAAGCTTACCAGCATTTTTTCCCACTCATTCTAATACCCCTGGGAATTAAGTGAAACTTTTATGTTCATTGAAATGGAGTTACAGGGAAGCAAGCTGTTGGTTTTCAGTGTGAAATATTATGACTAACCAGCAGCTTTGCTCTTTTATTTCTGTGGCAAGCATGTTTCTTAAGTCACACCTCTTAATAGTGCAAATGCAATAGACAGCAGAGTTCAGGCATTGTTTGCTTCCACTAAGAGTTGGAAAAGAGGAAAGGTAGTGTCTCTCCCCCATTTCCTGGTCCTACACAGGTGACTGGGTGTTGATCAGACCAGTGCCACCACTGTACTCGTTAGTTTTAAAAATGAGGCTGTTTCAGTGCTAGCATTAAGTATTCCTCGAGAGGACTGAACAAAGTTTCTAACAACAAAGCTGATGAAAAGGGAGTCTCCACTTCTGCAGAAAGCACAGACTGCAGGAACTGTCAACATGTTAAGTTCTAAAAACCAGAGCAGCATTACCATGCAAGCCAATACACAGCACAAGCTCCTGAGCGTGAGGGCAATACAAAAACCAAAACTACTTCATTACCTGCTTGTCAAAGCCATAAGCCAAGACAAAAACCCAGAGATTTGAAGACACAGGCACAAGGACACTGACCTCAGCAGGAGCATGAATGGCAGGAGGGCACCAAGACTGTGGAGAACTAAGGCTGGACTGTTTCAAACTGTTTCACTATTTTATTATCATCCAAGGAGGAAAAGCAGAAAGAAAGCAGATAAAAAAATTGTAGTGCACTCCAGCAGGGTAGTGAAGGTCAAACTCAGCAAAAGACAATGCATTCTAATGAACATTTCCTTCAACTCTTGGAAGATTAGATTCAGCACATCTTTAAATCCTACCAATATATTAAACTGCTCCAAAAAAGAATTTATCAGGCATACAAACTATAGAAATATCTTGTTTTGTCCTGTCTGATCTTTTCGAGTGCAAATACCAAAAAAAGTCTTAGGATAGATATCTATAACCAGAAAAAAATAGTTATCCTATGGAACAGGAACCATCACTGCAAGGAAACAGAGTTAGCAGTCAATACTGCAAATTTGTGTTAACATAGAAACACAAAGTCTTCTGCTAATGGTCAGACCTGCTCATTTAGAAGCTAACATATCCAGTAAGATGGGATAAATCCCCATGCCAGTGGATTAGAAGGCCCACTGAATCTCAAATATATGAGGGGTTATATGCACCTATTCAATACAGGTGCATGGGCTTAGACCAGTACAGCTGGTCAAGTGCTCACACCGTTGTTCCAAGGTCAGACCAACAGAGGCAGATACGCATAAAATGAATAGTTAAGAGCTTAAAACAGTATCAAGCAAGCATCCAATACAAAAAAAAAGAAGAAAAAAACAAAGTCAAGCCAACACAAGCAAATGCCCCCAATAGACCCAGAGGCATGAAAATTAATTCCCACGTACTCATGATTTTACTGCTGCTGCCTTTGCTCCATCAGGTGTGGGTCAGAGTGCCGTGTAGGACAAAGATTTACGTGTAGGCAAGAGCTGTAATGTAATCTCCAGCTTTGAACTGGGACTTATCCACTCTGTGTAACACACCTCATACTGCAAACCTACTGCAATGGACCCAACACACTTGTGTCGGGTCTTTACCTTGGGAAGATAAAGAACTGAGACTCAATTCACTAAAGCCTTGTTCCTTTCTGGAGTGTTTATGAATAACATGTACAGACTGAACCTTTTTCAGGCCTCTCTGCTATACAGACCTGGCTGTCAGCCTGGGACACTGCAGAGGGTAACAGACTGAAGCTCAGTTTGTGAAGTCACACTATGAAGCAATTAACATTTAAATAGTTCCTTTTTATGATGCTAGAATGGACAGGAATCTAGTGCAGGAAAATTCTCCTGATTTTTCAGCTGCCAGTTTTTCTCCCTTTAAAGCACTCAGGCATATTTTACCTTCAGGTATCACAGTTACAACATAGCATAACTAAAGAAGAGAGTTTAAAGAAGTTGTGAAACCAACATTTCCAATTATTAAAAAACCCATGAAGTTTTTTGAGGTTATATTCCAGTAAAATTGATGCCTTCCAAGGATAAGTCTGCAGAAAAAGACATAAGAATAATTAATGGATGAGAACACACTGTGGGCATAATAGTTGATAACGTCTCTTCACAACAATAAACCCCCAATGAATTTAAGTTGCCTGCAGTACACACGGGATTCACAGCTGTTAAGGTCACTACAAAATGTGCTTTAGGTCTTCCAAGTCACAGATGGTGAAGATGGACAGACAGAAGGAAGGAAAGTGGGAGGTAACAGATCAAATATATAATATATATTATTTCTCTGTGACCATACCCAAACAATTTGAACCTTGAGTGACTTGCATAGAGGAAAAATCACTCAAAAATTCACAGGCAGACACCTGTCTACTTGTAGCAGAATATTTGCCTCTATTGCAGTGTGTCTAGTTCATGACATAATGTCTTAGGTATGTAAACATAATCTTGTGACTTTCTTGTGACTCTGAGACAATGGCACGTGACCACTTTTCCTTTTGTCTACTGGCTGTATTAACCAAAACAATCCATGGACTATAAAACCACACGAATTTGCGATAAAGAGGCTTCTCCATTTTGGCCCTTGTACCCTCTAACGTACATGATCCCACCATGCACACACGGCCTCTATATCTTGTGAGCTGCTGTGATTTCAGAGGGTCTTGATCCTAACACTGCCAGATTGACCAATTTCTGTTCTAGTGGATCACAACACACAACTGGCTACATCTACTGTTACCCACAGATTAAATATATTCTGCCATTTCAGCATTTAGTTATTTTAATCTTCCCTTAACACTTCCAGCCTTTACCAAAATCTTCCTTCAGGGTAGGACCATATTCAGAGCAGCTATGAAATAAGCAGTTCTTTTAATACTGAACTGTTTTAATCTCTTTTAATTTTTCCTTCTTCACTACAGCACAGACCTCCAACTGCTAGTCCTTGGTTTAAAGGCAGGCAGCCATGTCAGACAATTAGCAAAGGGTCTACCTGAAGTCTTCCCTGGATAATTTACAGCTTGACTGACCTATAAAAAATTATAGGGAATAAGTCTATGGTACTTAAAAGTAATGACTGTTTGTTCAGTTTAGCACTACTTAATTACTTTTCCTTTAGTTCAAAGCAAAAGGGAAATAATTTATTCTTCAACTTCAAAAGAAACTATGAGGATGAAAAATGTAAAATTCTTAGTCAATTAAAAAGCAGAACCTGCAAAAAACCTCTACCCCTCTCCTGTTTTGTAGACATAGGATAGTTTCTCTTCTAAGTAGAGTACAAGAGTCTAGTGAGTATATGAAGCATATTACACAAAATGAATGGCATTATGACTTAGAAGATGGATGGGTTTGTACTTAACATGTAGCTGTTTGGGACAACCATTCTCACTGGGTTCCATTATGTAGTTACTGACAGTCATAAAGGAGACCTGAAAGTGATTCACGATATCACATACTTCTATAAACATGTATTTGAACAAGTTTCATACCTAAAAGAGGTTAGAATCTGAACTGATTTTAAATCTAAAAAGCATCTTTTCCCATTTCTATCACAATTAGCAAATAAAATATAGTGACATTTGGCCTGAGAGCATTAAAAATCCATATTTTTGTGCTGTGGTTCCTGAACCTTGAGAGACTATGTGGGGCAGAGGCCTTACAGTAAACTATTAAGCACTGCTCACTTTGTTGGATTCTTTTCCTCTTTTATTGTTGGGCAAGATATTCTGTTTGCAGACCACTGAATAAAACTGCAGCTGCACTGGAGACAGCATGTATATGTGTGTATATATATATATATATATATATACACATCAGCCATTGAGGTGAGCTCAAACTGTAAATTTAAAATGTTAATTTGCTCAACAGGAAATTGGAATATAGGATTCTCTAGCCCACACAGACATAACTCTATTGCAAAGAAACATTTTCCATTAAGGCCTTTGAGATAATTCCAGAGTGTTGTAAATGCTGCATTTAATCCCATAATGACCATGGTACAAAGAAACTGTGAGCTTGGAATGATCAGAGCAAGAAGTAGAGTAATACAATGTTTAGCAAATCCAGAAAAAATAGGTGCCTAACAGGGACAGATCTAGCCTTTAATTTGCAAGCTATACTAACTTGACAATTTCTCTAGTTTCAAAACATACTTTATGTCCCCAAAAGTAAAGCGTGTCAGGGAAACAAAAATACTGTTAT
Organism: Serilophus lunatus; assembly: GCA_013399895.1. Taxonomy (NCBI): domain Eukaryota; kingdom Metazoa; phylum Chordata; class Aves; order Passeriformes; family Eurylaimidae; genus Serilophus; species Serilophus lunatus. The sequence continues at coordinate 459,761 of VXBA01005309.1, forward strand.
TCAAGCTGAATGATTGATCTGGACAGAGACGTTCTGCCCAGACTTGATTTCCTAACAAATTGATTTTGCCCATTTGGTCAATATACTTCTCTCATTTTTGGCATTTTGAATGACCTAGCTTATCCCAGAAACATTTTTCCAAAGTGAATTTCCAAGTGAAACTCATCTGTGCAGAGAATATTTGTGTGGCAGAAAAAAACCACCACAGCACAACTTCTGGATTCCCCCCTACAGCACTGAATACAGTTTGCCACCGGCCTACAGAAAAGTATTTAGTGAATATATTGAAGAGAAGGCAAAGGGAACTACAAAGTTCATTGATGTTTCTCAGGTAGGAAGAGTATTAATTTGTTTAATAGATTTCTGTGTTACCAACTTACACCTGATGTATAAGTGCTTCCTCTTTTCTTCACCACCTTCTGCTCAGCTGAACCATGCCTGCTTCTACCTCATACTCGAGCTGTAATCACTGGCTTTTACTTGTTTGGGCTGGTGGGTTTTTTTACAGTTCTTTTTTAGAAGTGGTTTTTGCCTTGTCAGTGCAAATTCTGCTGTTTTGGAGAATTAACAGGCTAGAGAAGGGCAATTGGAAAAAGGACAACAGCCACCCTCAGACCACACGTAAGATCTTTACAGCTCCTATTTAGCTTTGGTTTTCTGTTTAAAGAAACTTAGGTAATGGCTGTGCCTCCTCTCCTTCTTGAGTCTACCTTCAGGTTTTCAAGGCTTACTCAAAACAGCACCAGAGGAACCAAAGATAATTTGATTCCTGTGAGTTTCATCAAGACTGATATGCAGAGAAACAGAGTCTGTAAGTGTTCAAACTGGAGAAAACTTACCAATACAGACTTCCATGAAATACTCAGAAAGAAAATTTGAGCTCTGGAGGAAGCATCATAAAAGGCATCAGCACCAATAGCTGTCAACCTCACAACATATCTTGAAGAAAAACGGTCTTCAGGTATTTCTGCAAGCACAAGAACATATTTTGTCCTCCCTTATTATAGTTTCTCCTGACTGCACATCAATTCAAAAGGATCTGTAACACTTACTTGCACATCTTTGATACTTCCATTGACATGGCATCTAAAAGATGCTGAATTGATGATTTCAGAAACAGAAATCTTGAGCACAGGAACAGTGTGCAAGCATAGCAATGTCACAAGCACTCATCTGCAGATATTCCTTAACCTTCAAAACAACTATTATTAGAAGAGATCTGTGAAAACAAGGATTCAAAATTGAAAAGGTTGAAGCCCCTGACCTCTGGTGAAGACTGAAGCTATCAGCATGTGGAAAATAAAACTGTTCAAATATCAGGTAGCGGGACCAGTATTAAAAATAAATCAATAAATAAATACTGGGTCAAACCTACATGCTAATTTTAAGTTTCATCTCAAGCCTGAGAAACAGTGGCAGGCTGTGATGGCAGATTATATCTATTTTGGAACAGGTATGGCAATCTTTCTCCTCCTGCTTCTTGCATCAAGGAAAAGAAGGCTGTCAGTTAAATAGTTATTTCTAGGAAACTCAGTCTAACCCTAATTCTGATCTCTGGCCACTCCACAGCCATCAAGGCAATCTCAACCTCTGGGAAATTAAACTACTACTGTGCAATATGTGACAGACTGAAAACCTGAAGAGTACGGAGCTCATGGAAGCAAATTTATCTTCCTCTCCTACCCAGCAAACATGTTACTGCTGATCAGAAAGGCAGTACATAAGTGCTTACATATAGCATTAGTTCCTGAAATGCTCTGAGGCTTTCTTAAGTATTAACAAGTTCCTGGATGTAAAACTATGGGTAAATTTAGTCTAGTATTTGAGCAATCAAGAATTCCATTCATTACTACTCTGATTCAATGACCTTACACACATAATCAATGGCTTAACTGATAAGTGAGAAGACTTCTAAAAATCTATTTCTTGAGTGCTGGAACTAAATGTTTTATTCTCGACAGCTGTAATTTATAATTCAGTGACAAGAACATTTGTTCTAGCTGTTCAGACCTATTTCACACAGCAGAGAAAGGAGCACACTGTATTTCCAAAGTCAGACACTACATTTGGATTAGGAACTGTCTGATTTATTTAGCATATCAAGTTATTAGCTAACTGAAAACAATCAGAAGACATTCTTAATGTTCCTAATTAGAAGACTCATCCTGGGAGTTACAAGGCTGGAGTTCTTGAAAGCTTCAGAATAATACAGTGCCAGAAAAAAGTAAAACAAACTAGTAGCTTTTAATGTCAGGGCATAATTTTTTTCATGTGGCTAAGTAATTTCCTCCATTTAATTGGGATGATTCATGCCATGCATGCTCTATGCCAGTGTTTTAGCATTCAGTTCACATGTTACTGTATCTGATCTTTCTGGGTGTAATAATCAACGTTTCTAGTGTTTCTTATTTTCATTTCCACTTACAGCTAGCAAGGAGTACTCTTCTATGTGTCCTGGCAGTTCTGGAGATCAGACAGCAGCACACTGATCTTCTGAATTCAGGAACAAGTAAAGAATAAGAGTCCTCTTTACCTACATAAAACTAGTATGAGGATCAGGCAGAGACACTTAGCCTTAAATCTTCAGTTTGTATTGAAAGATTCTATAAATCAACAGCAAAGTTGTTCATTTCCCACCTCCTTTAGGGGACTTCTCCTGCTTAGAAAAATCTGCAATGGCTATTGGGCCTTCTCTTAATCTGCACTCAGTGCCATCCCTCCTACTGTGCATATGGGGGAGAGGATAAACTCATTGCTGCACTGAGCATCTTTGCTTCCCATGGCTGTGAGACGTTTTACATTCTGTCCTGGGAACATAGTTTGCTGCATATGAATTTGGATGAATTCTTAGATGCTTGGGGGCCATGAGAATCAACACTAAACATTTCAAAATTATTTAAGTACTTGTTAAAGCTGCAAGTATTTATGCCTGGCCAATGGCGCAGCAAGTGTGGCTATGGTTTGACCTGAATGGGCAGGTGTCCATCTCCTGGTGGAAAACAATTCCATTACTTTCACATTAATATGGCAACACATACAACTGCTTGGTACCATGACTACACTTGTTGGAAATCTTAATTCTGCAGGACTACTTCATTTCTCAGGGGCAACTTTGTAAGGTATAAGATCAGCCTTGTGTCCTAACCAGAGACCATGCAATCCACCTTAACCTAAGCATCTTTAACTAATGGGAAGGACCAGTAAGGTGTTGAAGGATACCAAGATGGAAGTCCAACTGTACACCCAGGTAACCTAAAAATAAACCTACCCCTGTGTACATAAGCAAGCTGTGAGAGTCAGGCACTCAGGAATGCAAAATTTGCGAGGTTTTTCAGTATAAATAAAACTTACCAATTCCATGAAACATTCTCCCCTAAATCATTCTTTATAAGGAACACCACTCCCTTCAGGTAAACACACTATTCCTAGAAACTTCCAAGTGTGGACACGTACTCTTGACTATTCCCTTAACCTCTTTCGTCTATCTGTGCCATGCTTTTACCTTTCATGTCTGAAAACAACATGAAAAGAGTGTTCAAAGAAAAATTTCAATACTTTCTGAGATTTCTCTTCCTCTCTACAGTTGCATATAAAGGGTCCGAATGTTCTTTGTCATTTAGTCCTTTGTTGCTTCGAATGCAAAAGCATAGCCTTTATCAAAAGGCTGGTGGTGACCCAGCTTTAGTTGAGTTGTTTTAATATTGTAAAAGCATATGGGACACTCTTGCTTTTATCTTTCAGTTTCTGTAGTCTTTTAGAATTACACACAACATTTTGATTTTCACAATACTGCTGTAACCAAAACACAATCACTGCAAACCCAAACACAACGTTCCCGTTTCATTGCCTGGGGCTACAATTTCCTGCCTCGGTATCCCTGCACTCCAGCGAGGGGAGACGGCAGCAGCAGTCTGGATCCCTGCCTTGGGGGCTGGGGTCCAGCTACTCACATGGGCTGTGGAGATGCTGTTCAGACCTTTCCCACTGACCCACACATATGGAGTGGCCCTGAACTAATGACAAACAAATTTATTGCAGCAATCTTAACACAAGTTGCTCGGTCAGCAACTGATAAGCAGCTGTCAACTCTCAACTGCCTGATTTCTGACCCTGAATTAGCACTAAAGAGGATGAGCTGAGATCCACATGGGAGGCCAGTTCTGCTGTGAACAGTTGCAGCAGTGGTTTCCCAAATGACCTGAAGCCAAACACAAGGCAACTGCAGCAGGAGATAGGAAGCCCCACAGAGCCCACTGTGCTGTCTAGCAGCGGCCAAAGCCAGGAAACCAGAAAGGCACAGGAGAATGGGCCACACAAATAGCAACATTAAACCTGTGTCAATCTCCTGACATCGTCATTTCCTGTCCCCCATTTCTTGCTCTGAGTCAGAGACATCCAGCTCTACCCACTCTCTCCATGCCACATGACTTGATAGCCCTTTATTACCACTTTCCTCAGTAATCTCTCTTCCAGGACTCACAGCTCATTTCTTTTACAGAACCCATTCCAAGATTTCAGAGTCTTGCTGTCTTCTCACTGATTCATCCAATTTTAGTATATTTGAGACTGGCTCGGAAGTCAAGGATGCAGAAGTTTTGTGTGCATTAATGTTAGCATACAAAGCAATTAATACCTCCTCAAACTGCTCAATCTTATTGCCCTAACAACTCTAATATTTGAGATACCTGTTGGACTATTCCTGAATGCTGAGATGGCATTTCTCTCACAATCCAAGTTCTTGCTCAAGAACCAGCTCACAGCCCACCCAATTCTCCCTCTTTCTGATACCCTCCTCCCCACATACAAAGTGATGTTTCACTTTGGTGGTTTACACAGTAATTTTGTATTTCACTGCCCAGTCACTCAGGTTCACTTGGTTCTTACAAAATTCTTTCATCATCATCAATAATTCAAAGTTGTTCAGGACAGTAATGAGTGGCATCAAGTATTCAACTCCTCTCAAATCATTTATGCACCTGCCAACCATCATGGGTCCTGGAACAGAGAAAAGCTCCAACATTTTGCACAGCCTGACGTCTTATAAAAGCCAGGCTGACTCTTGTCTCTGCAAGAAGTTTATCCCTGTATCCTGTAATTCCATTCTTGATGTACCACCACCTAGAAATTTCTTCTTGTACATACCTCGAGCCCATCAGCCTGTAGTTTCACTTATCACATTTCTAGAAAGCCATATCACATTTGCCATCTTTCAGCCTTCAAGTACCAGAGTGCTTTTAAGCAACACCACAGTTAGTCTTGCAATCTCATTCTCAAATTCCTACAGAAAGCTTGAGTTAATAACAAATTACTTGGCAACTCCTTCTATTCATAAATTCCCCTACCAACTCTTCAATTTGAAAGAGACTTTCTGATGAATTCTTCTTTAAGAAGTGTTCCAGCTCAGGGAACTGCCATTTCTTCGCAATGAGCAACAGATGCAAAGAATTCGTTTGTCATTTCTGAGCATCTACCAGCCCGAGAGATTTTTCTGGCAGGCTCCCTGATGCTGATGTTTTTGAAGATTTATTTTTTACTAGTTTTGATGCTTTTTGCAAATGCTTCTCTCCTTTTCTTTTCAGTCTGCCTTGTTGCATCTTACATTTAACCTGTCATTTTTTGTAATCCTTTGTATTTTCCTCATTTAGATAAAGCTTTAAGCTTTTAGAGGACTCTCTCTTGCTTTCGACAGTAACCATCATGCTGCTATTAAGTGATGATGCTTCCTTTCTGCCCTTTCTGAAGTGTTTCTCACTAGGTGGGAAACATTTGTTCTCTGCCTCCACTATTGCATCCTGCCATCTGTAACTTCCAGCTTCCCTTTTAACAAGCTGGCATGAGCTGTTTCCCCATTTCCACGTACCTCTTGAAGTGGAGCATGGCTGCAACAGATTGGCTTGTGTTTCTCCTGCATGGATCCTGGAACTATAGTGTTCCTGAAATTGTACTGTTTCTGCTCGTGGACTGACATTCTGAACCAGGTTTGTGCACTGTTCGGCACAAGGCCAGAGTTACCATTTTCAGTTAGAAAAGTAGAACTAAATGCCACTATGAGAGGGCCAAAAGTGAGAAGAGTTTTCCCACAGCAAAAGGGCAGCTCCAAATGTTGATACCACACACAATGGCTCCCTTAAACTATACAGTGCAGACAACATCCCGACTCCTATGATCAAAGCAAGGTCAGTTCTGCACACACCCCCTACTCATCACCAGTTAGAGAGGGTGGTTGTATTGGGGGTGTCTGGGGTAAGCATTTCACAGTTTCTTCACCAACATATAAAATTTTGAAGAAATTTTTAACCACTATTTCAGTAAGTTTTTTTTATTGTGTTAATTTTAGTGAAGTTAACATAGATAAGGCAATTTTGAAGATTCTCACAAAAGTGAGTTTTAAACCCAGCATGCACTACTGAGCTTTTGGGTGTGGACCCCTCTTCCCTTGTAGCCTGTGGCCTTGCCACATCATACAGCATAACAGTGCAACAGAGTCTACAAGAGGAAGCCCAGGAATATGATCCTTTACTGACTCTTAAGATGCAATTTCTATTTCTGTTTGCCACAAACTTGCTCTGTGACCTTGAGAAAGTCATCAGATCTCACTGACTCATATGAATCTCTCTGAAAAAGGGTACTGGAAAGCTTTAATATCTGCAGATGATTATTATACACATAAATCCTCATCATCATTTTCATCACTGTTTTCATCGCTTGCTATTTCTCTTTCATTTCACAGATGAAGCAGAAAGCTCAGTGGAAACATACAAAATAGATACTGTTTCTGGGGAAAAAACAAGGCTACATTTGCTACGTCCCCAGGTTCTGGGGGACAAGGGTGCCTTCCAGAATGCTGAATATATGACACTCCACTGCAACCATCAGCGGTGGGGGGACATGTGCCTCCTGAGGACACAGTTCATTATGCTCACCACAATATTAGGCCACACAAAATAAGGAGGAGGTTGAAAAAGAAGGGTACTGCAAAGCTTAAATATCTGCAGATGACTTCAAAAGACCTCCTACTATGAGGAGAGCACAGCTTGGATAATACAGGGAGGACAGCAATAGGCACAGAGGAGATAACAGTGACATGGACAATCATGCCTTCTAGCTCCAGCTAACTACAGAGCACACAGCTTTTGAAACAGCACCTTGCTACCTGCAGTGCTAGTCATTTAATTGGTCTTTCTCAATACAAATTCCAAATAGATTGTTCTTTTAAATAATCTACATTCTTAGTAATAAAAACCAGCCATTGTAAACATTTGAGCTTTGTATTTTCCAGGCCATCTTTGTTTCATGTTACCAAGCAGAGGACAAAGCAAGGGAAGGCATAAAAAGCTCTGCTCTGGGAAGGGCTCTGTCTGTCCTGGAAGCTGCAAGCAACTGCTTCACAAACAGCCAAGCACAAGTTCTGCTTCTAATCAGTGAAGCCAGTGCCGAGCTGCTGATGCCAAGGCTTGTCGTACACAGCCGTAATTGCTGACAACTTACTTAGCCAGAGGGATCACCTAACACTGAGGGAATTGGATTTTCTAGATAGCACAGAGACCAAGACATAAGCAGGAGCTCAATGCGGAATCATCGGCTGTTATTACAGTGAGAACAAAGCTCAAAATCCATGTGGCCTTACACTTAATGCCACTCATACACCACTAATGAAAAGTAGCACAGTGAACACTGATATGTTGAATACCAGCTGGAGGAGGGAAGGACAAGCAGGGTACTCTGCCCACTTGGAAATTAACATGCAGGAATTCTAATGGTATCTCTGTGGCCACGACTCATCAGCTCCATAAACTCTTCTTCAGTACTTTGTACCATACAAAGGTTCATAACAGAAAGACTCTGCCTTTGCTTGTGTTTCGAGTCTTCCCTGGCTGAAAACAGATCATGCTCCCGTTCACTGCTGTGATATCCACCCTCTCTGTTTGCTGAGACTGAATAAATCAAAATGAAAGTTCACACTCCTAAGCCCTCAATATATTTTAAATTCCCCATGCTGTTCACAGCCTGCTCTTCCAATCAATGACTTCACTGCTCTCTCCTGACTCCACATACATGTAAGGAGATTAGAAGCAAGTATAAAATAATCTTGAATAATACATTTTGTATGGTAAGTAGGCGTCTTTAAACACATTACAGGAACGAGAAAATATCCCTCTTCTAGTACTCAAATATTTATGCACATACAACTCTTGAGTTCTGCCCCAATATGCCCCACACATTTCAGCAACACACTTCCATCAAATCTATGTATTTTTGCCATATTTACCCAAACAGAACCCACACACCTCCTGCGGCATTAGCACTAAACCAAAATAAATATTTCACACTGTAATATCATAAGAAACAGCTCTAGGCACAGTTAATGTCAACATTACCTGAGAGCCACCAGATGGTGCTGTTAAAGATGGTATGTAAAGTTATTTTAAACTGATCATCTAATGAAATAAGATTTTTAAAAATGGACTAGAAATGCTGTTCTTTTAATTCTATGTCTATTAAGCCAGCAAGGTTGCTGCTATGACTTTGTTTCTAAAAGGGAGAAAAGTGCTGAGGGCAATATAGCTCATTAAAGCAGAAAAATTTTCAGTTCAAATCTCTAGGAGTTATACTGTGCCTCAGCAAGCTTTTAGGCATCTGACCACAGAAAAGTCATCGTGACCCTGACAGACAGACCTACACTCCCTGTACACAGCCTGAGCAGAGATAACATGCTAGCTGCTTCCAGCCCAGCTCACCACGTTCCAGTAAAGTGCTGCCTGGCATCTGCATATTTGATATGCACTGTCTTCAGCTGGTTGAAAAGGAAAATGTTCAAGGTTAGTTTGAAACTCAAAGTTTGCTCCTCCAACACACACATTCAGGGAGGAAACAAACCCCCTCTGCATTGGGAACACAGAGCCCAACTGTCTTGAAGGTGGAAAGGAGGCCCTTTCCTTGCTCCTTTCTGAACGGCAGCTGCCAAGGACGTTCCTCTCACTGTGTGCAACACTGTGCTCTGGGATGGAAGGTCAGAACTCTGGGTTCTAGGGGGTGGGGGCAAGAATTTTAAGATAAAGCCATTTCAGAGAACAAATAAATCACCCTGGAATGATGCCCAAACCCACGTTTTTAACCTTCCAGGCATTTGCCCTCCTTTTCACACTTTTAGGCCACTAATCCCCAAATCCTGCAGAGAGAGGTTATGGGCATGCCTCCAGCCAAAACTGCCAGTACTGTGGTGGCTTCAGCACTGCATGCCACAACAGGGATATGAATCCACACTCTCAGGTAGGTGAGGCAGGAGAATTCAGGTCCCTCTCTTTCCCTTAACCGAATATAAAAAATAAGAAACATATGCATCAGCAAACTGTAGAAGTAGGAGGCTCAGGAAAGCTGAATGTCCTCCCTCCACTTGGACAGCTATTGCCCAGTAAGATCTGCAGGGCACAGATGGGGACAAGCCCCCAGCTCCTACACCCCAGGCAGGCTTGGGTGCAGCCCTTAGAGCTGCCAAGGGATCAGCAGAGTTCCAGGTAGCCAAGATTCTTGTTTTTTTTAACCCTTTCCAGATGTTTGACACCAGCTATGTCGACTTCAAGATGGCAATTCTAGGCATCTACATTCTAGCCAGATCTCATGTCAGCACTTATTTTGGGTTGTGTTTCTGCCACTTTAGAATATAAAGGTTTGTATTAAAGTGAAGCATATTTAAAAGCCTGAAATTCATTGGCCCTCACCCATTTATTTCAAACTGACTTCATTTCTACCTTTTTGCCCCCTTGACTAACAAAATAACAGATATGAATATTTCATGAAAAACAACTACATCATCCCCTCCTGCACCAGTGTTATCAAAATGACTACAAGCTGAATCAGATGACTACAAGCTGTGTATGTGAACAAAAACAACCCATTCTTGGCAATCCCTATGCCAAGGAAACCTAAAGTCGAATCATAGAATATCCTGAGTTGGAAGGGACCCACAACTGCATAGATACAAAATAAACACAAGATTGATCCAATGCCTTTGTGAGCATGATAGGTTTGAAAATTATGTAGGAGACGTAATCATCTGAGCTTCCAAACAGATTACATGAGATACAGAGTTATGCAGTAATTCAACCACAGAATCAGCACTCATAGTGGTTATGAGGGCTGGCAGGGCCACGTTGGCCAGTATGCCAAGAAATCCCCGACAGTTTACTCTGACCCTTCTCCAGCCTGTGATGTGAAGGCTGCAAACAGCCCATGGCTGTGTGTTCAAAAGTGTGTGTGTACACTGCGGCACATGTTGCTCCCCAACTGCAATGCTTCACTGATTGTGTGAGATGTTATGTACTTGAATGGATTCCAGCCCTGGCTATATTAACTGTTTAATAATGGTTCTGTGAATTAGCATTAAATTACAGTGAATGTAACAGAAGAGGTTCTAATATTTACATTAGCACCTAATGAGTTCCCTATAATTAATATAATTGCAGTGAGCCACAGAAATTAATATTCAACCAATTATTTTAAAGAGCTATCTAATCTATGTTGAGATTTTTTGAAGACACCTTCCCAATAATGACAAAGAGGTTTTATAAAAGCACAGGTGCTGCCATGAGCTCTGCAGGGTTGAATTACACTGCAGTATCAAGGCCTGGGTCCCCTCTGAACTTTAGAATAAATCAATTTACCCAATTTTCTAAGCATTCACATTATTTTAGTCCTGAAATACTTCAACATAAAGCAGAAAACCTATGAAGTTCCATTCTCCCCCCTCAAGCATGATTTCTAAAGTTGGTACAAACACAATCGAGATAAAGCTGCCAGGGACAGGTGACACAGGTCTGTAAACAGCTTCCAGTGACAACTATAAAGATCCCACCAGAAGCAGCAAAATACACTACTTAAAGTTCCAGAGAGTGTGTTTTATAAGGCAGGAGGATTTAAAAAAATAAAACCAAACAAAAAATCCCTGAACAAAATACAAAACTAACAACCACAAAAAAAGCAAACCCCCAGAATAATTTCTTTTTAATAAAAGAAAAAACACATACAAACAACTAAAAAAAAAAACCAAACTTGTAACACCTGTTCATCTTAAAGCAGACACACAGATGTGGAGCCCCTTTGTAAGTCAGGCGCCTTTAGAAACTCTCTGATGGCACTGTGGCTGCTCAAGGTTCTGATCCCTATACTCAAACAGAAGACCCTAAGGTCTTTCTTCCAATTTTTCCAAATAACATCTATTTGTTTGTTTAGAAGCCTCACCTTCAATCAAAAGACAGATAACTTCCTCTGCTCTCTCCATGATGTTCCCATGTGCACTTCTGTTCCATTTTTCTATGGCAAGGCCTATTCCAGAACTTCAGAGATACAATTTTTCAGGGGAACTGAGAGCACTAAGAGCAAAAGGTTAACTAAATCAGTCTCGTGGATTAAGGATAATTCAGTAGCTGAAACAAGTGGGGAACATGGTCCTTTTCAGCTTCTCACATAAAAAAAATAGTTTTTACCCTTTGTTTCTTGCCAGTTACCATTTACAACTAAACTAACCTACTCAAGGATGTCCTTTGCAACAGTTGTGCCTGTTCTCTATTGGCATTCTCTGTGCATTTGATTTGCCTGCTGCAGCTACAAACGTTACACTGTTCTGCTGCCATCAGTCTCCAAGATGTTGAGCCCTGACACACTTAATGATTTCAGGACTGAAAATGCTCCATACATTGCTTGCCTATCATGAAAAGTGTTTCCCAAACTCTTTTTGAGCACATTTCTTCTCGTCAGTGAGCATTTCTTTATTCTTCTGCTGCAAGACAAGGTGAATGGGAGAACTGGACTGGTTTGTGTGCCTCCTGTTACAATTTCTCTTACTCAGGTGTGTACAAAAGACAAGCAAAGCATTAACAGAAATCGCAAATCCTGGAGACCCTTCTAAAAACAGCCAAGCTGAGATTTCATTTCGACCTGGTACAATAATTTAGAAATGGGATTAAAAGCATTAAAAACCACAGTTAGGCTAATAAAACATTAAAAGCTAATCAAAATGATAACATTAAGCACTCTAAAAGTCATCCCACAGTTTACTCTTGGATGTAGACACAGTCTGAAGGAGAAACTAAGCTGAAAATCCATTCTCTTTGGGTAGTAAATAAGGTCAGAAGTGTGGGTAGGTGGAACAGGGACCTTGATTGTAAAAAGCCCCAAAAGCAGTTCATTCTACCCTGGACAGGGTCTGAAACAAAGCAGGCACTTGGTACATTAGGGAATACAGATGGATATGAGGATGGGTGTACACCACACGATCCAACAACACTACAGAGGTACACAAGTTTAATCCTAAATAGAGCAACAAAAGAAACAAAATTGGCCCAACTGGCCCACAGCACTCCAGGGACACTGAGCAGCACTAACCAGCCTGGGAGGGCTGCCAGACTGAGATCACATTCTGTAAAGCACAAGTTTAGGTACAACTGCTTAAATGATCCCTTAAACCCAAAGCTCAATCAACATCAATTAGCACTGGCAAAGAGCAAAGTTGTTGTGCTGCTTTTGCCCAGGTCCAAGTTCCTTCAGTATAAGCACACAGTTCAGCAAGTGTTGGAAATTACAGAAACAGCTGTGACTTGCTCCAGCTGCAGCATTACCCACATTTGGAGTATGAAAGGTAAATTCCTCTCTTTGTAAATCCGTTATATCCAATAAAGATTAAGCATATGCTGTGGACTAAGTTTATAAAGGCACAAAGTAGAATCTCATCTCTGTATCCAGACGCTAACTTGCACGAAAACTTTCAAGAAGCTAATTATCTTTTAAGACCTTTACCTCTGTCACATTTGATTTATGTCATCCAACAGTTCAAAATTACTAGGGAGATGGACAGATAGCAGAGAAACATAGATCTGTTTCCATAGTGAAGTGCATTAAAAATAGAAAGAACATGACACTGATGTTTCTTTTCTGACATTGCCAGAGGGATTCTTCAGGACACTGTATCCTGCAGCTCTGATCTCCAGTGAGATCTATTTAAAAAGCAGTAGCACGATCCTTCATAATTCTTGTGCTGGAAAAATTAATTGGACCAAACTCCTCTGCATATTGAAGACAGATGAGACAGGAAAAGTCTCCCATTGGATGCCTGAAGACTTAACATAGTTTAATTTACAGCTACAATACCATATGTGAATGGTCCAGATGCACATTGTTACACTATAGCTTAACTGTCAGACTGAAGTATTGGGATGGCTGCATTTTGCCTCATATATTTGATACCCTGGTGAAGGCAATACCTTCATATTCAGCTTTACTGCTACTTCACAAGACTTTATTAAAAGTTGGACAATAAAATATTGCCTAGGGAAAGTTTATTCAAGAAGAGTAGTGTTAGAAGTGTTAGTTTTTTGGGTTGCCAAGAGACTTCTGTATACGTACATACCAATTTAATACATCACTGTCTGTGTGAGAACAGCAGGCTGAATTATGAGCTGCCTCTCCTGCAGACAAGCAGAACCATCCATACACTGCATCAGCTGTTTGTCCCTGAGGGCAAGAGCCTAAAAACAGCCTCCTGCCACAGGAACCCCCCCATATCTACAACAAACAGTGACTCTCTGATGAGAACATCAATGTGCACAGTGATGGCAGGGAGAGCTCCACAGAGCATCCTGTGGCCATCGACAAAGTGACTCTGCCCAGAGGTACCAAGCAGGGAGAGGCACTCAGAAAAGTGTAACCACCACAGACCTGGGAGGCTGCTCAGCTATCTTTAAAATACTTTGGTCCAAATACATAACAAAAAAGGTGGCATTGATGTTTCCAACACCCTCTGTACAGAAATAGTAGGAAATTGTTGCAGTTTGTAAGTCCGTCTGGAAAGATACCTTAAAACTTAAAAGTCCTTTCCTATCCCTGACAAAGGCAATAATTTTTGTCTGTAAAAGTAAGGTTGTTGTTTGGCCCATGCCCTGTTAGTTAAAAATATGATTTCTACTGCTTCCTTATTTGTGTGTAGGAGTCCAGAAAAAGAAATAATCTTCCATTAAAGAGTCCAGGCAGACCAGCAGAGTCTCAGAAGGCTCCTTTCAGAGTGGACATAGCAATCAACCAAAAAGCTATCGGAATGATGAGCTCAGTGGGAGCAATAAGCAGAAACACTTCTGTAAAAGGTCACCCTCTGCTTAAGTTTTAATCTTCTAATGTGAAGAATTTTGGTAAATATGGGAGACATGATGGCCAATGCTAAGGCACAGGCAATCTTCTTAAGCTGCACTTGATCTGAAGTGGGCTTTTGCCTGCTTTCAATAAAGTAGTAATTTTTCTGGCTGGTAGTTCATGAAGCATCGAATATATTGAATATTAGAACTGAAAGCAACAATGTATTTTTAGCTTAGTGAACAGAGGTAGTGGGAAAAAGATGGCAGTCTGCCTGCGTCATCTCAATTCTTTCAGTTTCAACTTCTTGCAGCAAACAGCCTGCACTCATCCTTTGACAACCAGACACTGACAACCTGTTGATTTCATTCAAATCCTCAAACACTTGAATCAGACAGTTATCATTAGCTGAAATCGTTTTGCAAATAAAAGCAACATTTCTGTGAAGAGCTTTTGGTAAAGAGTAGTAGTGCAGAGAGCTTATATTCAAATTCTTTTTAAACTGTGATCCAGACTTCATACTTTATACCAACCTAGTTACCTGAGTAGTTTTGAAGGGCTTGTGTATTTTTCAGATGTACAGGCAGATGTAGCTATAGCAGCACTTGTATCCGTGTCAGGCTTTCTGCCCCTTGCAGCTTCCTGTCTCCATGACTAGTGCCCACACTGGTGTTGGCTTGGAAATAATCCTGTACAGAAAGCTGTACCAGCACACGCAGACTTGGTTTAGGAAACTTTTCACAATTTTTCACTAACATACCAAGATTTTCTTCCAGCTTGTTAAATAACAGTTTAATAGAGGGTTCATTCCAGCAGTAACTCAAAGGAGAAATCCCACCTGAATGGATGCTGTCCATAGTCACAGACATGAGGGGCTGCTAAAACAATTAATTGACCAGTATTGCTGGCATTGTGTAATGTTTCTTTAGAGAATGAAACCTTTTGAACAGGATGGTCACTGGCCCTCCAGCTAGTGATGGGTGCCTCCACTGCAAGTATCCTTGCAGGGGTGACTTCAGCCAGATGGATAAGGCCCCCTGAACCATTCTGGAGAATACTTACATCCCACTAGCACACCCACCTGGCTACTCCAGCACAGGTACAATCTGAATCTATTCATTACCTTTCAAACCATCTTATTAACCATGAACAAAGATTGCTCTGCAAGACTACTCCTAGTGAGCAGTTTTGTCTGAATATTTAAAGTTGCTTCTCTACAGTTTGGTCAATGGCCCAGTCTACAGCAAATGCCAACAGAGAGAACCTGCCGGAGCTCCGGGTTTCTCTGCCTAGGAAGTCAACCAGCAAATCCCAGCATACAAGCACCATTTACCCGTTTGTGCACAGCAGGAGCCACCTGAGAGAAGCTCTGGGACTGTCCAAAAGCCCTGTCTGCAGGGCTCCTGTGTGTTGCTTCATTCGAGGTTGGCTGGGAGTTCAGTCAATTATCCCATCTGTGGACAGTCCAACAAGTCCTCTCTGCAGAGAGAAGCTTCAGATCTCCTGAGCCACCCAGGGAACTCCTCATTAAGCATGGTGGGTATCCATACAGGTACAACTCTGATATTCAGCTACATAAAAATTGCAGCAGGGTAAACTTCAGTTTCATCCTGATCCCACAATTATAACAAATTTTGTCCCCACAGCATCCACTGAGCTATTTTAACAGTGGCCACTTGGTAATCATTTTGATACAAGGCATGTACTGTTCTTAAGGCAGTCACACTGACCTTGTGAGGCATCCTCCTGATCCCTGCTGTATGTGCATATGGAAATGGGAACACAAGGGAAATAAGCAGATATAAATGGATTTGAATTTTGTAGCCCTCAGGCTGAGTAGCTGGAGCAAGGTCAGGCACTCAGCTCTTCGTCCTCAATCTGACTCAAGCTGCCCAAGAATCTTTACAAATCCCTTTGTCACTTCCCAAACCATCTAAGTGTTGTTCCAGAAAGTTAACAGTTTTTCTGACAAATTTTTTTTTTTCTGAACCTCCTATGGGAGTAATGAGCCTCTCTTTTTATGAAGGGACAAGTCAGCTGAAAGAAGCAATAACAGAACTAATGCCATTTGCTAAGATGGATTGCTATTATTCGAGCTGTCCATCCACACATATTTGTCCTAAGTGTATTTTCAGTACTAGAAGCAATGTAGTTACAGATCACAGAACAGCAAAACTGCCAGAAAACATAGACTGACTTACCTCCATCAAAATAAATCACAACAAGTTTGGGACTCCCATAACTCAGAAGCCAAGGGTGACCTTGAGGGAGAAGTTGATTGAAACTGTCACACAAAGCCCAGCATTATACTTTATGGCTTATGATGCCAAGTTGCCAACTGAAACTTGCCTGTTTATGTCTGCAGTAGAGTTCAGAGCTGAGGCGTTGCTCCTAAATAAGAACTGAGAGCAGGAAGTTCAACAGTCTGACCTTGTCCTGAAATTACAACCCTTCACATGAGGCTCTTACACTAGTAGTGGTTTACATGCCTCAAATAGGAATAAGGAGGAACCCAATGGGCAAGATTAAAAAAAAAAAAAAAATCCAATAAAGCCACCACATCCCAAAACGGTTTGCTTTCTCTTCCCATCAGTTTATCTGGCCATGTACACCAGAAAATATACTCAACTATTAAGTACTTAGGTCTAAATCCTCACCTGGGGCAGACATCCACATAAGCTAAGCAGGACATCTCTGCATCTGCCCAAGGTGAAGCTCACAAGGATTTAGCTTCCCCCAGGCCCCACATAGTCCCCTGCCTGCTGGTGGCCAGAAGGGACAGCAATGCCCTGGGGAGCAGCCTGGCTTGGAAATCTTGACTATGGGAAATGCTGATAACTTATTCATACTAAAGGACAGGACACAAGAGAGTTCTGTTAGTGTGTTCTGATAATTTTGGAGTACATGAGTGCTGCTACACCAGGTCTGGGGATCCTGGTCAGACTGAAATCTGGAAAAGCATGAAAAGATTCAGCATGGCAATACTGGGGGTGCTCAGCCCAACAACCCAGGGTGTGGCAGCCTTGAGGTCTCCAGCCAGAACAGGCAGTGCCAAGCCCTGTGCCAGCCCTTCCTCTCTGCTAGCCCTTCCAGCTTCCCAAGCTCCTACCATAGCAAAGGCGCCTGAGATTCCTCTTCCCATTGAGGCAGCTTGTGCCATAGGCACTCAGCTCCAAGGCCAGGTCTTTTTCATCTCAGAGAAGATGGAACTATTCAGGAGAAACACTCCTGTATTCCTCCACAAGTCATTTAAGCACATTTAAGGACTTCAACTTGGACAGTTTCATATTTTTGAAACTGAAACCAGCTAAAGCAGCATATCTTCTTGCTGGTTGAGTTACTCTTTCATGAGTGTTCTCTCTGTGAACACCAAGTTCCATTAACGCCAATTCCCAGACTTTATACCACACAGAAAGTTTCTGAGATTGGCTTTCCCAAAGGCAAGTACTTTTACTAAAAGATATTATCTAAAATAGCTCAGTCATATTTATGAAAGCCCAGCCTTGACAGGAGAAGAAACTTTGTTTTCATCACAGTGGAGGCATTTTTTTAAAAAAAAATCTGCGATAAAGTTTTAATTTATATATATATATATATATCACTGAGGAGATGTGCTGAAAAATGCACAACTGAATGCTGGGTGTGCTGCAGCAATAGGAGATAGGAAAAGTATATTCCATACATTTTATACAATCTTGTTCTTAATGGTTTAGAGCCCATAAGAGCATCTTATTTCTCTGTCCAATGAGACTGTACGAAGTTCAGGATCTTGTGAAGCAAATGACAAATGTGTCCTTGCCTTCAAAAGGCAAAGATGACTAGGTTCATTCCATCCAGGTAAGACACCCAATTTCAACCAAGAATTGCCTGAACTTCCAAAGCAGCCAAAACAAAGACAGGCTTCCCCAAGCAGCAATTCAAATTTTGAAAGAGAGAATGATCACCAAAACTTCTCCCCACCTCAAAGGCAACAAGACTTTTTTTTAGGCATTTCAACTTATGGGAGAGAACAGCTTCAGAATACAACCTTTAGTTACCCACTATGGCATTACCTGGCTTTTGAAATGTCAAAAACACTGGGGCGGGGAGAGGGAAATAAAGAAAATAAAGAGACACTGCTTAGAGGGCAGAGTGACAGACAGAATGATCCTGGAGTCCTTTTTTAGAATTAAAAACAGCAGCAAGATCAAAACACTGTAATTAACAATCCTTACATTTTCCTTATAAATACTGAAGAAATATTCTTATGTCACTACTTTAAGAAAGTACATAGGCCAACTTTTGAAAACAGAGCACAGAAATTGCCAAATCCTCCATTTTACTTTAACTTTTTCTAATTCAGATAGGCAGAGACCCCAGAGCAGAGATTACCTACAGGTAATTCAGTTTCTGCAGCCAATTTTGACTTTCCAATACACTGAGGCCTGACATTTACAGTTGGAGCAGAATGCCAGAGACTGCCACCAGTGAACAATATTGCCTCCCTTTATTGGTGGCAGTGACTCACCTGACCTTGGCCCTGCAGAGAGGAAGAAAAACAAAATATAGATTTCTTTGCCTTCCGCCTTGTTCTTGGGTAACAGCCTGACCTGTTAGAAAAGGAAGCTGCAGAAGTTTCGTATTTAACCCCAGGGGTATTTCCTAAACTGTTCTCAGCAAACAGTGGAGGAAGCTGTGCCTCTGAGCTTTGGCAGTGCCCTTGCCATAGTTCCATTACAGAAATACAAAAAGCATCCAAAGCTACCTTGCCACTGTCTTATTTCTGGGCCCAAACAAGCACCAAGTACAAACTTAGTCAAATACGTATTCATCATGTAATTTATCTATATTATGCCTGGTGAAAATGGTCATAGCTTCTGCTTATTACTGACCCTCTTCAACATTCCTGATGCAGTTGGTGTCAGACAGTGACTCCCTGGGCAAGGCTGAGTTCATTATCACACCAGTCAGTCTGTTTAAATGTTCAAACACTGCTAAACAGCGAGACAAGACAAGAGAATATCAGCACTTTCCTCCTAATTTCAAAAGAGTCCTTTCCTTAACAAGCTTTTCCCTGTTCCAACAAGATTCTCCTTAGGAAATAATGTTGTAATATCATAGTGAAGCTCAGTGTGTGAGCTTATTTGATTTTAAAATAATGGATTTATAAGTGATTTATAATTTACAATTTATTTTATTTTAAAACAACTCCTAGTTCAGTCATTTTCTCATCAGCGCTAAGATTCATATGTCCTGGTGTGTTTACTCATGTGGTCTGAAGGCAGTGCAGAGGACCAGACCAATCAATCCTTTTTGCCTGTCTCCTATATCCTCCAAAAGACTGCTGAGTCTGTGCTAGGTTTGGATGTACCTTTCATACGCTTTAGGAGTTAGCAGTGATTGTGGCATTTTTACTCTCCCTCTTGTCTCCCCTTTGTGCATCATTAGGACTTAGTGCCTCAAAGAGTGTTTTCTGCTCTTGCTCAGGTGTGGACTGCTCCTTGTTTAGGCTGCCCCCTGTTTTTCTGATCAGGTGTCCTGAAAAGCTGCAGGTGGAAGTGTCAGGGTTGTGATAACTTGTTAATGCAGAGTCATCCACACTGGCCATTCTGATATTTCTTCCTTCTGGCACTTTCACATTTCAAGCCTCCCATCCATAATTTAAAACAGAAACCAAAAAACAGTTAACTAATGTGCAACTGCAGGAAACACAGGAATTCTGTTACACCCATCATCAGGACTTTATCTTTGCTGCATTAAAAAAAAATTACATTAAATAAACAGATGACCAGATATTCTGTCTTTTCACCAGTGGGGAAGTTTCACTCAGTGCTGTACCTCCATGCAAATCTATTTGAGTTTAATTGATAGCAGAGTGGAGATAAATGATTTAAGGACTGCACTTGTCACTGTCACTTCCTCCAGAATTAAAGCAGAACAGCAGAATCACAGAATCACTAGGTTGGAAGAGACCTCAAAGATCATCTAGTCCAACCCTTACCCTAGAACCTCAACTAGACTAGACTATGTCACCAAGTGCCACGTCCAGCCTTTTTTTAAACACATCCAGGGATGGTGACTCCACCACTTCCCCGGGCAGTCCATTCCACAACTTTATTACTCTTTCTGTGAAAAACTTCTTCCTAATATCTAACCTATACCTGCCTTGACGCAGCTTGAGACTGTGTCCTCTCGTTCTGTCAGTTGCTGCCCGGTGAAAGAGACCAACCCCCACCTGACTACAACCTCCTTTCAGGAAGTTGTAGAGAGCGATAAGGTCGCCTCTGAGCCTCCTTTTCTCCAGGCTAAACAGTTCCAACTCCCTCAATCGTTCCTCATAGGGCTTATGCTCCATACCCTCCACCAGCTCCTCTGGACACGCTCAATCATCTCCACGTCCTTCCTAAACTGAGGGGCCC
>VXBA01005309.1:480959-701481 GCA_013399895.1 Serilophus lunatus
GCGTCACATTGGCCAGCTTCCAGTCTTCCGGAACCTCACCAGTGAGCCACGACTGGTGATAAATGATAGCGAGCGGCTTCGCAATCTCATCCGCCAGCTCCATCACCCTGGGATGGATTCCATCTGGTCTCATTGATTTATGAGTATCCAAGTGTCCCAGCAGTTCCCTGACTGCCTCTTCTTGGATAACAGGAGGACCATTCTGTTCACTGTCACTACCTACCAACCCTGTAGCAGATTCATCTGAAGGACAATCTATCTTCTCACTAAAGAGTGAGGCAAAGAAGGCGTTAAGCACTTCTGCCTTCTCCTCATCTTTAGTTACTAAGTTCCCTGCTTCATCCAATACGGAACAGAGGTCAGTCTTACCCTTCCTTTTACTATTAATATATTTGTAAAAGCTTTTTTTATTATCCCTTACAGTAATTGCCAATTTAAGTTCAAATTGAACTTTGGCCTCCCTAATTTTTCTTCTGCATGCCTTAGCAGCCACCTTGTACAATACAGTGTGTTATTGCCTGGCTGTTGAAGCAGCCTGACAAAATACATTCAAAGTTTGATTTAAAGACTTAACCTACATTTTCTTGACTAAAATCATCAGTTTTTACTTTGTACTTGTTGCCTTCCCTGAACTACTGTGGATGTCAGTTATATTTATTTCTCTCCTCTGACTGAAGATATCCCATAGGTTGATCTAGTTTTCTTGCAGGCCTCTTCAGATTTTGAAAAGCAAACTCAAACCTGCTCTATGTTGCCAACTGCTGAATGAGGCCGCCAAGGTAATTTTTCTCTCAGTTAACACATGCAAAAACTGCTGCATCTCCTCTCCCCATCCCTGGCCCCATGGGAGCTCACTCACATCCAATATGGATTTGTAAAAAGAGCATCCTTGCAGGAAGTGTAACCCAAGAGACCAATCTGCCAGTTCACTCCTCTGCCACTCAGGAATATTGCCAAGAAATGTCTTGGATCCCTCCATTTCAATGCGTAGCCCAAGATACTGAGGCTGTATACAGATTCTCCTGAGCTCCTGGTCCTTAAAAATCACACTTCAATTCAGGTCCCAATTATCTCACGCTTTCATTGATTTGAATTTGCTGACAACGGCTTCAAAAATAACTTCTGCCACCTCACATTTCTGATATGCACAGAGGAGAAAATCATTTCAATCATTTTGGAAAAGACGCTCTGATTCTAGGGCCTGATTTATGCAGCTCTTCCACACTCACACCTGGAAACTGAACTAGGAAGGGAAATAAAGAAGAGCTAAGAAAAATCAAACTGGGAATCCAAAACTGAACTTTCTTTTTTGCTCTAACTCAGCACAGACATTACAGAATTAACAAAATATCAACTCAAGGGCACAAGCATTTGTATTTAGACAACAGTCATACCTGGGAGTTTTGAGCATTACAGAGCCCATAAGCTGCAGTCTTACCTTCAAAGCAGTAACTGACGGGTTTGGGGAAGAGAAGATAATAACAAGTGCAACAAAATTATTAATACCTGCTCCTTAGCAATTCATTGTATATACACCTGACACAGTGTAAGATTACGTAAGTCTTTACTATTACCACATTTCCTCCCAATTTTCTGTCTTTGAAATGCAGCAGAAAGCTCAGTCAAGCATTCAGAGCAGGACAAGATCTCTGGGAATATATGTTTTTATTCTGTGATAAATGTCTGTAAATGTAAAAGACTGTTCCCCGGGTTTTCTACAACCACAGGGACACATCTTGGGTATCACAACGCAAGTAAGAGAGTGAGTTTGCGGTGCTCCAGCTCTGCACACTTCTGATTATGCATTTCAGAGTGTGATACAAAGAAACACAGGGATTCCTGCTTTGGAAATAGAAGGATTTCAGCCTCCTACAATGCCTTTGAATTTTAATACAATAAATCAACCTATTCTTCTGATCAGCATTTTAAAAAAATAAATAAATATCTCACAGGGGAAAAATAGTTTTAGTCACAAAAATCCTAACTCCAGTCTGAGCCTCTGCAACCAACACTGCAGCAGGCTGACCATTTTGGTAGCATCTTCGAATAGGTGCTGTTGTATTTCGCACGAATTTAACTCCCTGCTGGGGTTTGTCCTCGTGCCCTTGATTTCCCCAGGAGAACATAGGGCTGCAGTTCCTCTGCAGCTGGAAGTAACCCTGGCCAGAATTAGCCACCCGAGAAGCAGATGGTTTAGAGCACGTCAGGCTGACACACGGTTTGTCAAAGATACTTTTTGCCAGCCTCATTGTTTCAGGAGCAGGCAAAAAGAAATAAAAATAAAAATTAAAAAAAAAAACACAAGAAAACAATCTAAAAGTAAGAGAACTGCAAAGGATGACAGTTAAAGGTAAATTATTTCCTGTACAGAGTAATTTCCATATACAATAAGTTCCTGAAGAGGGATATTAAGCGAAGAATGCAACTATGTTTGGGAGATAAGTAGGCAATTTTCTAAAGATGAGGACGGTACAGGCACGGCGGGGAAAAAAAAATAAAGCAAAGGGAAAGGACAGACTTACCACTCAATAGCCTCTTCCTGAGCGTTTCACACTTCTGGGGACCACAGGTAGTAACAATAAATGCAGAAGGGCAAGAAACAGCTTCTTTTGATGCCTAGGGGCAAACCTGCTGCAGATTAACAGCTCCACAGCTCCTGAAGGAACACACAGCCCCCTGTGTGGGGATGAGGACGATGAGGAGCACAAAGCACGGCGCAGGGGCACCGGCACGCTGTGGCCGGGCGCAGCGAGCCCTGCCCGGGGCACCTGCCCCTCAGCACTGCCCGGCCTGAGGCCTCGGGCCTGCGGGAGAAGCGCGGCACGGGCACTGCCAATAGAACACTCCGCTCACAGCCATCCCAGCCTGAGAAGAACGAGGTGTCCCTCAGGGAGCAGGACTCACGAGCTGGAGTCAGCCGGGAGAGGCTGAGCCCTCACCAGCAGGGCTGTGTCCCTCCTGCCCCTCAGAGCCCCAGGTGTCCATGAACAGCCTTACATGGCAAGCAAAGAGCCAGGTCTAGGTTGCATGTGGAGAGTCCAGACAGGAGCAAAAAGAGACAGAGCTGGCAAAAGCACAGGCCCAGTGTCCACCTGGGAGGATGGGAGGACTGGAAATCAGTGCCCCCACAGGAGCTGCTGGGCTGGGAGGGGTCCCCGGTGCGGCTGCTGAGGGCAGCCACAGACTGCGAGTGGCCTGGGACAGGAGAGCTGCCGCTCCTGCCAGCCAGGTGTCCCTTCAGCCCACACACACCCGCACACTCTGTGAGGCTGCTCAGGGCAGCCAGAGCCTCTTAGCTCCTTTACAGCCCTGACAGCTCTTGTCTGAACCCATACCATGGGGAAAATTTAAAAACACAAAACCAAAAACGAACAAAAAAACCCACCAGGAAGGTAGCTGATGGAGAGAATAGAGGCTGGTGGATCAGATCATGCCCGAGACCCCCATGGTCTATCACACTCAATGGAAAGGTAGTGCCAGAGGAGGAGCTGACATTTTATGTCCCCACTCTGGATTGTCCTTCAGCGTTAAATAGGCAAAAGAGCTTAGTGTCTGCAGCTGAGCACTTAACAGTGTGAGATCCAGATCCAATAGCATTCACTTAAGGAGTAAACTCTGGCAAAATGCAGAATTTGGATAATGCAGGGCAGTATTCAGGCAGAAGCATGTGCTCCACTTCAAGGAGTTTAGGCATCCTCCCCACCTCTGCTTGAGAAAACAAGGAATCATCTGCAACAGGACTTGAACACACCCCGGCACCGCAACCCTTGTAAACAACAGGCAGATTTGGGGTGCCAGCAGCACAGCAATCTGCAAAATCTACAGCGTCCTTCCCATCTGTGAAGCAAAAAAGAAGGTAAGATCACACTTCTGTGGTTGGCAACTCCCTCTTGTCTATTTGAAAGATGTCTTCAAACCTAACTAGTTGGTTGCTGTGAAATACAATAGTTGATGGAATTTTGCTTTCGCTAATGATTAAAAATATATTAGCAGTAGAATTTTATTTCAAAGAGAAGAAATCCCCTGAAAAGTTAAAAGGGCTGGTATCTTTACACAGCTTAACAAATGGGTGGTAGCCGCAGAGGCTCCGGGCCTCTTTTGTCATGGATAAGCATTCTCCTATCTCTTTCAAATGCATACTTCTTGTATCTTTTTCAAATGCATGGCCTCGGAAAGAGGAACCTCTTTTGAACATTTTGCTATAAAAACCAACCAATTTTGGAGATTCTTTGCGCCTCTGACTTGAACACCAACCAAGTCACGCGCCCAGCGCTGTTTGCCTTTGTTTTATAATAAATTGCTTTTGAAAATTAAAATAATTGTGGGCCCGTTTCTCACAGTTGCCCATAACTCCAGCACACTAAGCTTCCCTGTTGGGGCTGAAAATG
Source organism: Serilophus lunatus (assembly GCA_013399895.1). Taxonomy (NCBI): domain Eukaryota; kingdom Metazoa; phylum Chordata; class Aves; order Passeriformes; family Eurylaimidae; genus Serilophus; species Serilophus lunatus. The sequence continues at coordinate 485,348 of VXBA01005309.1, forward strand.
AAACTTGGATTTCAAACTGCTCTGCTAAACACACGAGAATCATCTGTTATTAGCTACAGCTAATTTAACACTTGGAGCCAGAACATTTAGTGCTAAAGGAGCAACAACAGTTACTAGGAGCCTTCATCTTACAGTAAGTGAACAATATTTAGGGACCTGACAGCCCATGGTAGGGAAAGCTTCCCTCTCTTGCACAGGTAGGGAAAAGATCATACTTTTGTGCAACTCTTAACAGTGAGAGTCAAAAGAATTATTTGTGGTGCTCAATCTCATACAATATATTTCTGTGGTGTGATTGCTACCCAGGCAAGAAATTCACTAGCTTGTAGGATAACTGCTCTTCCCAAAGGCACTATGTTCTTAAAAAAAAAAAAAATCTTGTTAACGTATTAAAGCAGAGATAAAAGAAAGTCAGAGGTAACTTAGTAGGCAGGAATTTAACTACAGTGATTTGCATCAGTTAAATATGCAATCAATCCTGTTTACAGACCACTATGTATCTGGCATTATTAATAAATCATATTCTGTTTCTTCCCCTTAATTATACTAACTGTGTTAACAAAATTAGGAGAAGAGCCTAATCAAATAGAAATAGATTATTTTGAAAACAAAATTAGCAGCCCAAGGTACTGTGAAGTATTGCTGAGAGAAAGCAGGTGGTCACAAGTGGCTCTGAGCCTCCAAAGGTGACGACTCTCCATACACTGTGCTATAGGGCTTGGCTGCACTTTGATAAAATACTTGGTCTACAAGCTGGCACAACGTATTTGTTTTCAGAGCAATTGAAATCTACAGTAGATAGGAAAAACACCGATTTTATGAAACCCCCCCAGCAAGACAATAGTTTACAGACCTAATGTATGAGCAAAAGGATTTTGTCCTTTGGGCTAAAACCTTGTCATTCTTCATCTCATCCCATTTGAACTTCTTTTTTACCTCAGCAAAAAGAAGCGTAAGCATTTAAGTAACACTATACAGTTACATCTAACGACCTGCACGTTGTATGGACAGGTGCTGTGAAGGTGTTACCATCTATTAGTAAAGGTGCTATTATCTGACTGGTAACAGACTGTCCTGCAAGCTGTGCTTGTGCAACTACCAGTTTCCAACAAGCCACTGTCACACAGTGAACAATTCAATAATTGGTATCAAGAAAAAGATTAAGTTAATCCTCATCTAGGGCACAAAGATACACTAAGCATATTTCACAGAGAGACTTTCTGAAAATTAAAATATGTCTGTAAAGCTTACTGATCAACAATAAAATTCTTCACTTAAGAGAGAATTCTAGTTCCACATTTATATCCATGATTTATCAAAAACTCTATGACTCATTTTCTAGGATATTTAGACATTTTTCTAGAATCCAGGGTAATGGTGTTTTAGTCTCCCCATAGATATTACTGTCATTTTTGTGCAGCAGAACAATTTTTTGTAGTGCTGCTGTACTTAATCCATACTTACTATTATGTGTTTAAGAGAACAAGCCTTCCTTCTTGCTGGTTTATCATTTACATTGTTTCAATAGCCCAGTCTCTCTAGGATCCCCTTAATTGCAGGCAAGAAAAAGTCCTTCCGTGGGGCCTTTTGAAAGCTTCAGTCATAACACCCCAAAAGAGCCAAGTGCTCAGCACCTAGAGCCAGACAATCCCAGGGCACTCTATTTTATGAGATCCTGCAAAAGATTCTTCTTTACAAACCTCCTGAGTTCTGTAACACTAGTGTTAAACAGCTCATCTCATTTGTTTCCAAGGAAATACACTGTACATGTTAAGGTCGGGCCCCAGCTCTTAAGAGCCTTGGCAGCTTCCTGCCTTCCTCCTTGTCTGCCTGCACTACTTCTCTCTCTTTTTCTATACCTGCCACCCCTGTACTTTTTCAGGCTCACCAATACTCTTCATAAAAATTATCAATTTAGCTATGTATTGTTTTTTGCTCTCTTGAGAGGTAGAGTTGTAACGAAGGCATGATCCCCACTGCAATACAAGAAAGAAAAAGAAGGCACTCTTCCAACAGCAATAGAAACAGTTACTAGGGAAAAAATTCAATTACTTTGAGGTCTGTCTCCACCTCCCTAAACCAGAAATATTTAAATATAATCATTTAAGTAAAGACCATGAAACTGTTATGCAAAATGAAAAATGAAATTTGTTGATAATTGGGAAAAAGCAACTTGTTTGTAGCTGGAGGATCCAAGCAAGGAGCAACTGAGGCGGGTTATTTTGCTGTATCTTTACCCAGTTCCTCTGACAAACAGGAAAAAAAAGAAACATTTCTAGCTATAGTCTTCACAAGAATATTAAGCATTTTCATATTGTACATCTCTAACAAAAAAGTGCTGTGCCAATAAATTTTTTTTAGAAGTCCCTTTGCTGTTGCATCTAAGGGACATGTGCTGTTACAACACACCAGGCCTCTAGAGCTGTGGCATCTCCTTTCACAAAGCTCAGCCTTTTCTCTTTTCCTTATGGCATCTGAGATAGAGCTAAGTTGCTGTTCATCAGCAAGGTCTTCCCCTCCTCCCTGCCCTCCACCCCCTTTTCCCTCACAGCTCTAAATTAGGCTTCCCTCTGCAGACAAATTCCTACCCTTATCTTACTTCAGCCCTGGCCTGTCTCCCACTGTGCAAAAACTTGCTGCTTCTAATCTTAATTTCTCAGAGAGCAGTCCTTACAGTTACAGCTCACACAGCATGGCATTTCCCTGGCAAGAAAAGCTAACCTTCCCTCTGGTCCAGATTTCCAGTGTGCCTCTGCCCATCCCAGCCTGCCCCAGGGGATGCACATTGCCCCTTTGACAGTCCTAAGCCTCACAGTTTTTCCTGTGGTCACCTAATGACCAAGTTCAGAGAGTGTCTCTGAGCATTCCCTCACAAAGTGTGGAAGATGAATATTTTTCTTGCTCACTAAAATACTGCATTAATGTCCTGGTCCTTGTAGAGCACATGACAGAGGACGGCATCACCTCACACATGCAGGAGGCAGGGAGGCATTGCCTCTGCTAAGCCTTTCAGTATGCAGGACACAGAGAGATCGGCATTTTAGTTCAAAAGGTGTCTATCCCCTCCCGCTGCCTCTGAAAACAGTTTGGGCTGAGGCAGAAAGCAGGGAGAAGTTGTATTTTTATTATTATATTGCTAGGAGTCTTTGAGGAATACTGGGAACATTCACAAAAGAGGCAGAAAAAAATCAAGAGTGTCGGAGCCCTGTATGTGCTGGACTTGTAGTCCTCCTGTAACATATAAAGACACAAAGAAGACAAAGATTCGCTCCATGTATTGCTTACACCTTTCAGAAGGACATGAGGCTTATGAATAAACTATCTGGCCCAAGTCTGAAGCTTCTATATTCCTTATTCTACTTAAAGAGTATTCCTTCTCCATGGAGCTTCAGTAGGATCATTTATGAGGGCAGTGCTTCTCATTTCTGTACAGTGAGGAGCAGCAAGTCTGGACTTCCTCTCTTTGGTAAAGAGGGGCAAAATCAGAGTGCCTGAAGATTACAGCTGGCAAAGTCAAGGATCAGTGGTATTATTAGCATTTTCTTTTACTATGTATTTATTTTAATTCTATGGATTCAGATTAAATAGGCATGTATTATCATTTAACCCGCTTCAAAGATGGAATTGCAACTGCCTTTAAAAATGTCTTGAAAAGCCACCTAATCCTACTAAAATGCCCATTAAGCCTGTGCTTTAATTGAATCTGTAGCCTCTAACAGAAGTTTCTTCCAAAAAAGTTTCAAAGAAATAGCACTCTACCCTAAATGTACAGTAACTTTTTAATATTGGTAACTAAATTTGTTCCTTTCCTCAATGCTGACAAAGGACACCTGAACAAGTAGTCTGATTTCAAGAAGCACTGTAAATGTTAAGTACCCATTGCACTCAAAAAAATGATTCACCACTTCTCCAATCCATATTGCTCAATGCCATCAACCTCTCAGTAAAGGAATCTGTATCAATTAAGAAGCAGCATCATTTAGCTTACAGAATTGACAAAACCCCACTTGTTCTAATGAAAAAAATTCAGTAAGTCATAAGACAGGTCCATCTTCTCCGGTTCCTTTAGCACTTTACTTTGGTAAAACTGAGATTGGAAACCCTAATCCAGCAGAGCATTTTGCCATACAATGAAGTTCACTAGAACTTCTTTATATATTTCCTTATATCAAAACACTTCCTTAAATCAGAGCCTGTGATGTTAACAATTTCTGCCAACCACTGAGAGGAAAGCTGGACAAAACAGTTACTTTTCAGGTTCAGGCAAATATTTGAACATAAAATTAACATAACATAATTTGAACATAAGATCAACAAAAAGGCCACTGTGCAGAGCAAGATCTTACATTAAAAACACTGTCACTAGACTGGAATCAATCTGACAACCACCTTTAAATCAGACTTCAGCTGATCTCCGGACCACAAAGAAATACTCCTTCCCCCTCATTCAATTCATGTACAACAATAAAAGACCAATAGCCCAGAGATTTTGCTTAGCCTGGTAGACAACACAACTGAGGACAAGCAGTGACACAAGTGTGTCTTCATTGCGTTTGACTGAAGTTCAATAAACTTGTGTAGATAAAAGTGTCAAAGGCAGGGATGCTGTTCACAATTTCATGATAGCAGAGCACTCAGGGAGATGAAAGACAGCTGCCAGTGTGTGGCCATGGGACTGTACCCTACAAACAATGACTGGAGACAGGGCCATCGATTGGGGCTGTCATCCTGTTGCTCTGCCTGAACTTGGCACATCTCAGGAATTATACTCAGCAGGGAGAGGGAATCTTACCTCTCCTCCTTCTGCTCTCACCCAGATTAAAATATATGAAATTAACTGAAAACTCAGAGGAAGCTTATGAATTTTGGAGGGGGTCTCAGAAGCAATTTTCAGTTTAACCATATGGAATGTGGTGATTTGAGCCAACCCATTTAAATGAGCTCTTTAGGAATGTCAGCTGGTATAAAATAATTTTTTTGGGAATTAAATCTGCCCCTATCCTTCAGCACTCCTGTCCCTCTCCATACTCAGGACATCTCCTTAGTCATGTACAAAGTTGCTTTGAGTAATAGAATAACATCTGCCAAAAAATCATTAAAGCCACATAAAGCCAAAGTAAAAGACCCTCTGCAATATCTGATTTCCACACACTCACTAGTTTCTACAAAAGGCAGGTAAAACTGGAATTAAAAACAAGTTCTTGCTGGTTTGAATATTCAAAAGCTGGTTTTGGGCACTGATACAGATGCATCCCTTCCCATTGTAGCAAGGCCAGCCATCAGCAATTTCAGCATCAGTCAGTTCCATATCTCCTGTGTGGAAGTCACATTGCTGTGAGCAACTAGCCATCAGAGTAAGTGAATTTATCCCAGGAAGGAGGAAGAACAACAATTCACTGGCATAATACAGACATGCCCAGACAGTTAATAATAATCAGTTAGTGGGGAAAAATACTATAATCTATGGAGAATGTTGTTTTTGGGATTCATTTTTGGTTTGCTAAAAGCAATGTTGAGACAATAAATTTTATTTTATATCCAGTAGGAAATACCAGTGTGATTTACTGTAATTTCAAACAAAAGCAAACAAATAACACACTGATATGTACCATCATCTGAACAGAAATTTATAATGTTTAATCAGCTATTTGCTATAAAAGCACATTTTCCTGTTGGATTGCTTTTAGTCAGTACTAACAGAATTAAAAAGAAACATACTTTGAAATGGAGAGAAAATTAGATGTGCCATTAAAGTGGTTGACTCTCATGCCTGAGATTCTGTGGCTGCAGTCACATCTGATGTGCCTAAGGGTCCATCCCAATTTTTTTTCCTATCAGTGGGAGAATTTGCTTCTAGGATGCTGGATCAGACTGGAAGTGCAGTAGGCGCTTTTTTTTTTTTTTTTTTCTTTGAAAGCTCAGTACAGAGTTGCACTGGGCCCTGTTGTAGATGGCACTGCACACTATTCCCCCATTAAGTCTCTGCATTCCTTTTATCCTTCACTTTTGGGGCTTTGTGATTCAAGTGTAATGTCAAAAAATCATTCACTAAAAAAAACCAGATTTAAATTAAAGAAAGGTAAAACACCTAAAAAAATTTTCAAGTCTTCACTTTGAATATTTTCAGACTTGTAGAAAACACTGTGAGAAAGCTGGTAGATTTCTCTATGCCCAGCAAAGTGTGCAAGATATGAAAGAACACTATTCCTGGTGCTTGAGAGAGGAACCAAACAAAAAAAGTGGCATTTATAAGTAGATCATCGCCCTTTATTTGTTCTGGTATCTCATGCCCTGGTTCTCCTGACAATTCAAACTTATGCATCAGCATACAAGTAGTTTAATGTCAGTAAAAAGAAGGATAAAAATTTCCATCTCAGTGATAAAAACTAAACCAAAGCGAGTGATGAACAGTAACGCAATTCCAGTGTTGGGATTTTTTTTATGCAGTCATAACCTACTCAATTATTCAAAAATGTTTCTTGATGGGTTTATTATTAAAAGAACCAAACCCACTATCAACTTTAAACCCACAAAATCTGTGTGAACTAGAGAGTAAAAGGGCTCTGGAGCGCCTGGCCATGATCCTGCTCTGCAGCTGCTCTCCCACCTCGCCTCCCTCCCTCTGCATTGTGTGAAAAATAAGAATTCACTCCCCTTGAAAAGTGAAATCCAGAAATGTGCACTGAGCAGAGACAGATCACTTATTATGTTTGGTATAACAAAACGACGTGTATCCCAAAACCACAATGAAAACTGGACTTTCTTGTCTAAATGATTCACATTGTTCTATGTCACATTCCCAAAATTACATATTCCACCCATTAAACATATCACATGGGTTTCCCACAGAGCTCTTGCAAAAGGACTCCTTAAAACAGTATAACATTAAATGTTCAGATCCTTTATGCCGAGTATGTTTGTAAGTATTTGATCCAACTGAACCTATACTTGTAAGAATCTCTGCACTGGATCTTTGTTTCACAAGCCACATTTCACTAAAATAGAAGAATTCTTGAGAAAAGTTAACTTGGGATGATATTCAAATATATCAAACTCTATGAGAGGAAACAGCATTTCTTTCATTTACTGGCATGAGAAACTCCCTGTACAGTAGATTTTATAGTTTATACGTGCATTATGTATTTCACATATGCAATACCACATCCACATTGCACTTACCCTTACATTACTCCAACCTGTATAGAGGAAGAATCCAAGTAATACCAGAGCCTAAAGCATAAAATAATTTCTTAATCTACAGTAACGCACAGCTTAACTGACTCTGTACAGCCTTTTGGCAGCAGCACATCTACTGAATTTGTATTTCAGTTCACATGTCACTTTCAAGGCTCCAATATTTCAGCACAATTACAAATTAATGAGATAGGTAGTCTTCACTGCAGAGATAGCAGCAATGTGTAAAAGGGTATTAAGAAAAGGAGTAATTTATTGGCTCATGAAGATTCCAAGTGTGCAGTCGCATTAGCATGACAGTGGGAGGTCAAGAGACTCATTAGCCAGCAGTTATAAGATATGCAACTCAGTATTTGATAGTGGCAGGATGTACAAGCAACATACACTTCAGGAAATGCAATTACTGGGCGCTCACTTCTGCATTACCTTTACTTGTGGCTCCCAGTCCTCCTGAGGGCCATGGGTACCCGTGGGTGGTGTCATCACTGCTGTGTGCCTACGAGAGGAAATCTGGTCCAAAGATCCAGCTGTGTTTCATACACTGCTGTATTACCAAAAAATCTTGTCCTGTAACACTGAAAGAGCAGAGCCCAGAACACCTAGTGTCTCCCTCACCTGAATAAGGGATCCAGCAACCACATCCCTTGTCCAGGCAGAACATTAACCTTAACCTGGATGCTGCAATCAGCAGAGATGGAGCTTGTTAATACCTGAGCTCATGTTTTCAGCTTACACTACAAAGGAGGCATGGCCTGGGTTTGGAATTTGGGAGTGGGGATAAGGGGAAGGGAAGGCAGACAATGGACAAAAAGAGAAAAAAATAATGTATGTATGTATGTGTGGCTTGAGGTGAGATACAGCAGCAAGGAATTGTTACCAGATGCTTGTTACTAAACTGAGGAGAAAGAGTGTGGAGAGCCTTCACCTTGGATATAACTCTAACTGTATGGCAAGGTGCAAACCTGAATAATATACCAAAAATTAAGGTCTTAGATCCTGATAAAATCAAGTGACATGGCTCCACTGATTGCAGTGGTACTCTGACATTTTACACCCGCTGAAATGTTATAAGACCCTCACTTCAAGGGAAGGAAATCTGTAGTCTGAAGCTTCTGACTGCTATTTCTTCACACAGGGGAAAAAAAGCCTGAAATAACCGTACAGAAAACACAGTTCTTGTGTGAAACAGCCACGTCAACAGTGTGACCAGGCACCTTGTTTAAATTAGCATAAGTTTGGGCTGGCATTTCTTGTTACCCACCTCTCCCTCTCTGGTCAGGCACCCTACCATCCTCTGTCTGTGGAACAAGGGATTAAAGAAAAGACATACACGTGTTTTTTGTCTAAATCAAATATGTAGAATCCAATAATTGCCTCGAATGTGCTTCACGACTGATATCAGCAAACACCTTAATTATTAATTGACTTTCTTTAAACTAACAGTATCAAAGCCTATTACATCAACTCTTATCACAACTGCAGCACTCCAAGACTTCAATGTTATTCGTAATTAAACACATTAATACCTATATGAAAGGGAAATAAAACAAGTTTGGCTATTTTCATAGATTTCATATGTTCCTTAAATTTTACAAGGAGCCATCTCTCTTAAGCATTGGGTTATTTCTCATTAAGAGGAGATTTGGATTTTTTAATCAGAAACATCAGATATTGCCTTCCCTTAGAAGTATTTTGGCCTAATTTTGATGTCACCTAAAAATGGCAATGCCAGACTAGCATAAAAATCAGAATGAGAGCAGAATAGTGATTGAATCTGGAGTCAAATAAGTATATCTTCAAAGGTTTCATTCGGCTGATGCCTGCATTATTCAGGCTTTTTATCAATCCCACCTTTTGATGCTCCTTCCCCTTGGTCATAGTTTTTGCATGTAACACATTACACCGTGGAGTTAATTGCCACAGGATGTTTGGAGGCCAGAAGCATATATGGGTCAACGCAGAGATTACTAAATAGATAACATAAAATAGATTCATTGGGGTATTCTGTCAAGAGTTCAATGTCATCTCTATGTCAAGGTCCTTTAACTGAAGGTCACTGGAATGACCTTGTAGCCTAGATCCCTACATGGACAAATTCCAGCTCCTTCCTCATGTACAAAGACAGTGCCTGGCAAAGCACTGTGCTTCACAGCCCTGTGCTGTGACCCCACACAGCTGCACCATGTCCTTCATTCTGTGAGGAATCTTACTGCTGCTTCCTTTCATCATTATATAGGGTTGAGGGGACAGATGTTCAGTAACTGCATTATATAGGATGAAGTATAAATGACTAGAGGGAGTTTATTCAAAAAAAAAAAGAAAAAAAAGAGGGAACTGCACAGCAACAGTAAAAACAAATTCAGCTCTTTACTGAAATCCTATTGAAAACTAATTAAATAAAATGGAATATAGGTCAATCTAAAATAGGCATTCACATGACACCGTAAGGGCCACAGATAAAAAATTGAAAAACACAGAGTGAAGGGGAGAAGCAGCTTTACTGGTCAAAGGTCGATGATCCAAAGAGGAAAATCATAACAATCTTCCCATTTTTATAACATCCTGATCACCCCTCCCCCATACTATCTAATTAAAGTCCCTCTTACTTCTGTGTAACCCCAATATCCAACAGAATTGTCCCTTATTGCTTAACCCCACCTATGTCCAGCCCCTTGTAGGCCTGGAAGCCTAACTCTGTGTTTTGTCTTGTACCCCACTTATCTACACACAAGAATGCAAACACACAGGAACACAGGCTCTTCTAGCCCCTAATATTCCAAGTTATCCAGCTACCTAGCAAAAGTGAATTCTCTAAAATATTAAACATACCCCTTAAGGCATGACACATGCCTGTGGAAGGCAACATCCAGGCCCAGGGTAAGTATTTAATCTGAGAAAACTCCCAGTGTTCACACAGAGTTTGCCATTTGAATGCAGACTTTCCACGATAATAGGAGCTTCACCAGAGTGGAATTTTTAAAATATGTTACACTGCTGTTTCCAAACCCTTCTGTTTTGGGAGGAGAGTGAGTCTGTAGTCCATTTGGCTGAAGGGCAAAGGCAGCTGCAATTGCATTCTGCTCCACATCTCACAGCACCATGGCACAGAAGACACTGCCCTGGGGAGAGGACGTTTTGACAACCAACAGAAATGCCATATTCCTGCTTTCTCTTCCATATTCCTGCCTTCTCCTCCGTCGTGACCACTGGGTCTGAACTAGCTTCTGTTCCTGAAAGTCTCGTTCACATTGGCAGCACTGCACAACCAATGGTGATTGAAAAGCCAAAAAGAAAAAAATACCTCTTTTACCAAGGCAGATGCTGGCCAAAAGCTTGGGAGCTTCAACCAGAACAGCTGGCTTAGCATCCTGAGATAGAAAACAGCCTCTGTTCAAAGAATTTTTAATGAACTGGTCAGGCTCTAAAAGCATGGCAAATTCTCCTCTCTTCTCATTCCATTATAAAAAAGAAATTCACTCACATTTATAAACATAGCCTACAAATGTAACAAACTTTAATAAATTCAGCCTATCAGGATGAGGAACATTTCAAGCTCATTTTGCAGTGAGAACTGAGAGTAGCCCTTTACCCTTATCCCTACTTGCTTCTCTTTTAAGCCAATACTTAAGGAGTTATGTTGGAAGAGCTATTTTACTGGTGTTCTTTGGCACAAGTCCAGTGAATCTTCAAATCAGCAATTATTCTTTAAGTCAGTAGAACTGTGTAGAATTATTCCAAATAATTTTATGTATTAACATACACAGTAGAATATTCATAAAACAAAAAGGAAACACAGATTCACTATCATTTCACAAATAACCAGGTGATCACTTGTGAATGTCAACAGAAAACACTTCCACAGTTTGCAGTTATATATTTCCTTGCCTTGATTCTTCATTAGCAATACACATTATGATTTTAATGACTGCAATCCCAACAAATAAGATATTTCTCTTTTTAAAAACCAGCAGAGCTGACCTTAGTATACCCACAGCTTTCCACCTAGCCAACTCAGTAGTTGCTTCAGGATGAGATCCTGCCCTCAGCCTGAAACCAGACAACACTATAAATGGACTTCCCCTGGCCTTTGAACAACAGCCATAATGAAAATTTGGAAAAAAATATCCCAGTTGTGCAGAGACTAACATACGGTGGGTTTCTTATGTTTGTTTCCCTTTGCCTGCAGCACTGCATCACAAAAAGCATGCTTCCATTTTCAAATTTCCTATGTAATTCATCCAGGAAGGGCTCTTTGTTGTCATCCCTACAGGTACAGAGCTCAACCTATGCCAGAATTTAGCATCAAGAGGGAGTGATCTCACCTATGCACAGTTACTCTGGATCCTTTCAACCTCCTTTTTAAACAATAAGTAGCAAAATAAACCAACCAAAATGCTCTTAATGTGAACGCATGACTATACACATATATGTATATAAAGTCACACGAACCCATACCAACACATCTAACATGCCAGATGTGCCAACACAGTCAGAATAAATTAATTTTAAGGTTGTTAAGCACGGACCCTCTCCTAAAGGCTGGCCAAAGAACCCTAAGGTACAAATCGCTTTCCCACTTAATTGTTGCCCTTTGGAAGGGTGATAAAAGGACAAGAGTTCTGATGGACTCCCCCATGCTAAACCCCCTTTCTCCCTCATTTTCTATTCATTATTGGGCCTGAAATGAGTAAGTTGCATCCCAAACTGAGTCTGCACATACAAGAACATTTTAGCAGACCAAAAAGAGTCCTCCACGTGTCTTAGTATTTTGTGCTATTCAGAGACGCCAGGTAAATCAGAGTTCCCTGTCCTGCAAACGATCCAAACATACCTATCCGTGTCGCAGATGGCAGCTGTGCCCTGGCTGCTTTCATGCTCAACACAAAGCCTACACGTGCTGCAGCTATCTCCACTTATAGACCTTGTATAGGTTTGGAGTTTATCGCATTTTCATGGAAATTCAGTTCAGTACTCAATTTACCCTTATTTAAATGCTAATTTCAGTGAAGTGGTTTAACAAAGCAATTACGAAAAAAAGGCTCTAATCTTCCGCCGACTAGTAGGGAGAAACTCAGAGTGTGGTAGACAGATTAACCATGTAAATGCAACATAAGCGATCTGTTGCCTACTCAATGCACTCACTTGATAAGTGATTCGGTTACAAAGGTGACAGTTCACCCTCCTTTTCTAAATATATAACACCAAAGAATCAACAAAACACTAACACCTCATGCAGGGTGTTGCATATAATAATTATCCCTAGCAATCTCTCTTGTTTTCGGTACTTAACACTCGCTCTTGTTTTCCTTCTTAATGTATGTTTATCCATTTTATTTAGAACTTCTGACTGTAAGATATAATCAGACACTTTAGAAAGCATTTTGCTATAATTGTAGTTAGTCAAGTTAAGTGCCACAATTTAAAATGGTTAAATGCTAATTCTACCTCCCCCCTCTGCCAGAGCTGCAACTGAAGCCTGTATGGATTTCAAGCCACTCCTCGAGTAGAACAGTCAAGGAAGAATGAGTTAGATTTCCGTCATCCAGACAATGTAAACAGCTCAGCATTCCACTAGAACACATCTTTCAACCTCCTCTAAAACAGTGGGCAGACATGTGGGGCACAAGCCAGTGCAGCCCAGTGCCAGTTCATTGGACTAGGAGGGCAAGGTCTGCAAAGAAAAGGTAATGCACTGCAATTCTCAAAATACATAGGAAAACTGCAGCTTCATGATCCAGAACAGTTCTTGTGCTACCCATGGGCTTATCTTAAGAAAACAGATCCAAGATATGCTATTTGAAGTCTGTGAAATCTACTCAGTAATTCTGGTTACTGGGCATTTCTGAAAAAGATTTGTCACTCCCTTTTCCTGAGTCCACCAGAGGTTTAAACAGAAAAATCTTCTCTTCCTCTAAAAACAGAATGATACAATGTGGGAAAGGAAGAGCATTTGAGAGAGAAAAGGTGATTACAATTCAGTGTGAACACAGTCACACACATTCTGCCACCTGTTTGACCCAAATAACCTCATCTTGTTTTTTGTCTATCAACTATTCTATCTGTCTGGACTGGCTTGCTAAGCACAATGGAGTGAAAAACACATAGTATATCTGCAAATTAGCAAAAGCTAGTATCTCTAAACACCAAAAAGAATTTGCTTTGGTCCAAGATAAGCTCTGATTGTTTCCATCTTTCTTACAGTCTACTGTAATCTCCCAGAGGTCTTGAAGACTATACTTGCCTATTTCTTCGTGAACGTGTATAAAGAAAAAAGGGAAAAGGTTGCAGAAGAGAATGGAGATGAAGAATGAGTTACAGTCAAAATACAGATTTTCTAAACTAAAAATTACATATTTGAAACTGAAAGGGTCAGGGAAACATGCTCACTTTCATTATCCAAAGGGTGAACAGTTTAGCTTCACTTCATAAGTGAACCAGCACCCTGCTCAGTACTGAGCCCAATGTGGGGCTGAGATATGAATATTCCCGATGTCATCCCTAGGCAAAAGGCTCATAGATACTTGCTTACATGGAAACATTCCTTTTGAATGAATGTTTGATAAGTGATCTTCAGAGACTGCTCTTCTATGCGTTACTACTGCTGCTGCCTGAGGACATGGACACCCCCTTACCTAAGCAGCTCCAGAAATACCTGTCCCAAATGTACCTGTACTGGGGTCTTGCCCACAGCCCTGGGGCACAGTGCCTGAGATGTACCACAGCAAACTCCCTCTCCCTGAGCACAGCTAGCTAGTGAGGAAGACCCTTCACTAGGCCTTCCTCAGCCCAGTGCCACCACAGCCCAGCTGGAGAAGACCCTGTGCTCCCACAAAGGCAGCCAGAACTGATCTTCTGTGTGCTCTGTGCCATGCACAGTCAGTGGCCTTACCAGGACCAGCAAGGATCACTTGTTAAACATGTCCTGTTTGTGAGCTGGCAGCCACTGTCAGTCACAGGCAGGACAAGAATCTCTTGAGGCACTTAACACGTGCCTTGGCAAGGGTGGCAAATACCCTTGAGAATGAATCCAGCCCATTCACTGCAAAATATGAGAGTGAATCAGTCAATTCTAACATGGCCTCAACTAAGTCTAGCAGCAAATAGCAAAGTATCTTCTGGAAAAAACATCATTAGTGCAAAGTGATCAAGACAGAAAAGTGCAACGACAGCATGAGCTCACCCAGCTTTCCAATGGCAATGCAGTGTATCCACTGAGTATGAGTAAATGCAAGTAAATAAACACAAAGCTTTTGGACACCACTCACTTAAGATGAGCAGGAAAGCGAATTAAAATGCCAGTTTTAAATTCCTGGTCCCAGTCCAGATCTGTGTTTCTTCATAAGTTGTTCCACTCTAAATAGCAGAGTTACAGTTCTTGAGCAGGGAACACTTAGTTCTGATTTAACTCAGTAACCCATTTTTCTGATGTTGACTTTCACAAATTTTAAAGCAATAAAATTAAATTTAATGCTACAACTGTAACTTATTCACCAAGGTCTTTATCCTACACAGCTTTCATTAAAACAAGGCTGTTATTTCTGTTTAAGGAAAACATGACACTTACAGCTACCCCTCTCTGGATTTTCATAAATCAGAAATTTCCTTCAGTATATTGACTTACTATAATCCTGTCCTTGATTTCAAGATTAATGTCTAAACATAAGTAGCAGGGAGAGAAAAGCTGAATTAGTACACAAACCACAAAGTCCTAGAATGAAATCCACAAAGCTTTCAATGAATCAGAACAAAATTTCATTTTTTGTCTGAAATATAAGAAAGAAACATGCTAAATTTTTCTTCAGGGAAATAATATAAAATTATATGAAATCAAAATTCAGTACTTTTATAAAAAAAGGAAGTGTAACTACACTGATAAGCCCAGAAAGAGTAGGTACACTCGAACGAAATGGCGTTTGATGCTTTAGAAGGTCACAGAATAAAAGATTGTTGAGGTGAGTCCTCGTGACAGGGATCTGTATAAGGAGAGAGGCGTCAGATGAGGAAACTCAGATTCCCAGCACTACAATATCCAGGGATATTTGAATCAATAGTTCCTCACAAAGAGATTCCATACAACACATGCAATAAATTTAAGTTACAAATCCATATCAATTTGATTTGAACTAAGTACCTTGGGACAGTAAAGCAGCCTCCCATGACAGAATTTATTTCATTAAGGTTTTCCTAAACTTTACACAGCACAGTAGGCACAGTAATTTCATTTCCAAATGAGTTAAAACAGCTTTTGATCTGGTAGAGGCACTTAATTACGATCAGAAGGGCAAGAAACTGAACTATATGTAAGTGTGCTGGACAATTCACGTCATTTCAGCATAATTATCCTACCTCAGGGTCAGCTCAAGTTGCTCCCACAAAAGTTAACTTTCTCTGATGTGCTATTTGTCATGGCTGCTTGATTCTTAATCACTTCATCACATCAACTGCTGCTCTGCCCATCTCTGTGATCATTTGGAAGGTTTCAGACTCCTGAAGTTAGTCAGCTCCATTCCAGTTGCCAGGATGAAAAATCCCTAAAAATCAAGCACATTTAAGAGGGTTTCAGCTGATGCAGAAGGATTCTGTAAAGCACTTGTAAAAAACCACCAAATAATATTAAAGAGCAAACCCTCCTTTGATTTGACATTACTAAACTCTGCCACACTCCAGAGAAGAGGTTTGACCTGAGCTCTGCCGTTGCCAACTGAAGACAACAACACTACTGTATCTCCATATCCTGCAGGTCATATATACCCAGTAAGGCTCCAAGCCTCTTCCATTCTTTTTCCAAGGGAAACTCTGTAAAATTTATTCCCATTCTGTCACACCTCTGGAGTAATCAGAGCCACTCCACAGGAAGTCATACAAAATCCTTTGGACAGGATTTCTCGAAGTGATTTTGGACATGTCCAGTGAAAAAGTTTCCGGTGGGGATTGGCTTGTTGGGGGCTGGACACTGAATGCTCTCAGTGCCCATAAGAGGCTTCTTTGAGGGAGCCCTGAGCCTGAGAAACACACCCAAGATCATGTGCTACAGATGTATTTCTAGAGGGGAGAGAACATCCTGCTAACATCTCTGTACTTTTAAAAGGTGCTATTTTAAATGGTCATGTTTCTAACACATTGTGAAACAGCAGGGGAGACAGCAATCTGAACCCCACAGTCCTCTGGAGCTGGCCCACCAGGACATCCCGAAGCACAACCTTTTGTTTGCTATTCATCCTTGGAATTCCCCTTGGAATTTCCCTGGGTTCTCTGGGGTGTCAGTACTGAAACACTTGTGCAGGGAAAGAGCTGCACTGAGGTACAATACCTCAGTAATAACATACAGCTCAGTTTCAGCTTTCCAGGTAGGTCGTAATTTTTAATTACAGCATTTGTATTTAAGCTCTGCACACAACAACTAAATTTCAGCTCTGCAGTATGTGCCAGACTATGTCTCAGTAGCATTAGGAAAAAAGAACACAAAAAAAATCAAACAGCTGCCTACATGTTCCCAGAAACAAGAAAACATCTATCAAGCCTTGACACAAACAATTCCTATTTCTGTTTTATCTATTTATTCTCCTAAAAGCATCATTGATACAATTCACAAGATTCATAATCCAGAAGAAAAGCAATTTAAGCTCACATCTGCAGAGAAATATTAATTTATAGAAAACAGTAATCTACCTAAAACCTCCTTAGGAAAACACTTCTGCCAATTCATGTCGTAAGGCTCTGCCCCAAAAGAACTGAAAAATGTATTATTTAATTGTTTGTGTTTTCTAGGTGTAGAACTGCATGTGTAAAAGAACACGGGCAGAAAGCCAGCAACAGACACTACCAGAGAAACTATTCCTCAGAGGCAAATCCCAAATGGAAAAGCATCCACAGGTTAGCTGCAAAGAACACAGCCCTGAGCACCCGAGGCACAGCCTGTGCTCTCAAACTGCCCTGATCTTGGAAGCAAAGCAGCATGGCAGAGGAGGCAAGCACCATGATTGTTCAGCAAATCCAAGAGTTTAGAGCATTGTCACAAGTTGTGTTTGCTTCAGGGGCAAAAGCTCAGTTTGCTTTAGTTCCTTTGCTCTGAGCCTCAGGGACACACTGCCCAAGGATCAGCCACTTCACCACAACCCTGTGGTGTCTGTGCAGAAACACGATACCAGCAATTCCAGACAGCCTTCTATCCTTGCAGGGCTCTTTAGTACGGAGGGAAGAGCATTTGACCTTCAGGTCAACACTTTAGAATCTTTTAAATCCCAGTGTTCCACCTGGATATCTGTGGTTTTGTTTGTTATTCCAACACTCGTTGCCGAGCTGAGCGGGGTTTGCTGAGCCCTGTGAGCCGCATACAGATGCAGCTCCCTCCGTTAAGTGTTGGATTACTCTTGAACTTGCTTCCACTCATCTCTCTCGTGTGAGCCCTCCAACCCCCTTCACACACACACAAAGAGCCTTTTGTATACTACACTCGCCTTGGAGGAAACACCAAAGCCTCATTTGTTCTTCTACTCTGTTCAGGTGAAAAAAACACCTTAAACTTGACCAGAGATGGTACACCCCTGGAACCCTCTCATCCCCCTTGCTACAAGGATCACTTGATGACTCTTCCTGAGGAGCCCAGATTCCAGAAGAAGTCACAACAAAAGGCTTTGGAGCTGTCACAGGCATCCCAAGTGTTCCCTCCCCATCAGCTGTTAGAAACACCCCCTACCTTTGCATACTTTCAGGTGTGACGGGAATGCAATTGGATAATCCTGATTTTAGAGACTATACTTCTAAAACTTATCTGAGATGGAGACTACTGCATGGCATTGATTTAGCTGAGCTTTTCTGCAGATTATTCTCATATCCTTCTCCATTTCAGATGCCACAAAGGCTGTAGTCTATCTTAGTGGTGGGGAGGAGAATATATCTACTTGTGTTAACTGCACAGGAAACAGGGATAGACCCTTTTCAGGGCTGTATTTCACTGTTCTCACTCCAGTTCACACCTGGGACTCACTTTCCTAGACAAAATTCCAGACCTCTTAACATTTCTCAGGAGCAAGCAATCACAGGGAAATATTTTAGTTGAATGTCTCTTGCAAGTATGTGTACTTTGGAATAATAAATACAATGTTATGAAGCAAAAGAGGGATAGGATACCCTTGAGTGGGTATACTTGCATTTCCATGGGCAACAGATCTAAAATTTCATGTTTTCATCAATAAGATGAAGGAAAAACTTTTGAAACCTGTGTTCCCTTGCCCAGTCCTTTTTTCCTTCTACACTTGCCAATGTAGCAGTGGCAGTAGTGCCAAAGATGTAGGTTAGTGGAATATCAATACAAATAAATGCAGAGTTCATGGAAATATTCATGGCTAACTTAACCTACTGCCATGGTGAAAAAGTTACACAGAAATACACACTTTCAGGCCAAAAACTCAATGCATCAGCCACTAGTTCTAGCAGTTCTTGTCCTGGGGGATATACAGAGCCTTCCCTCAGCTCAACATTACGTGCAAACACACAGGCCATAAAAAGGCAAAGAGGGCACAAAGATACCGAGGAAGGGCACAGACACTATACAGCACAAGAAGTGTTAGCCAACTTCATAATTTCTTTCTCTTTTCTAATTAATAGATTATAACTTATCTTACGTGTTTCAGCTGGAACCTGCAGAGAATTTTCTAGAAGAAGTTTTTAGCTCTGAGACAATTTTAAAGCACCAATAAGATATGATCATAAAAACAATCTTTAAATAATCTGTTAATGCCAAATTAAATTTCCATTATAGTGAGAGGAAGTTAAATTACATAAATGAAACCACAGCAATTAGGCTATTTAAACAATGAACAGAAAGACCTAAGCTGACAGGACACTAAGTAGCCTCGAAGCTTAATTATGAAAGACTTCATTCCTCCACCCATCACAAACGCTACTCAAGCTATTTCAAACAACAACTCAATTTATTTTACCTAAAATTACCCATTAACAGAAGAAACAGGTAGAAAAACACCACTTGGAGCTGCCTTCTCCATTTACAGGCTATTACCTGCACTTTGCTTGCCAAGGATGGTCTCACATTTTTCAGACCTTTGTCTCTTAAAATCCCTCTAACTGCCAGTATTTTGCTGTACTGCATTTCCACTCCAGAAGAAATCAAGTTTCCTCTTAAAATGTTCCTAGACAACATGTTCAGTAATCCAGACCAGGATGATACCTTTTGGTTATGACAGAAACGACAGTTCATTGTTCCCTAGCTGTGCCTTTAAGCATTTCCTGAATTCAAGGACAAAGCCAATCCGCCCACCTCTAGATATCCTACCCAGAGTCTCTAATGTTAAAGCATGTTTTTCTCAGTTTCCTGAGTAGGATTCTCATGCTTTTCATTACTATAATTACCCATTCACTGGGAAGTAGTAGTGCTTCCCATATTTCCCTTTCTCTGTCCAAAACACGCATTGCAGCCACCTTTCTTAATGAGACGCACATGCACTGAGCCATACAGCTTCCTCATTATCCTTCCCAGCTATGGGTAGCAGGACTTTGCCCATCTCCGTCATTCATAAAGTGGCAACACATTAACCACGAAAATAAACACTAACTATGGCAAATGCCTGTTTTCAGCCATCTTTTGTAATACACTGCTCTTAATCTTTTATATGATCTTCTTCTCCTTAATTACATCCATTATAATGATACTCATTCTCCTCCCGTCAATCCTTTAAATTGCAGCCTACAATTCCTGTGAGAAAAATGACAAAAGTCTTGCAGGAAAAAGAAAACAAACAGATTTTCTACAGTGCAGGTAGGATCTGTTGAGAAAGTCTCAACATGTGTGAATAGCAACAATATGCAACCAGGACCAATATACCAACATCCCACTGGGTATTAGCAAGTGCTTGGGAAAGAAAGGCTTCCTCTCCACTCCTCTCTGTCACTGTCCCCTCATACCTTTGACTTCAGGGACTTATGTTTTCTCCTGCTTCCTCTGACTTTCCAGTTCATTTAGACCTCATACTCTGTGCTGTTCTCCCATCCTCAGCAATCCTCTCAGGGAAGGAGTTTCTCCAGCAAAACCTCGTTAGCAACCTTTCTGAAACTCGAATTTATCTGCAAGGGCCATAACTTGGCAAATTCATTGAAACAGGTTCCTGCTCCAGCCCCATCCAAACCTGGGTCAGCACTCAGTGCAACTGCACTCAAACCAGGCTTTATTCATTGAGATTTAGATATGGGATGCTACTTCTACTTTTCAGTGTTTCAGACTCAGTTAGATCAGAGATAGTTGATATGGCTGTTCCCCCACTGCTTCCACCAGGAAAAGGGAAAAATCATCTACAGAGTCACTGGGCTCCCACCTCCCATCTCCTGCTCTTCTGAAAGGCCCTACATAGCGAGAGGCCTCTGCACCCTCTCAGTGACCTCCAACGCTCCTCAAGCACTGCCCTGGGCCACGGCCCTCCAGTCTCAAACTTTTATGTGAGACCCAAAACCTCTCTGCTGCCATCCTGAGTTTGAGAGTTTTGTCCTGCAGTTGAGCTCCTCTACAGCTCTGCAGGCCGTGCCTTTGCTTGCGCTGCTCCTACAAGTGCCATGAGATAATCACCACCCACCATTAGTCACAAGGCAGCTACATCATAAGGGCTAATTGGCACGATTAGCTATTCTCAGTTGAGACCATTATCTGAAAAATCTTTGCTATTTCTTTTCTGTTTATGATTTTGCACTGCACCAGCAAGCTATTCCCCAAAAATACTTTTTTGTTCTTGCTGAATCTGTATTCCAAATGCATCTAGAGCAGTTCACATTAATAAATTCTGCAGATTGTCTGATTTCTTTAACTTTTCAGGAGCTGGCTTTCAGCATGATCTAGTTGAACTGACCTTGTTTAGCTTCATACAGGAAACAGACATCAATTCCTAGGTTGTACTTTACACTAAAATAACTTATTCTTCTAGCAAAGGAAAACTGTTCATTTGTATCTCACATCTGGGACGCATCACATGCTCAGCAACATGCCTGAAACTAAACAGAAATCATAAGACTACAAGGCACACACAATTTTTTTTTATCTTCAGTCACAGAGATAGTTAAGTAGAGTCAATATACGGAACTACTAAGGAGCGTCCAGAACCACTTATTGTGTCCAGACCTGAGAATTATCAGAATAAAGAGCTTGAATTAACTCCCCGACTGAAGCTGATACCCTCAAATCACATCTGGACTGTGTGCTCCAGGATGTCACAGCACCCCAGCACTCCTGACGTCCCAGACACTGCCATGTGGCGGCAGGAAACACTGGCATGTTTGGTCCTTCTATCAGTAATTTTACTCCTGTTCCAACACATTGCGGCTTCTAAAGAGCAATGCAATGGATATGACACTGCTGTCCGTGGCAAAGTCAAGTGCAGAACAGAAACACCTTTTGTCATTTACTGATGCTCTTAATTTCTCCCCTAAGTTTTATGAAAAACTGTCCGACAGAGCGGAATCCAAAAAGACAACAAGGAAAGAGGGTCTTCACATACAAGGTGAAGACACAAAGTCTGCAGTGTGGATTTGAGCCTCTCTGATGTAAATATCAGGCCTCCACCAATGCCCTTGTATCCATTGCTGCCAAGTATCATGAGCTTCATTTGCTGAAGTACCTGGTTGATGCCCAGATCCATTTGAGTGCAGACTCAGACATTCAGGGCATGATCTTCAGAAGCGTTCCATGTCCAGGACTATTCTTGAGATTAAGAGAAGATTCTCAGTTCTTCAGAAATGCATCAGAATAAAAGATCAGCAAGTAAATGCCAGACAGCAGAGGCATCTCTGGGGCTCAGGCACCACCACAGGCCAGACTCACCTCTCTTCTGGGTGGAACAAACCTTACTGACGCACATAATAGTCCAGAGGGGAAGAAACGCAAAATAAAGCAAGGAAACTGTTAGATACCCCTAACAAACAGAACTCGTTATTCCGTGGAGAGCTTCCCAAGGATGTCAGGATGTACATTCAGGGGACAAAGCGTGGATCAGTGGAAATGATCAAAAAGGAAGAAAAGCTGAACTGTGCACTGAAAAGGTGGAAGAGACAAAGCCATGGACAACAAGCAAGGATTAACAACATGGCCCCAGGAAAAGCCAAAGACTACAGCTTTTAAGTGAGCCTTCTTGAGTCCTGCTGTGTTCAGGGACAGAGGCCTTTGTAAATTCTTTATAAATACATAGAACTGCATCAAAGTCACCTGGAACTCACCAATTTCTCATCTTAAGTGGAGCAACTGACAGAAAACTTCCCTCTCCAGACATTTTTTATTAGCTTCTTGGGTCAAGAGAGGCCACAATTACAATTACAGCCTCAGTAAGGTGATGATACCTTGTGTTAAAAAACATTATTTGAAACAGGATTGAAGGGATAATGTTTTTCTAGCAGCAGCTAGGTAAAAGAGGAGCTGATTTTTTTCTTGTTAAATGCAAAAGGTTTCATCTGTTTTGCTGTTAACAGATTGATAATGCATTCTGGCCGTGTATTTGTAACATGAATATATGGCTTCAGTTTTCCAGGGAGCAGAAGTGGGGAGGTGGGGGGGAAGAAACTGAGGACAAAGAGAAGTTCTTTGCACAGCATCGCAGGGTAGATCAGAGGGGGGAAAAATTATGCCACATGTTAATTCTTTGTTGCTTAGCTCTGTAATTTGTCTCTGAGCTCAGCAGTGGGGTAGTTCATTGCCCTGGACCCTTGTATGGTAGGAGGTTTCTGTGCTTGCTTTAGAGGTGCCCCCATACAACAAGGACAGTTCTGTGGTCCCCAGTTCTGCCCAAGAAGCCAGCTGGTGGTCAAGGGCCAGCTACCCTGGAACAGAAGGGAGACTTCTTTCCACATCCCTCACTGCTCAACAGCTCCTTCAGCTGCCTGGGGAGCACCTAAAATGTAAGATCCCTGCTTCAGTTAACTGAGAAACACAATTAATTATTTTCATTAGAAACATGAAGTCCTGAAGGAGCACGTTAGTAGTGAAGGTACAGCCAGTCAAGAAACAGCTGTACAGCACACATGCTATTCCCAGGGTGAGGAATACTCCCAACTTCACCTTCCCTTCAAGCAGAGTCATGGGTGGGACTGGGCTCTGCTAACTCAACCTGACTGGTATGTCTGTGGAAAAGGACACCAAACTGGGAGCAGACACTGCCTCCCACTTTTTGTTAAAAGAAATGAAAATATTTGAACATCTGGAGGCACAGGTTTTTATTTTTAAAACACCGTGAAGAGGACGGGAATATAACTGTGACAACTTGTCCATTTTTTCAGAGCTTTGTCCAGTAAAAAGAGGGATTCACATGGAGTTTTCCTATACTTTGAAAGGAAAAAGCTACACTTTGCAAAAATGATGGACTGTATTCTGATGGGTGGGACACACACAAACACAAGACACTCTCTTTAGCAAGCAAACAGAAACACTAATAAATATTGCTGTGTGGAAGGAAAGAACTGAATGCACATGTCTGCGTGCACCACGCTCCCCCAAAACCTTAAGAGAACAGCAGATCCAGGGTTAAATTAGATTGACCACAGGGAAAACCACAGCATTATTAATACTGCCTTGGTTTAAAGCTTACCAACTGTACTGCTACAGCAAAAGTCTCTGATAGTGGTATTCTGCTCAGAGTGAGGCTCTTGGTACTCATGGTGAGTTTGACCTTCCTCACCGTATGCTGTAGCTACCTTAGGGTAGATTTTGTGATTCTTACTCAAGACAAATATTAATTAATTCCTCGAAGACAAAAGTATTAGGCTGCTTCACTCATTCTGACCCAAGAGAAACATTTCATTCTGCAAAAATCATGCAGAGAAAAAAAAAAAGAAGAGGATGATTCATCTGAATGCAGCTCACCCTGCACTGCTCACTTGCACTGTCATGCTCAGTGCTGGCACTGCTGACCTGCTGTTTGCTATTTTGGCTGATTATATAACTTTCAAAGAAAAGACTGTTCTTACAAAGCACTGGAAGAAGGGTGGAAGCCATTATATCAGTTTCCTGCATTTCTCATGTTACATGTAATGAGCCTCCAAATTCTGAGATATCTGAGGAGATTACATCTCCTCATGGCAAGGCTGGATCTGCCCCAGAACACAAGATTTGCAGGGAAGGCACATCTTGGCATCTTTGTTTTCTGCCCTCTGTTGCTAGTGCCCAAATGAAATCCAGCAAAGAAAAACTATTTATTGGCGGGACTGAAAAGTCCATGTATTCAAACTGTCCAACATTATTCAGCATATGAATAAAACCATTCAAGATAGAATCAAATTCCCTGCCGGCAGAAAGGCTATTCATTGTCAGCTGGGGAGAACTGCACCATAACTCCAGATTTTGCAGCTTCAAATTGTCTCATTTGAGATGTTTAGATAAGAGTCCCCTGAATTTTCCTATTCAGCTCAGTGTGAAGCAGCACGACAGCCAAAGAAAAACTCAACACACAAAGGATTAAGAGGTGCTATTTCTTCATAATAGAAGATGGAAAATGCTGTAAGGTAGGAATGGCTTGCCCTTGTCTTTACAGCTTGTGAGCTATCAGCATGGCTGTTGGTATTCAATACTGAGTTTCATCAAAAGCACAAAGTATGATTAAGCCACTAAAAAAACCTGGAGAGTATCCAGGGTTTAATTACCCTCATATCAGATTTTTAAATGCTGATGAGAGTGAGCGTCAAACAAGAAGAATGGCTTGCAACACAGCATACCTTGGAGACTGCCTGTGCACGAGGCTGACGAGTGCCCAGCAAACCAACTGCAAGAGGGAATTACAGAGGTTTGATATACTGAAGGGAAACAGAGCAGGTGATTTACATGAGTCTCAAATAGCAAAGCAGAGAAAATCAGAATCTAAACCCAAAGATCACTTGGATTAATTATAACCCAAATCCTTTCTTTCATTTGAAGGAAAAGATCTGCCAGAAACATTTTAACAAATGCCCCTCCAATTACTTTACATTTAGACTCAACTATGCCGAGAAGACCTAACCAAATTCTAGTTTCTGCTGTTTTGAAGTTTACAGGTACAGAAAGACAGTCTTTGATCTGAAAGGGACTTAGAAGGACATTATCAGCAGTGTGGGAAGTATAAGCAACCATTTCTTTCTGCTTATGGGCAAAAAACCCTGGTGATATGGTGCATGTCCGTATCCACTGATGACAGCTGCATAGCTGGGCCTTGCAGTGGACTATTTTAAATGTGCCTGTCAACAGCCACAAAGCCTTGAACCTTGCTTCTTCCTATGCCTTGTAGGGAGATCATACACAGAACATCAAAAAAAACAAACCCCAAAACAAGAAGCATATATAGTCTTCACAGAGCAACATCTTTAACTGCAGACAATTCACAAGTTTAATATTATGCAACCCTGTACCTTTTAAGCAATTCTGCTTAAACCATAATCAGCAAACTTTTACTGTTCATCCACTGGGACATCATTGCACATGGCACTCAGGTGGATGGAGTTTGCAAGATAATGCGGGCTAACTTTTGCAAGAACATAATTACTCCCAGCCTTCAGTCTGATATTATGTGTTTCCCTCTCCACTGCCACAAGGACCTAAGAATACTGCACATGACAGCCCAAAAAAAGACTTTATAGGGTAGAGGAATAAATTTCTTTATGATAATCAGAATGCAGGATTGGGTATTTGCAGAAAGGGCCCATAAATCTTTGGAACCAGAGGAGATTACTCTTTGGATATCTCAGTAGTTGTGCAGAAGTTGCAAACAGCAGTTTGCTCTTGTGTGCATGCAATCATCTAAAACTCCATAACACAGAATCCTTATGGGAATAACTGCACCGGAGTGATTTCAGTCAGGCACAGATTCAAAATCTGATTTCTGTTTTACTAACTTGATTGATGCCTGGAGGGAACATTGCAATACCTCCCCATACCTCCTCCTCCTCTAGAGCTACCCTCAAGTCCAAAACTGGTACTTGAGAATTTAGTAAACATGTAGCTGTGCTATCACTCTAGTATTTTTTAATAGCAAAGATCCTGGTCTCTCACTAGAGAAAAAAACCTCTAGACCAGCGTCTGTTCACTGACACAATAAAACCGACCAAAGGTCTGATGGGTCAGCACACTCACTGCACTACAACTCATATATTCCCACTTTCAGTCAAGATGAGGCCCAATCATATATAAGTGCCTACACTTGCTTTACCATAAGGCCTCAGAACTCCTCAGAAGTCCCAAGAACTGCCCTCAGTCTGTCAAAGTCCCCAGCTGAAGTCAAAGCAAATCAATACATTTGACAATTCATTTAATCAACATTTGATCCAAATTATGCTTCCTCTACCTTGTTCTGAACAACTGAGGAACCGTTTTGATTTGATATAGGTCAGCAAAGCCAAGAGAACTCCTGCATCTCCCATCTTGTCTCTTGACAAGGTGATTTATTTTCCCATAGTGAAGTGGTGATATAAATACTCATGGATGAAATATAGGAAGGGGTCCCATACTCCTCTTAGAATCTTTGTAGAGGTTTTATTTTCATCTACCGTTTTCTAGGCAGAGGAGCACATGAAGCACTTGGTCTCCAAACACCTACTTGGCTGACACAGCATCTCCTGCACTGAAAGCAACCCATTAAAGCTGCTCTTTTTACCTGTGGCAGCTAAAGCACTTCCTCAAACAGCACAACACTGTTAAAACCCTAATCTCCTGTTTAGGAGATTTGATGGCAGAAATTTTAGTCATGTCTTTTCATACTCACACCACACTTCCTGGTGCCACCCTAGTACAGCAGAGAGCAGGGGAATGAGGGAAACCCTCATCTCAGTAGGTGAAGTTACTTGTCCCAGGTTAAAGCGTAAGTAAGAAGAACTAAGAGCTCCATGTTCAGAGAAAAATGCCCACCAACAACCCTGCAAAAGATTTTTGTTTTACTGGATGAAATTCAACACATCTATTCTGTGTTGATTTAATACTTTTTTCCCCCCTCCTTTCACTGGACTACAGGTAACCCCCCACCATTTTTCTTCTTCCTTTGATACTGATAGGAGACCCTCCAGGAACCAGTTTCTCCTGTACAAATTTCTATGGGCATGACATCACTTTGCCTCCCCATCTGCCTTTTTGGATAGTTGTAAAGCAGGGCTGTGTTATCCTTCTCTTTCATGAGCTGGTGATCCCTATCCAGGAATGTTCTCCTTCCCCATATGGCAGAGATCCAGTAATTTGTCATTCCACAGTGTTCAGGGAATTCTTCCTCTCCTGCTAAGAAATGATCAGTCTGTTTTCATTTCCCTTGAGCTTTTAGGAAGAGATAACTTAAACTTTTAACTTCTGATTAATGTCGCTTCCTTCAACATAAGGTACAAAAACGTGGAAAGAAATAGTAAGTCAACAATAAAGGACAGGCTTTATCAATTATTTAAACACTATTCACACATGAAAGATTCAATGAGACTCAATATCTTTTTTTTTCCCCCATGGAATATCCCGTTATGAAAGCATCAGAGCTGTAAATTAAGTCTCTACCTACTCCATGAAGTGATTTAATTGGAGGGAGGGGGGGGCTTGAGTCACCTGAAATTATGGCCAAATTTTACTAAAATGTGATCTTGGCTGCCATAGGTTAATACCAATAGGAGGTTATGAAAGGCTGAGCTGTATATTCTGAGCATCTGTTCACATGAGGTGAGGGTCTATGCTTGCCCCTGTCACACCTGCAGAGAGACAGGCACATATTTCGTTTATATAATGCAGCATTTGTACAGGACTTGGACCAAATCTAGGTCAGAAAGGAGCAGCTCACTCAAATGATTGTCAGTTCCACTACATCACATGCAGCCCCCCAAGGAACTGCAGAAACATCTGATATTAAACCTGCAATTATTGACCAAGGTCACTATGGCTCCCCTGTCTGTGATGGACATCAGACAGAACAGCTGCAAACAGCACAGGTTCCAAGGCCAAAAGTATGTGTTAGGGTATCTCAGGATCTTTCCAAGACTGAATTGTGAATAAAAGATGGCCTAAAGGCAGATGAAGGTGAAACTAAGAAATCATTGGAGAAGAGGATTTAAGGCAGGAGTTCTGAAAGAACTAAGAATGAAATGTCTCTGACTGTCAGTTATGATATGTAGCCTCTTGATCAAAGTCACTCTGGTGCTGGAAGTGGCAATATGATACCTGGAAAAAAAACAGGGAAACTGTGGATTAATAAACCCAAAAACTCTCCAAAGCAAATATATAGAAGCCCATGTAAAGAACAAATGTGACATTTGGGGGAAAAACAAAAATATCTTCACAGATGGAAGTCATGCTTCACAGTCTGACTGAAATTCCCTGAACAAGTCAAGAAGAGAAAGGAGAACAGATTCATACAGTACACACAGACTTCCCAAAAGCACTCAGCAAGATTCCCCTAGTAGCAGCTTTAAGGAAATTAAGCAGCCATATAATGAGAAGCAAAGGTCTCACACAGAAAAATAATTGGTCGAAAGACAGAAAACTGAGTAGGAACTGCTCATTTCTTGCAGCAGAGAAAGTAGCCAGGAGTCCCCCAAAAGGAGATATACTGATACCTGGATCCTTCAGAACTTCCATAAAAGTTTCATAAAAGTATGTGAAAAACATCGTTTGCTGATGCTAAGTTGCTCCAGATGGTAAATAAAGCATCATTGTGAACAACTGTGGAATTACATTGCGGAGCAGACTTGACCAGGCTAAAAAAATGACAGATACAATTCAGTGTAATAGATGTTAAATTCACTGAGTGCGGGTTATAACCTCCTTGCCAGCTGAAAGCCAGCTAAATTGACTTAAACTTTGGCTTAAGCTGTCTATGAGAAATCAGACTGGCAGAAAATTCCAGAGCTGGAGTTGTCACCTTCTCCTAAATGTCACCTGCTGAATACTTGGAAACTGTGGGAAATACTTCTTGGATACCCAGATCCTGCTACATCTGGAGGGATCTAAATTCCATATTGGACATGAGGGAGTCTGCACCACCGTGGCCAGGAAAATGGACATAGTTCCCTCCTACCCTTAACTGGCACTTAGGGAAGCGAGAACCACCTCAGGGAACTAACCTTGGCTGATGGGTTCAAGATCGTGGCAGTCCTAAAGAAATAGGCATTTGATGTTTGATTCACAACATACCGTCTCCTAGTACTCATGTGAGTCAAGAGCTGCACAATTAAAATCTAGAGAGGAAACAAAATACCAAACCAGAAATTGGCCTATCAATTACCCTTCATTTTCTACATTACCTCTCTAAGCCACCAGGGGCAATTCCCCTCGCTGTTCCACAGCGGCTGCTTTCACATAGTCAAGGTCTGTACGACTGACCAGAGTCTGACCCTGAAATACTCCTCCTCCTTTGCAGTCTCAATTGCAAACACATGGTGAGCCACTACTTCTGGTTTTAATTAGTTGGTTTCTCACTTTTTGGAGGTCATTTAAGTGTTCTCAAATTGAAATACTATGCATATCATTACCTCTGAGGGTGGCCGGGAATGAATTTTGGTGGTATATTAGATTAAATCTTGCAAGAGAAGCACATGCAGCAGTGCTTTCAGAGACAAGAATTTCCTGAGCCGAGGGCACATATGCATTTGATGTTACCTTCTCGTGAAAAACTGACTGTTTTTTCCTCCTTTTCATCACCTTTGTAATTGCTACAATTAAAGCAAGAGAAGTGGAAGATTTCATGACTGGAGCTATGGTTAAGTGGTTGTGTTAAATTGCATCATCTTACTGCACTAGGAATTGACTGTATGAGCTCATGCCATCAGAGGCTCCATTGCAGAAGGAAGCAGGTTTTCTTGTCATTTATTTGGGTGCAAGCCAGACATAAGATGGAGTAACTTTCCTCTGGAACTTGGTATGAAGTGCAAGTTTCTACAAGTAGTTCTACTGCTAATGAACTTCAGAAGGGAAACGTTCCTGCATGAAGTTTTCCAGGGGGTTGCAGATATGTCATTTAGGAGGAGGAGTTGGCAAATTATCCGTGTTTGCCTGCTTCAGGGTGTCAGGCAAGAGCACTTCTGCAGGCAGCCTAGATGGGGTGCTAAGATGCCCCTCAAATCTTCCTCCTGCACAGAAGGATGAGTACTTCCAAGCTTCAAGCTGAAGACTGAGGCTGAGCTGTCTCAAATCTTGTTACAAGCGTGTGATAACTACCCAAAGTGCCCCACACTCCTGGGGCCAGTCCTTGATGTCCATTCACAGAGCATTCCGCTGCTGAGGGCAGTCAGGACATCCAGCCCTGTTTTCAGATGTAGGTTCAGATATTCCAAGGCTACTTCTCACCAGGGTTTTCTTTTTCTCTGTATTTACACTTTTCATTACTTGAGCAAACATCCCTGAATAGTTGTTTTTATACTGGTTTTGTGTCTTTGTTACAGGGTGAGGGGTGGATCAAATGAGCTTCCTGCCTCTGAGCTGCTCAGAAATGAATGTTCCATCTCAGTCTCTCCCATGGATGTTTGAGAATCGTGCCAGAGAGAGGAAACTAAGCTCAGGGGCATTTCAACAGAAATGCTGCAAGACTTAGAAAAGACAAAGAGTTAACAAGGTTACTTTATCCCTTTTACAGGCACAGTACTAATACCAGACACACTGGTGGGGTTACCAGCAGAGTTGCAAACTGCCAAATAATCATGTGGCAAAAGAAAAATTCCAACAAAATCCCCACCCAAACCACGGCACTTCATGTAAGTGTATAATGGGCTGTAAAGTATCCCCCTTTTCCAATATTCGACAACAGTTCCCAGGACATCTCTGTCAAAGATTTGACCTTGACTTTCAAAACCTTTTCCCTGGGAAATTACCCAGAGTTAATACATCAAATAAATATATAAATAGAGTTTAACAACAGACCTTAAATTCAGATGTATAAAATGTACAAAAAGGTTTAAACACCATTAGTCTCTGTTCCTGTATGCTTGGACACACTGCCCCTCTGTATTTTAGGCTCAGATCATGTGTGCCCCCCTCAGCCAACACTCCACCCCAGCTCAGCTCTGCCCTTACATTTTCACTCGCTGTGGTCTCAGCCTCACAACTCACTCATTTCATAACCAACACCCCCATAACTTCTGTGGTACATTAGATCTAAGTCAGGCAATTGAATAAGACAGAGAAGAGAAGCAAATGGACCTGGCATACCCAGGGAGAATATTTAAGCTAAAAATCATTACATTTAAACCACATTGGCAGCTAGAGCTGTTGTAATTAAAGTAAGGTTGATTTTGCCCATTAACAAACCTGCTCTTTATTTTCATTGCAGGAAACCATCTACTCCAAACATTAATAATGCCTTCACCTACTCCCTGGCTGGAAACCAACATCCAGCCAATCTCCATGAGCACCAAGCACTTGGCTCAACATTTTTTACCAAGGTTACTCAGAGTACTTCTGCTATCCTACAGACAGAAAACCTGAAGATAGGGCATTATCATATGGAGTAGGACCTCCAAACCAAGCAACTATTGGATTCTTGGAATTTATTAGAAGCTGTAGCAGTACAATAGGTAATTACCTGCCTGAATGCACTGCAGGGTGCTGCTGCATACAGAAAATACCTAAGAAAAACAGTCAATAGTGCCAATAGTCTTTAATATAGGAGTCACAGAAAACAACAAAGTTTTATTTTAAATGCTGTAAGACGTCCAGATTCACACACACTTGCCTAGGCATAGAGAAAAAACAAGTCTGGTTATATCATTGCTGTTGTTCAGGTACCCACAACAAATGGAAAATTGAAAAAAGAAAACCAAACCTGAAATGTACAAGTGTTATGTCAGGTCGATTTTGAAGAATTCAAAAATAAGCACCCAAAAAGCCACTATGACTGTATTTCAGACCAAACTGGACAAATTCACAGCATCACTGAACAGCCACATCTCCTCTATATGCTGCAGGAGGTTTGTTTCTCAAGCCTGTCTTTAGGGTGTTATTTCAACAGTTAAAGTGCTGTTCTGCCTTCTATCAATTTCCCAAACAAGATCCAAGGAAGCCTACGCACTATTTGTGATGGGCTTTAATAAACGTGTCACCGAATGAAGTCTGAATGCTGTAGACGACTGCCAAGGGTACAAAAAGAGCCTCCCAGCCCTCGGCTGTAACTGCTGCTGCACACATTGCCTCCTGATGCTCCTGTGTGTCACTTGAGGCACCCCTGGGGCCTCCTCATACCCACAGCCCACCAACTGCCTGTCCTCAACATCTGTGACCACAGCACTCCTCCCATCTTATTCACATCCCTCTTGTCTGCCCCTTTGGAAAGGCAGACACTCTGGCCCAACAGAAGAGAGGGAGGCACCCACAGCTCTATGGACACTGAGCAGCCCCTGTCACTTACCTTCCAATCCTATGAAGGGAAGTGCTAAAGTGCTGGGAGACACTGGGCAGGCAGTTTGAAGAGGATGGATTCCCATTAGCCTTACCCCTAGGACACACTGTGCCTCCCAGGAGCACAGGCTGTGCGGGGGCCAGAGCTGCTTTTCCTGGACAACTTTCTGTGCAAACACCCTCAGCAGTGGCAGGTCCAAAACTCTCCTCTTGCCTTAATCCATGGCCAGCAGATCCAAAGTGACAGAGCACAAGCCAGAGAGAACAAGGAGGCAGTTTTCTTGCAGCTCACATGTGGTGGGAGAGCAGCTTGACCAAAGCTCACCACTCCCTCGCTGCTTTCCTTGGGACCAGCACCTGCCCTTCCAGGTCCTGGAAGCTTCTGGGCAGTGCTAAACCCAGAAACTCTGAATGGGATCTAAGTGGCCTCGACATACCTGCTTAAGCCTAACGAACACCGATTCAACTCAGTTCCGTCAGGATTTTGCCCTATAAACAACTTTTCAACATAGAAAAAACAGTTTCTCCCAGTAGTGTGTAGTGCTGCAGATAACTAACATGAAAAATGTCCTTCCACACAGGCACTGAATAACAAAATAATCAGTTTTTCCACTCAGATGCTTTCTAATATTGCTTATGCTTTTTTTTTTTCTTCAGAGATGCAGTGTTCATAATAAATAATTTCAAGACTTAATGTTCACTGGTTCCTTTGTCACCAGCAACTCTTGAATTGCCAAATGAAAAATATTTCTTTTTTTTTGTGTTCTGTAAAAGGATCATATATTTGTCAACAATTTTATAACTCTTAGCAGTACTCCATGAATATCATCAGCATTGGATCCTCTCTCAAAGGCCTACTATATAAAAAAAATAATTTAAGCAGCAAGTCTGATGATTCCCTTTTTCTCTTTATTACAGCAGCACTACTTGTGCTGTTATCATTACAGGTCTGGCAGCATTTTTATTAGAAACTGCTACTCCAGGGGTTTATAACTCGGTAGTAAAAATTCACTCTGGAATGAAACTTGTCATGCAAGGGAGCTCTTATTTAAACCCAAATGTCAGAAAATTATATTTATACATTTTTAAGTTATTTTAAAGCAGTTTCCATTGTTCAGGCAATTTGATTATAACAGGTAATTTGAGCCCCAGCATTGCAAAAGGAGCATGACATTCAGAAATAATTTCCTAAAGCTTGTGGCCACTGTGTAATTAACAGGCCAAAATCTATGTATGTCCATTTTTAAGGAGTGGCTTCATACAGACAATATACTATCAACAGCACTTAAATCTCTCACCAAGTTCAGTTGCTGTCTACCAAGAGCTAAAGTCAATCTTTCATATACCTCTGGTTATATCAAAGACAATCATTTAACAGTTTCACACTGCTCAGAATTCCAGAGCCTCTTAGGGACTTCAGCACTCAGCTTCTATTGCATTTTAGTGCATGCTTCAGCAGATGCCCAACTTTTTAGTTCCTCTGCAATCCCTAGCCCAGGATATCTAAACAAATATTTTCAGAGTGCTACAGAAAGAAGGGGTAAACGTTCCATGACCGTGAATCATTCCATATTTTCTTTATTCTTCTTTAGAAAACAGGGAAAATAAAGAAAGCAGCTAATTGCAACAAATACAATAAACTATACTTTTTTCAGTGCTCAAGTGGTCATACTAAAACAAAGTAAGTACTTAAGGTATGAACAGCAATAAAATCCCATCTCCAGAAGCATGAGACAAAGCAGGAGATAAGATGGGAACTGGGGCTCAGCAGTTTGCAACTGTGCTGTAGACATGCTGGGAAATCCTGGAGATACAGAGAAGCAGGAGAATCCTGGAGATACATGAGCAAAACGTGTTCAGAAAATGAGGAGTAAAGATCTGCAAAAACAGAAAAGCTAGAAAATGGAGGTGGGCCCTTTGTTAGGGAAAATTTAGGGGTGGACTGAAAGTGAGATTCCTTTTCATATTGGGATTTTGGCATGTGGCTCCTCTGTTACAGAAGTGTGGTTTCCCTGTGTTATATGGGAGCGACTGTGGGCAGACGACTTTTTGCTGGATAGAACAGTCGGACAAGAGAAACAGGACAGCACTGAAAAACTCCTGCTGGGCAAAGAGACACAGAACTTCCTTGAGAGACTGGTTTAATAGTTCTGGAGTACTACTGGAAAATGCCAATATTCAAACTGCAAACTACTTTCCCCAGCGTTCACTCCAAAGGGATCAAGACACACCTGACAAACACTTCCTATGTCTCCCATGTTGTGTAGTAGTGTCCATTTGATGAGCTCACATTGCACACTAAGCTCTGTTTTACCCCTGACATGCTCTATGCAAGTGAACCAGCTGGACTGTTAGAAAAGAGACTACAAATTGTGAAGTAATGACCTTTGATACAAAATGCCAGTTCATCCAAGGTGAGGTTTTGGAGGGTAATGGGAGAATTTACCTCCTTAAAGATGCCTGATTTTGAAATGTGCCCAATGAAATTAATTTCCACAATTCCTCAAGAAAGGTTTTTTGCTCTTTTCAACAACAGCAATTAATAGATTTTAATCACTTGTGAGCAAATTCTCTTTATTGCTCATTAGACTAAAATCTGGTCGTTTTAAGTGGAAGGAAGCTTTGCTCACTTTTTTTTGAGCAATTCCTGATTTGCCTTTGACCAAGACTATTTCTTATGCAGCTGTAACCTACAGTAACTGTTGTCTGACAAGAGCCCTTTAACTGAAATTGCCCCCATTACAGCTGTAATAAAATCAGAGTAGAAGATGAAGAGCCTATCTTTATGGGTTCATCCTTCACTCCCCCCTCTTTAGGAGAGATTTCTATCATTCACTGTACTTTGTAACACATTGAAGTATTCAAAATCAGAGGTTTTCATGCCAGCCCGCACAGAATCGGGCAAAACCTCTGCAACCAGACAAGGTGGGTGAAGGAGCAGCAGAACAGACAGCTCAGAGACATAACAGCACCCAGAACACACAGGGCAAGAAGACTGGAAGCAGCATTTGCCTGAGAGAACACTGATAAAGTGAAACACTTACTTTTTAAAATCAGACCTAGCAAATAATTCAGGAAAAGGCAGCATTTCAATAGCTTTCAGTTGTGTTCCTATTTTAACACAAACTGAGATACAGACCATCTGGGACCTGAGAGGGTTCCTTTGATCCAAACTGGCCAGATTCAATAGTAGACTCCAGAGTACCATTGGGATGGTCAGGAGTTGCATTTCTTGTGGAATTTTTAAGTCCCTAAATGTAAGTTAGTTACCAGCAAACAGATGGGCCTTCTGACACTGGTTATAGTTATCGTGGTAACTGTCTCCCAGTTTAGTATTTCCATAACTTCAGCAAGTCACTTCATGGGATGCTTGTGAGCATCATTAAAGCCCTACCATTTCTTCTCAGAAGCAGTTTTGTGGCCTCCCACTTCCAACAGTTATGCCAAACAAAGTATAGATGTGGTTTTCTCACTTCTGGAGCACTTTCATGCAGCATCAAATCTTAACAGAACCTCTTCTGGAAGGGTTTTCCTGAGGCTCTAGAACAGCATATGGAAAAGACCAGACCTGTTCAGGTAAAGTAATATAAACCACAGCTCTTGAGTCACACTAGAATTTTAAAAGAATGAAACACATCACAAAGAAACCAAGCACATGTTTTAGCTTTAGGTATGTGCTCAAAAACTGGCACTGTTTTAATTGCTGGATTTAACAGGATTTACTTCAGTATGTATTTAAATACTTTACTGAACTGGGAATTTTACAGATCTCATTTAACATGAAAAGGTTCTAGCAATGAGCCAGGTGTACAACAGTTATGAGCTTCTGAAACTTTTACTTACTGATGGGGAATTTTCAAAAAATGAGCTTCATATTGCTACATGCCTGAATTCCCTTTGACTTCCATGAAAATTCAACTCTTAATGAACTCACACAATTTACCACTTTGACAACGATTTCCATAATCCAGAATTTGGCAAGTGAAAACATATCCTAGAGAACTGTGTCCCTACAGCTCTGCAACATTCATTAATCCCTGGGTGGTGTATGAACAGATGTTACAAAGAACTGTTTTAAAACACTTTAAAAAATCCAAACTAATTTGCAATAAATGCTACAGATTAGGAACAAGTCTTGGACAAACATTCAAATCTTCACTGAATCAACTGACTACTCAAAATTATGTGTACTAGGTGGTCTGCAGACAAACTGTCAAATATCTGCTATGTTTTGAGAATCTGCCTTTTAATCCATGAAGTAGCTCTATGTTGTTACAAAGTCAAGAAGTAATCATTATCCCTGTCCCATAAATTGAGCAAACACTTCCCAGGCACCCACTCAACACAAGTCTTCCTTCAGTAAGCGTTTCTACTAGGCGGCAGTGCTGCTGATTTACCATTTCAGGTACTTCAAAGCATTACAATAAAAAGGAAGAAGACATACCAACTCACTCAGTTTGTCCCAGTCATAATCTGGGCGGGCACTGTTGTTTTGCTGTAACTTGCCCAGCAGCAACATGAGCACCTGTTGTTCACTGACCCCTTGGCACTGGAATGGGCTGTACCTGACTGAGGCACTTCCAACAGTCTCATTGCCTGTCGTTCAAGTATTTATAGTTGTCTATGGCCCTGCCCCAAGAAGGGAATTCATTGCTTTTTTTGCACTAAGATAGTGATAGGAAAAAGTTACCTAAAAAGAAATTCCAGAGGTAGAGTTGTTAAATATCAGTGGTGCTGGCAACATTCTCCCAGACATCATATTCCCGCAGCCCTTCCTCACTCAGGACTAGTGTTTTGGAATAATGCAAAAATGTACATCAGGCAGCCAATACTGAGTGATTTCAACAGGCCCATAAAATGTTCTTGGGCTAGAACAGTGAGAAATTCCCTAGTGCTCAGCAGTCCTAAATCAGACAAAACTCCCTTTCACATCACTGGGAGAACAGCCAGAGGGAAGGGCGAACACTGAAATCCACTTCTGGGGTGGTTCACGCCCCAGAGGAGCTTGTCCTGTCAGTGATTTCACTGGGCTTTGGATCAGACTCTGACTGCAGTGAAAGCACTGCAGTTGTGCACACCCTGCAGCAGCTCCTTTCACAGCAACCCAGAAAGGAAAAGCTCAGGTGCCTGGCCAAAGGACCCTCAGCCACAGCCACAGCTCCATCTGTGCTCCAAAGCTGCAGCCATCCAGAGAAACTCCGTTTTCTTTATTCTGCTTACAGATTGTTTCTGTTTGGGAAAAATACTTCACCTTAATTTTTATGTATTAAAACAAATTGTGTTATATGTACTACACATTATTATATAAATTATTTACATATATACATACTGTATTATTAGATATAATGTTTTCTTTAACAATTTATACATTGTATATATCAAAGTAGTTAAAGAAAACCTCT
The DNA here is from genome assembly GCA_013399895.1 of Serilophus lunatus. Taxonomy (NCBI): domain Eukaryota; kingdom Metazoa; phylum Chordata; class Aves; order Passeriformes; family Eurylaimidae; genus Serilophus; species Serilophus lunatus. The sequence continues at coordinate 523,244 of VXBA01005309.1, forward strand.
TAACATACCTAATGTACAGAGGTATTCAATGCCAAGCTACTTTTTATGCAAAAGAATATTAGAAACTGTTCTTTAACTTCACTGGCCTATAAAAGTTTTACATTTTAAAATATCAGCAATCAAACTTTGTCTACTTATTGGTAGAGCTATGTTACCAAGTAGGTCATACAGTAGTTTTATTTTTAGGCATATTTTTAAACACTCATAAGGGACTCAGTAGATCCTCACCTATATAAATTCCTGATGCTTCCATGTGATCAATTAGAGACATTTTCCAAGTGTAGATGATAATTACAATTATTAGCATTTATAGTAAAATGACTAAGCTGGAGATATTTTTGGAAGGGTACAAACTGTCACTGATCAGTTATATCATCCTGATCACTCAAAATGTGCACAAAGTGGGAGCATCCAGCAGGGCTGAAAACTGCATGTTACGAAGATACAAAATCATCTTTGTGTTTGCCTGTGAACGTGTTCTCCTGTTCCAACTCAATGCAAAAGCAGCGGCTCAAGGAGAACAATTCTGTGATCAAATGGAAGTTGGAAAGTCTGAATTCACAAGTCCAACTCAGCTGAAGAACCAGCTTTTCCCTATGACCTTGTAATATCGATTATTTGGTAAAACAATAAATAATTACCTACTCAAGTTCTGCTTTGTCTGAACAGGAGCTGATCTAAAGTGGATGGAGGAGGTTTGATGAAATTGGGATTAGGCTCTTTGACCAGACTGTTTGAGGCCAGTGATTTATTCTACACTGGGAGAGCACCCTGGACAGCAGAGCCTGCAGCAAAAGGCTCTTTGAGTGGCTAAACATTGTTTTCTGGTACAAAAGGGTGGGGTTGTGACCCTCCTGCTACTACTCTGTCTTTCATTTCAGCCAGTCCTTCTCCACCAGATATGGTGACAAAGAGAACAAACAAAATCCTGAAAAGAGCTGCAAGCAGAAAGCCCACAATTCTTATACAAAGTCAGTTCCCACACCTAATACCTCATTCTAACTGCATTTCCTCTGATACCAGGACTTCCACACACTATTGCTGACTACTTCTTACAAAGTAACAGCTACAAAACAGCACTAGATATTTAGGAAGCTCATTCAGAATATATGATGGCATAAACACTTTGAATGGACCCTGGGAAGCTCCATATTAAACACATCTTCCTGAAGTCAGCTCCACAGTCAGTCTTTGTATCCTCTTTCTCAAATGCCTATTTCAGAGTGATGTCTTTTATTAACAGAGAGCACAGTAGTTAGCCATCCTCTGACTCAGGTATAGGAGTATCCAAAGATCCAGGCCTGGGATTTAGAGGGGAGGTACATTTTCTTTATGCTAGTGTTTTTCAAGTATTAATTTTTCTTAACTACTCCCTCTTTTTAAAATACACTAAACAGTGTCAAGAGAATGCTCCGCTCCTATAGTTCATGGTAACAAACAGATGGAACATCAGTAGGCTAAAACCTCAAAATTTTAAACTATGAAAAGAGATACATCTGTTCTTATTTCTTGCTTCTATAAAAGATGATGAGAATGGGAAGAATTTGGAGGATGAGAAACAGGGTCATATGGTATCTATCAAAATGCATATGGTTTCTCTCTTTGTCTCTACAGCACATAAATAAACAAAATCGATCCCAGTACTGCTGCATATAAATAACTGTAGGATGACATTATTAGGCCAATTACTATGACCAGTTATAGACTGAAAGAAGATGACATTTTTCATGTTATGACTCTCAGCTCTCCAGTAATAACACTGGCTCACATCCAGCCTTTCTCAATGCAATTGCATCCACGTGGGAGATGCCGGGTGGGATCTGCTACCGCACCATTCTTCTCACTATGGATCCTTGATCTCACTATTTTAACAACTCAGTTTTGCTCCTAAGCCTGTTTTACCCTTCAAGTGTTTGGGTGCCTGTTCAGTCTCACTCTGCAGGGAGGGCTGGACACTTCAGGAGTTTAAATGAATCCAGCAGTTACACTGGGCCTGCCCAGCTGAATTGCCATTTTCATTCCTATTGATCAACTTTATAATGAGAGATGACCAGCCAGTCGTCCTTAGAGGTACTTTAAGGGACAAACAGAGATTGGCTGAGGTCCTACAGTGACTTACTCTGCATTGAGTTTCATTAGCAAATGTGATGGATTCATTTACATCCCTTGTGCTTTAGCTCACTCTGCTCTAGGAGTGTCAAAATCAAAGGGATAACAAAATATGACATAATCTCAATACTCCCTTCCTTTCCATTCCCCAAAATTTGTAATGAGGTGAATGTGAACTCAGTTTTTTCTTCAAATGGAGTCCAATATCATTAGATAGAAGTGCAGGATGGTAGAAAGGATTCCTGAATCTCTCAGAGAAATCTTACACCGAAGTAGAATTCACTGCTTGGTTTCCCCTGAGATCCTCGGCTTTGCTCTCCTGTTGCAACTGTTTCCAAAGCCAGTGTAAACTTGATTTAGTTTTAAGTTAGTTACTAAGAAAATACCAGTTGTCTAAGTTACAAAATTGCATCCTGATTTGTACCAAAAAGCTGACCACACTGAAAACACCAAGTTCATGAACATATTTTCACTAAAATGAAAATAACTGAGAGGGAAATTCCAGAGTGTCAAGGAAGAGCTTCTGAACAACGTGAATCTGTAGTAAGTGCTTGGATCTTGGAGAAGAAACCTTGGATTCCATTACCTGACTTTGCTGCACTACCAGCTGCTGGCTCTCCCTTTCAAAAACAATCTGAAGGTGTTTCTGCAGAATCTGCACTCACCATCACAATGACACGCATTAATGAACACATCCCATCCACTGTGGGGAAATTACAAAGCTTCAAAAAAGATTCCAGTGCTGGTCTCTGCTTTCCTGTCCATGTTCTTCTCATACTCCACAGACCATTTTTCTTGTACATGATACCACTTTTCAGCAACCTCGAACAGCAGAGCAAGACTGCAGGATTAAAGGAAAAAGATCATTGAATTTTTAAGCCCTATTCTTTCCCCTCATCCAAATCCAAATACGATTGTTTATGTGCAAGTTTTATTTATTCCAGAAGTCCCAGTTCAATTTATTCCAGCATATTCTTGTGGGAATGCTAGTTGAAAACTGGCAATTCCAGCGAATAACTCAGTTTTGGGTCACAACTCCACATTTGTCTCACTCTACTCAACCATCAGGGTTCAACAGATGAGCTGATAGAACCAGTGTTCTCTGGAACTGCCAGGAGGGTGAGGATTGCAGGGTTTTCATTCCAGAAACCTGCACTTGTAGCTTGGTGAGACCCTTGAAATTAGTACTCCATCTGAAAGTTTCCAATAAATTCCACTCCACTAATCAGCTTGAAGGCTGCTAGAAAATTCCCCAAAGATGTGAAAAATTCTTAGAGGAAGATTTTATTCACAGAATATCTGACTGGAACCAGTAGGATCCTCCTCAAAATTTACTCTCTAATAGTTTTGCTTATCACAAAGGGGTCTTTTTGCACTTTAAGCAGTAGAGTTGTAATAGAGAAGGAGTTTGGACTCTGTGTATCCTTCAAATGCTTATCATTTCAATATTGTACATCACACTTTTAAGTCATGTTTTAACATCTTGCGTTATCAGAAAACTCTATATGTCTTCCAAATTCACTCCTACTGCTAAAAGTAAGTGTATATTTTAGGATAAGAGAGGGAATTTGTGCAGGTTTTTACGTTTAATTATTCCAAAAGGCAAATTCAAAGACTCCAAAAAATTGCTAGCTCTTTTCATCACAAATATCTGGGTGTCCAAATAGGAACCCAGAGTCCATCTGTGATGGAAGCTTCAGGTATTCAGTATTCTGAGAGTGTCTCAGTATAACCTCATTATAGCAGCCAATCTAACACCTGAACTTTCACAGCTCTTCACATATCAAAAATTTTAATGTAAGACAATGCAGAAATTGAAGAATAAAATATTCAATATATTCATACACACACTTTACCTTTCTCTGTTAATCAACAATAAAACGAGAGATCAGTACTTTGTCCTGGGCAGGACTACATCAATTACTGCCTTATGAGCATTTAGGAAGAAAAGATGAGGTCAAGATGAAAGAACATAAATAACAAGAAGGCAAATTGCAAATCGGTAGAACAGTAGTGAGAGGCTCATGTTGCACCAGGTGTTGAGCCAGCTCTACAGCTATATTCACAGCTCTAGTGAAGCCCATTAAACTGAACTACATCTTCCTAGGAAGGATTGTGTTAAATATAGTTGTGCTCTGGTGAATCTAAAATATCATTTCATAAGGCTTAAATTACTTGGTCCATCATTTATGCATTGTAATTCTGGCTCAAGAACATGCAGAAGTCCAACACCCAACCAGGCAAAATGCTAGTAGCTTTAGACTGAAAAAATCAGATCAATCTGGTATGTCAAAAACTGAGGGGAAGCCGTCCCCATTACTCTAGAGGTGTTCCACAGGCTGGGCTCTCCACCCCATGACATGAGTGTCACCACATTCATATTTGCAATGTAAAATTAACGGCACTGCTACAGGGAACCCAGGCTACTCTTAGGCTCTTCCCAGAAAATAATTCTGTTCTGTTATTTTGTTTATTCTATGCAAAATGCTTTTGAAATAATTTAAAATAACTTTAGATTTTCTTAATATCACTAATTAAAAAGCTCCAGATTCTTAGATACACAGTCTTTTAGCTTTGTTTTCAGAAAAAACAGTGATTTGAAGCAGTACTTGCAAAATGTAGGTTCCACACTACACTGCTGTAAACACACACTTACAGACCCTCTCCTGCTTCAGCCCTGCTCCTGCAGAAATTCATGCAGTTTAATCTGAAGTCACTGCCATATATCTCAATTTTCTGAAGAATTTCCTGTAAAACTTACTGACATTCACTTTTATGGGTTATAGGAGATCCTTCACAGATCCAGCATTAAAATTTCCTCACAGCCAGCGTGCCCAGAGTACCCACAAATGTAACTAAGAAGGCACAAGGCACAATACCTTCAGTATGAGACAGCAATCAAATGCTCTGCCATTAGAAGCATCATTGCAACATGACACCTGGTGTTTATTTGATTGGCACTGCAGAATATACAGACAATTCTGTACAAGCAGGCACACAGAGCTACCAATTAATAATAAGATTAAGAGAATTTGATCAACAACACTGAAGGATTTGATCCCTCCCCCCCAAGCCTTTTTACTCGTTCTTAAGCCAAAAGACTTAAATTCAGCACCAGAGTGCAGAAGCCCACTACAAGCAAAGCCAAATGCATCCTGGGCTGATCAAAAACAATGTGGCCAGCAGGTCACAGGAAGTGACTCTCCTCTGATCAATCCTGATGAAATCCCACCTGGAATACTGTATCTATGATTCTATGAAATAAATTTGTAGAAACCAATCTTTACGGGATGTTGACAGCCAAGGTGGATTGTCAATGCCGGTCTCATTCTCGCACCTCATGGACACAAGAAATAGGCCCAGATGCAAATCAGGCACAATCTGTGAATCATTGGCCAGTAAAATAGAGGCACAAAGCACATAACTGTGACCCTGCAAAAAAAATCCTTCGGTTGATGCTCCCACTGACACCAAGGGACCTTGGCAAGAAACCAACATCTAAGCAAGCACTACACAGCCACTTTACCAGGCCCAGTAATAGACAGCTTTGTTTAAGCAAAAGTTCTCAAGCTGTTGGAAATAAACTTGTTTGCAGGAAAAATAGAGGTCATAAAGAGTCAAATTCAGCAAGAGCTACTGCCCAAGCCCGACCATGACATGCAACTGGGTTTTCACTGATGCCCTGGTGTTACAGGAGCTCAGGCAGAAAAGCAGAGTTTTCATCTCTACAGTTGGGATTATTAGTGTTTTAGAAAAGGAAAAAAAAAAAACAACCCGAAAAAAAAAACCACAACCCAACAAAGACAAAAGGATTTTGCTGGGAAAGACCCTGGTTTAGATCTCCGGACAAGAATTGCGTTTTGTGTGTACAATGCATCTTAGTTCAGATGTTCTTGTCGGGAAAAAACTCATCTCATTTACAGACAATCTGCAGGGTTACTAAAGAGTTCTTTGAAAAACAGGTTTTTACTTTTAAAGTAGTATGGAAAGTATACACCAGTGAATGAAAACAGGAAAAGTCTGGAATTCCATTATGACACTTTTAGAGTCATTCAAGCTACAGCTGCAGTGATTAATATTTATGATCAGGTTATCTTTCCCCTCCAAAACAGTCTATTTCACAATAATTCTTGAAGACAATATGCAGATACCATATGGTCCCATGAACATCTGCAGCCCAGAGCCATCTCTGTCAGGAGCCCTGAATGTCAGTCTGAGATTGCCCAGGAGTTTCCATCTGATCTGCTGCCTCAGGGACTGAAAGAGCAATAACAATAAAGGGAACCGTGAGTGTTGTTTAATGTTTTCCAATGGATCATGCACATTAGAAACAGCAATTAATGATTTGGTTTATAATGCTTCAGGGAATTACTGTCCAACAAAATAATGTAAGTAATTTAAATTTGCAATAAAGTTTAAGCGTGCAGGCATTTTGTGGCACCAAACAGCACTGATTTGCCTGAGGAAAACAACACTGTTATTGCAGCCACATCCAGATAATCCACAGAAAAAGCCATATCAACCCTTAAGTGATTTGATTATACTCTCTTACTGTGCACGAGTCCTCAAAGGCATATTCAAAACCAAATACACCTCACTGAAAGACCACAGGAGCAAAAACCCAGCACAGAGTTAAAGAACCCTTTTTTACACTTTAAAAGTATTGCTGCAGTCCTCTCCTCCAAAATAAACTCTCCAACACTTGCAATTGTCATTATTATTCTATTTTTAAGAATGCCTGTATGACTTAGCCCATGGCACCATAAGAAATTAAAAACCAGGCCCATGAAATGACCTATATAAGAAACAGCTGCATTTGCCCAAACTTCCCATGGCCATTTTCTCTAAGGGTAAGTATACTTGGTAGCTGCAAACAAAAAAATTCAGATTAGCATCTGTCTATCTGCAGCCCCAAGAATCTGAACTTTCCCTCCTAAAAATTCTTGCAAAAAACCCGTTGTACATCATGTCCTGCAAGTCAATACATCCAAAGCCAGAGGAGAAATGAGTTTTGGAGGAAAAGACACAGAGCATCTCTACTAAGGCAGATTTTTATTCTTTGCCACTGAAGGGATGTCGCAAAGTTTGGCTGTACACATGAAATGATTTACTTTAAATACTTATCCAAACACAAAACACAGGAACTTGATCTCAACATCTCAGACTGATGTGTATCTTAAACTTTCACACTTCTACTGTACATTCATGTTTTTTCGCCAGGGCATTTCTTCTGACCTGATCAAGAAAGTCCTTTAATGGAACTGTTTATAGAGACTGGGAAGCATAACCAGAAATATTTTCAAAGGAAACTAAATGTATTTTGGTAATGTGTAAGAATGTTATTGAAATGTGTTTATGCAAGCTTGGTCAAATTAATTTTAAATGTCAGGTAAATATTAATTATTTTTTATTGACAAAAATAATGAAAAAAGTTTTCATTAAAAGTTTAAAACTTCTACAGAAAATTCTTAAGCACCTTGAATGGGCTGATAGTTATCAGCATCAGAGGTGACATACTCAGACTTGCTTTCTCTTATAGTATACTGATATGTTCAAGAGATCTCTGAATAAAGTTACCCCAGTGTCTCTAACACCTGACAAAAATGCACTGATGGATTAAAAAATCCTAAATATTTCTCCCTCACAGAGTAATCACAGTAAAGTTATTCTTCCCAGCATGCTTCACCTGCAGCAAAAGAGCTTTCATGTGGCTCGAGTTTTTAAAGAAGAGTCCTCATCACCCTGCAATGTAAAGTCATTCCCATATTTCATGTGCTCCTTCTCCTGTCTCCAGCAATTTCCTCAGAGTCTATTCATCACACTGCACTAGTTCAGTGATATTTATTTAGGCAGCTGCACTTACATACCAAGAGGCACCACATAGCCCTCGAGGGTCTCATCGTCCCAAAATCCACGCATGCACCATCATTCTCTCCAACAGCTCCAGGCAGGACATGCCCACGCTCCCCTGACTGGGCACATCTGCCCCATGCAAAAGGTAACACGATTCCACACCAAACTGCCAGGAGATTGATAACTGGGAAACATTCCTGACAAAATAAAACTGCTTGGGCACAGTTCTCCATGGCAAGCGGGATTAAAAGAGAATGACCCTTTCTTCCACAGTCCATTCCCTGGAGCAGGAATGCCTTCCATTGTCATATTTAATCACTAATCATGGGAGCTGGAGTGAAATCAAGCAAACAAGTCATTACTTTAACTTCCGACATTTCAAAAAAAATAGTATCAGGTTTAATGCATAAATCCAAACCTTGAACATTGAGTAAAATTCACTTTGCTCAAGCCCCTCATTCCAGCGGCTGTGACCTGCATCCCCCTCTGGAAGAGCAGAAGTTGAGCTACTACTAACACATATGAACTGTGCATGTACCTGCAGCCTTCACTCAGATTTCAGTTGTGATGAGCATCAAGGTACTCACCTGATCAAACAGATTTTATACCTCAAGTCCTAGTAGGAGAGCATAAACTTCCCCAGCTTCAAATGAAGTGATAGGCAGTTTTCTCATCTCTGTAGGAAGGACAACAACTCTGCCAAAATTAATGGAATGGAGGTTGTTGGTGTATTTTACACCACAGAAACTCAGCCATATATGTGCAGGACAGGACTGATATACAACAGCCACTTATGGGCAGGATATCAAGAATATTTTAATGTTTAGTGCCACAAGGATATTTAGTCAATAAAAAACCTGTATGTCAGTAGAGTAGTGAGGGCAACCTTAATACAACAGTGTGCCAAAGGACCATTTGTAGCCTAGTCCTTGTTATAAAACATGCCTGCTGCAGAGGATGGGAGGTAAAACTTGTTCCTCCCTGACTCCTGACAGAGAATCACTCATCACAAATCAAGAACTCCCTGGAGATTCCTATTTTAGTGCCCAGAGGAAGCGTCTATCTGTGTTATTCCAGAGATCTGTTATCTTCTTCCCACACTGGCAGCAGCCTGCCATGAAAGCAATCAAGGGTTAAACTTTGCTGCCTCACATGCATCTTGCTGTGCCTATAAATCTGAGGTTACAAGAGATGTGTTTCTGGAGACTTCCTGCAAATCACTGCAGAGGCTCCTGTTTCTTCTTTGGGTCAATGAATAATCATGAACATCCATCAACAATTAAATAGTATGGGGCTAATCAGGCATCACTATCATCAGATAGTACCAATTCCTATTTGTTTCAAAAATCTATGCTTTATAAAGAATGCATATTTTGTGCTTTATGTCTGCAACCAATACGTACATGAATTATTAATGTGCTACAAAATGAGAATATTTTTGGGGGAAAATGAACTACCTAAGGCATTTTCATATAAATGACTACAATTTAACTTTCAAAAATATTTCATTTTTCAACACTCTGCTCACTTCAAATTTAAGTCTGTACATTGGATTTGGCCAAGCATGTCACAAGAAACCTCACACTTGTAAATGATTAACCCATGAAGACCCAGCACAGATTAAACATAGAAGCAGCAGCCGTGCAGTACTGGGCAGATATCACTCACCCTCCAGACGTTCTAACAAGTTTCTGCATGAGCAGCTCCAGAAAGCTGAAGCCAGTTCTTGTAATGCTTGGATGGTCTGTTTAGCAGGAGCACATCACTGCTCTTCCATACCACTGCTCTAAGCTGTGCACCAGGAAACACCTCCCAAACACAGAATGTGCGTGCGTGTGTGTGTATGCACTGCCCATGTACTGGTGGCTTCACTGGGCTGACAAGTGCAGTTCCCTCTGTTCTATCATACTCGGCTCCCAGCACCAAACAGTTTAACTACATGTGGAGGAAAGGGTTTGAGTATCCAAAGGACCCTTACATTCCTGAAATACTATTGTAGACAATGTCTTTTTCATCTAGTCCTCCTTATGTTCATCCAAATTCAGCAACCCTGCGAATCTCAGGGAAAGAGAATTGTAGTCGATCTTCAGAAAAAGCCTCAAATCATCAACATCATTTAAGACTACTCTATATGTAATAGAAAGTCTCTTGTTACACACTAGGCAAATTAATTCTCTCCCTCATCTTGCTGTGCTTCCTTCTGCTGAAGGCTGGACTGGGTGTCTGATAGCAAAGTATCACAACCTGCAATAATCAAGCACAGTAGGGGAAAAAAAGGTCAAAATAAGGAATAGTGAATTTGTCTATAGAAAAGAAATGAAAATGGATTAAAGTAATTGAAGCAAAAATTCACACAATAACTTGCAGGTGAACGCTCTAATTCCAAATTGAAGCAAACCCAAACTAAAGTAACAACTCCTGCAACAGCAGGAGCTGAGTTGTTCAAACTTGGAGGTTCTTCAAACAAATGGTTTTAGACAGAACATATGGCCATGTTCCAAAGACCTCCACTTCACTCAGGATTTCCTGCAGATCCTTCTGCTCAGTTCTCACAACAGACTTCCTCATTTAGTGGTCTGTTATTCCTGGAGATGCAATTCCCAAGATCCAGAGATGTGATGCACATCTGGCCACAGCTGTGTCAGATGGAAACATCCTCTTTTAAGTCTTTAAAATACTCCTCTGGTCAAGGAAACATGCAAAACTATGTAGGCAAGAATTTATTTCAAGCAGGTTCCTGCAAACAGTATATAACAGGTGGGAAGCCCATCAGCTTCCACAAGGCAACTGATGGAGAAATAAAGAGAAAAAAGGAAAACTCATTTTGAAAGTCTAGTTTTTAGAAAATTCATGAATGCAATTTAGTTATTAAAAAGTGACTATATATAACCTACACTTCAGGTGATGATTCTGTAATAACAGTGACATAAAAGTTTTATAGGCAGTTTTAGCTGTCAGAAGAGCTCCTACATTATTAAATCAATGTTCAGCAGATAAAGTAACACTTCTATCTGTAAGGAAAGCTTTGTCCAGTTTAATTTTTAAACTAGTTCAGTGTACAGTTCTCACTGTACTTCTTTCCCGGCCACTCACCTCCAACACAGAACTACTATGTACTGATCATCTTGCCCTCTACCCAAAATAATTTTTTCAAAAAGATAAAGCCTGTATCTGCATAAGCTTATAAAGCATTACATCTTCTGTTTTCCAAGAAAAATGTATCAGAAGGCCAAGCCATAAATTTAGAAGATAAAACAAAGTCAGAGGATCTGTGATACTGTGATTTTAAAATATGCAAAACTAACAATCTTCGCTCTGCTGACTTTTACACATTTTAACAACTCAAAGAACCATACAATATGTGAGCTGCTTCTGCCTGAAGCCCACAACAGACACAAAACTTTGCACCAACGTGAGCCATGGTTAATTCCTCACCAGAAAAGGAACCTCCAGTGCAGCTGGGAACGTGCTGGCCAACGCCTCGTGTGCCTAGAAAATTAGTTTCAGAGGCCAAAGGAAATACATCTTCTTTTTTGAGTTCCCTTTTACCCACACATTCAAAGAAGATATTTCTTTTGTTATTTGACCTTCATAGGCACCAGGGCAGGGACCATTTTACATGTATACACAGTGTTCAGTACAACTATCCTGATTCAATCAAGACTGCAGTAAAATATGTGACAAGTTATCATAGGTAAAATATGTCCCTTTTTTTTTCAGGAAAAAGAAAGTTAGAGGACAATTCACTATTGCAATTCATCTTCTCAGGAAAAAGGAAAAGAGAAAAATCCGGCTTTGATAATTTTCCCTCCTGTGGCAACTGAGGACACCAGAGGAGTCATACTGGCATTTCCCCACAAAAGACAGTGGTGGTCTAATTTACTGCTGCACAGCACAGGGGAGCACAGAGCCAAAGCTGTCTGCGCTCTTGGCAAAGGGCCGGTGATCACTCATCTAATCCTCAAAGGGTGACAAATCTGTGGATTTCCACTTGAAAAGGAAACAAACTGTTCTGAGGAGCAACTGCTAAGTGATAGGTGTGGGAATACTTTGATTTCTGCAGGTGAGAAAAAGAGAAATCGGGCGTTGTCAGAATGAAATAACCTTGAGGCTCACCAGTAAACGAAGTGCCTGGGATATGTCTCACTGAGATGGTCTGAAGGAATGTGTAACACCTTTTGCTGAGGAGAGGCATATCCAGGCAAAAGGTGTGTGCTGAATGCACTCAAAACTCCCAGGGTCACAGAGAAGCCAAATGTCCATTTGCTTCCTGTTTTACGTGTCAAGTTGAACAGTCTATTTTGAATGCTTTGATCCTTCTAAAGCCTGCTGTCTTATCAACAAAGCTTTCTCGTTTGAACTGGCAGACATGACCTTCTCAAGGGAACCTGCAATTCTGACTGTAGATCTGCTCTTCAGTTCTGCTAAGGGGCCATGGGGATCTACACTGCTTTCCTTTCCTACTCTGAGTGATCCAAAACCCAAGGGGCTCCTGCTGCTCACTGCATGGATTAGAAGAGGGCCACGTGACGGGTCAGTGATGCACTTGGTCTAAGTAGGTAACACTCTCCTACCATTGCCATGGGAAGACGAAATGAGATGCACAGTCAGCAGCTACCAGTGCTCTGAGCTGAGGCCACAGGCACTAGGGGACCAGCAAGCTGCGTGTGCACAGAGGGGACAGCGGGCACTCAGCCAGCTCCTGCTGAAAGCAGGGGGATGGTCCAACGGATGCATTAACCTATTTGAAATTTTCCTTTGGGTGACATCCACAATGTGCATGGCATGTTTGGTCACCTCCAGTGAGCTGGATTTAATTTCATGAAATTATTTCTCATTTTAATTGAATGTAGCAGTGCATGATCAATAAAGGCAAGCATTATCTTAACTGCTGATCACTAATTCATAAAGACACGAGGCTTCTCCCAATAACACCGATGGGCTGGTTTGCCTGATTGGTTTTAATGTATGCTAAAATATGGGAATGGAACAAAGCCGTATCCCTATCCCTTGCAGTAAGCTGATAGCTGACTTCCATTCGTATCCCTGCACCGCTCTACATTCAGATCTACTTTAAGATTGTGCAGCTGTGTAAGAAGTTTCCGCAGAGAGACACAGGATGAAAGGTATGATACAACATGGCATAGTTCCATATTAGATCTTCGTTCAGGAGCCTCTGTGTTTGATTCAGAAACCAAAGTCTGATAGGATCTATGGAGCTCAATATCAAATTGTCATTCTAGGAGGCAGTAAATGTAGTTACAGATATTTGCTATGAAATCAAAAGATGCAGGAGGTGCAGATGCAAAGCACTGAATTGGTACAATTCACTTCTGCCAGGTCATGTAAAAAAATAGTGACTTCACGTCAACGTTATAACCAGCACAGCACAACATGATTTAACATAAATTTTGTCAGAAGAAACACTGTCAGCTGCTTTGAATAACCCCACAGAAATATAATACACTCATGCCTCATCTAGAAAAATTCACATTGTTGACTGATCTGCCATTACACAAATACAGTAATAATAGCAAAATTATAGTTTCAGAAGAGCAAAACAAGCTGCTTGTTACTAACTCTGTTAGATAGGGATTACCAGGTACAAAACACAGAAACTACACAGCAATATCCATGGTAGCTTCTAACCAGCAACTTCTACCTCCTCAGTGTAACACCAGTCAGGCTGATGTCACACAGAGCTCCAGTAGAAATTAAATCCTGGCAAGACTGGCACACACTGAATCTTGCATTCCTGGAGGTTGGATTTAATGTGCACCACTCTCACAGGTCAGTTAAGTGTGTTTTCTCTCAGATATCCTCCCTTAGGGACCCTTCATCCTGTGTGTTCGGAGAAAGTTTCCTGAAGGCATTTGAGAAATATTGATTAGAAGAGTGTTTACAAATATAGGACCAAAGCCAACTTGAAACAAAGTTAGAAGTATTCACTGAGCACTGGATTTAGCTTGGCAACAATATTTCCTATCCCTTTTTCCTCATCTGTTACAAATACCTCTATACTGTAAATGGAAAGATTTGGAATTAGGAAGATGAAATAAAATACCATCTTTTAAATATGCAATACTGAGTTTATAGCTCTCTTCCCTCTGGCACCTTGTCAGAATAAAATAAAAAGGCTCAGGAAATCTAAATGAGAAAAGCCCTACTCCCAATACTTTATCAGTGAAAAATTTCCATGGCAATACTGCTTTGAAGCTAAACGGTTTTATTTATAGAAGAAGCAGTTCTCATGGTTCATTTGCATTTCCTCCAGATTATCCTAACCATACATGATCAGTTGTTAAGATCTTGATATTATCTGTGCAGTGCTAGCAATTCACTTAAATATTTGAAACATGAAATGATAAATAAATTAAATGCTCACGCTACTTGCCATACTCACAATAGGCTGCAGGGAACTCAGGGGTCTCCAGAGCACAGCACAGGGTAACAGCACAGAATGACTCACATGGTCATTGTAGAAATATCTCATAACACTGCTGAGAGCACTATGAATGGGGAGCAAATGGAAGGCATAGGTGTGGGGGCACCAGAAGGAACAGCCAGAGAAGGAATATAAAGGTGACAGATGCTGACAGCAGGTCATGATCCAACAACTCCCACATAAGAAAAATAAAGGATACTGAAAGAGAAACTAAACTCATGAAGAGGTGGTTGTAGGAAGACACAGAGTAGGGGAAGAGCCAAGTCAAGACTTAGATGAGAAAAGTAAATCCTAACCGTGGAGAGAAGTGGGACACAACAGACAAAAGGATCACAACTCCTATGAGCTCCTAAAGGGTACAAATCAGGCACATTCCAAACCAGCACGTACTTAACCAAGTCTAGAAGGTTACAGGATACATAACAAGAACCAGAGTGCCAGCATAGCTTGAATCTTTGCCAGGCCACTTGGGAAACATGCCTTGGTGCCTGGATGGTGGCATGCCCACCTGGACACGTGCATCTTGGTGCTTGTGGGAGTGTAAGTGAAGTAGCATTTGTTCTTCCCCCATGGAAAATTATCATGTTATTGTAACATTCATTACTATACCTTGCCTTGGAGTACTATAAAAGGTAGTTACAGCTTTTGCCTTCAACCTTGATGAGGGGGAAGGCAGAAAAGAAGGAAGAATCATCTGTAAGAGATCACTGCCATTAAAAACAAAAGCAATAAAGATGGTGAAATCTAGTGAGAAATATGTTTCTGGTATTTATTTCCAATGTCAGTCGCTCCAGCAGAGGCAGAAAGCATGTTATGTTTTATTTGCAGAAACCTGTGATTAAGTTCAGCTATTTGAATGTTGCCTGCAGCTTTGCAAGAAAGTTCTTTGCTCATACTCCTAATAAATATTCACACATAGTTAATCTCTCAGCAAGATAACTCTGTCACTGAAGCCCACAAATAGGTATTATGGGTTTGTTGTTTTTTTTTTTTAAGAACACTATATCCAAAAAACTGGAGAAGGCTCAAGAGAAAAAAAAAAAGCCTCAGCCTCCACTGTGCTGGACCCCAGGCTGGGCTGCCCAGGACAGGGAGAAGTGCAGCCTTGATTTCATTAAAGGGAGGACTCCAGCCTTGATTTCATAAAAGTCAGGACTTCAAACAGTCCCAGCCAGAATGAACAGGCGGTTATCACCAGGAATACATACTCCAAACAGGAATACCAGTAAGGACACAGCTATACAAATGCAGGTGGAGGAAGTGTTGCTCATGTTGACTTCAATCAATGGCTCTCCCACTGACATTATACATGCCAGAAGAGGGACCTTTAACTTTGACTCTTGGTGGACATAAACACGAGCACCCTTCCTACAGCCAGCATAAGTTACTATGCAGGGTATTGACAGTTATTCTGTTTACTGAAATTAAAAAACATCCAAGAATCAAGAGCTGCCTTCAGCTTTACCAAAGAACCATCAGCACATATATCTAAAGATTAAGTGAAAACTATCAACTGCAGCATTCTTGCAATAATTTAATGCACACAACAGTGCCATCCAAAAATCTCATGAAAACAACACATACTCTTTAGCTCCTGTAACCATATTACTGGAAATAGATTTTGCACAATCCTCCTTCAAACAGCCATTTAAACCCTAGGCTTAAAGGAGATTATGCTGTTTGCTGATTTAAGCTGAAAGGGAAGCTTGTTCCAGTCATCTGGGGGCTCCAGAGGCAAAAGCTCATCTGCCAAATTCCCTCTTTATCCAAGCACAATGTACAGCATCTAAATTGTGATGATAATCTTGAGGCAAAACGACTTTGCTTTCAAAGATAATGTTTAAGGCACTTTCTGAAGCTTTTCTGGCTTTTCTGGGGATTGTTTCAACTTTGGTCTAACAGTGATATGATGTTGCCTGATCTGCTTGATCTGTGAAAGGTGATTTACTTCAGTATCAGTACAGATAACCCGTCTGCAAACTTTCCTCTTGCACCCAAAACACAGAGGCCAGTCAGCTTCTTACAGATACGAGCTGCAGAGAAGGAAAAAATTGACAGCACAGTCTAACTAGAGCTTACTGTGGGACATAAATGCAGCATTTATGTCCAGTTCTGCTGCCCACTCCTCATGTTTCCCTGGTCACATGTAGCCCCCTCAGTGCAAAGAAGTGGCTGGGCACAGTCATGGCTGCTCCCTTGTCATGGACCCCACCTGCAGTGCTGCATCTGCTCTGGGGTGATCAGCACAGGAAGGACATGGATCAGTTGGAATGACTCCAGAAGAGACAACAACATGATTAGAAGCAAGGAGGAGCTCTGCTATGAGGAAATGTTGAGAGGATTGGGATTTTTCAGCCTGGGAAAGAGAGGGTTTCAGGGTCTTCCAGTACCTGAGGGGAGTCTGCAGGGAGAGGATCTGTTTGCAAGGGACTGGAGTGACAGGACAAGAGAGAATGGTTTCAAATTGAAAGAATATGTTTAGGTTAGATATAAGGAAAAAAAATCCTTAGAGAGCAGTGAGGCCCTGGCACAGGTTGCCCAGAGAAGCTGTGGCTGCCCCATCCCTGGAAGTGCCCAGGGCCAGGTTTGACAGGGTTTGAAGCAACCTGGGATAGTGAAAAGTGTCCCTGCCCATGGCACATGGTGGAACAAGATGGTCCCTTCCTACAAAGCCCTTCCTATGATTCTCTAATTTTGATACTTACTCAGCCCTTGCGGTTCAGTTGCTGCCATTTGCTCCAGAAAAGCTGAGAAAAGATCCATGTTCCCATGTAGCAGCAGTGGCCAAAGCAGCTGGAGCCATCCTGGTCATCCAAAGCACCAGCCCAATGGCACAGGCCACAGAACTCGCTTTCTGCATCACACCTTATTAATTAGGGAGGCAAAATGTTCTGCCTCCAGGCAAATTAAGGTACACACTGTTGAGTACAGTGGAGTCCAAGCCTCATGCAGGTTCTCCTGTTATTGCCATAGGAAGGAAATGTGACAGATCCTATACAAATCTCCAGGGTTGATGGACTCCAAGAATTGTTCAGACAGACTGAAGTCAGAACTACAGCCTATGTTGTTCCTAACATCGGTTCTTTGCACATTCCTTTGTTGTTTTTGCTATTTAGTACTGTGAAAATGAAAAAGCAAAGGAGGAACCATACAGCGATTATGAACATGCTCACCTCTCCAAATACCATATACTGCTCAGACTTCGCCTTACCAAGTGGAGTCTCCAGTGGCACACATCATTTTTCTTCCTGTTATCACAGTTGAGATACTTCTCATTCCAGACTCTAACCTTTATTTTCCACTATTATTAACACTTGATGAAAAGGCAACAAGACTGGATAATACAGTACATGAGAATTCAAAAGGCAATGCAGTGGAAAACTGTTAATGGTTAAATGCATCATTATGTCCAGCAATATTACATAATTAACAAATTTAATCATTTAACACTCTAACACTGCAAACTTCCATTAAATGTGTAATTTCATATACGAAATAATTATTCATTTATCAATAGGAGATGACTCTACTTCAGTACAAAAGTAAAAAATACAATTAGATGCAGCAGGGCAGAACGAATTTCTGGTAGTAAGACGGGCTGGGGCTGCGTGTGCAGCACTTCGGTGAGGCTTCGAACTCATAATTCTCATAGGACAATGCCTCCAAGTACCTCAGGTCATTAGCAAAATTACATAGCTAATGAAGGGCAAATTAATGGAGCTCTGGAACATTACATAAGCCTGTAAGAACAGCTACTTGTTATACACCACCAAGAAATAATTGCAGGCAGAGCCAGTCTCATGAACTCATTAAGTTTTAACAATGGAAATGGGGCAATCTATTCCCCAAAGAGAATCTCCTCTGACTGTGTGGCTGATATGTCCACAGGCTCCAAAGGCAATCCTGAGAGAGTTTAGGAAGATGAGACCACAGGTGTGCAATACAAGCCAGCTTTGGGCTGGCAGTCCTCACCATTCTGAAAAAACCCAAGCTGCCTGCTTTAGGGCAAACAAGACCTGGAACATGTCAAGCAACACCACACAAATATGGAATGAGATCTCAAGAAATCAATCATGGTCCTACTGAAAATGTTCAGGAGAAATATTGTGGGGATGACACCTATGCAGGAGGAATATCTGAAGATACTTGTGTGGCTTTGACGTATTCCTCCCCAGGTCAGTGCTGGCAAGGCTGTTACACCTCAAATGTGGTGCACACTGCATTTAAACACACCCTCAAGAGCAGGCAGTCCTGAGAACAAGCACTGCACTTGTGCCAGTAGTAAAGAGCTTTCGTAGAAGGAGTAGCACATCTTAAAACAAATTAGGATGTGTTTTTGCAATACCAGGAGCTGAGAGCAGTCGCTCTCTATTGGTCCCAAAATTAGTGGTTTTAGTATCACATCACAGAGCATCACACAAGCTGAAAGGGCAAAGATGCTGAAGGCAGAAACTCCAAATAAAGGTTTCCACAAGTTATGTTATTCTTCTGGACCTTCCCCACCACCCCGTACAACCTGTTTCACTACAGCTAATTCTAGGACAGCTCAGATTTCCATATAGTTGCTGAGGTGGGGGCAAATTCACTTAAGCACCGAAAAAAGCAGATCATCATCTGACACACTCCACCATGAGCACAGTGAAGAGTTATAAAAGCAGAGTTCAACACCCTGCTGCACTGTTTTGAACCCAAACCAAAAGCCAAAGTCTTGAAAGATGACCCACAAAACGTGATCCACTAAGATCCATCTAAAATGTGTTTGGATTAGAGGTGTACTGCAGAGTAAGTATAACTGCCAAATTCAAACTTTGTACAATATTAGGCTTTCTCACTACTCCAACATCCAAGCTCCTCCCTGCTATTACCACAAACATCCGGTCAAGGCAGCCTCACTAACACAAAGCAAAATCTCTTGTAAGTATTTTTTAGTGATTTTCTGCAAGTATTTTCAAATGTGGCCCCTACAAATGTATTTTTCCGAGTACCTATTAAACTATTAGTTCTCTCTCAAAAAAATCTGGGTAGTAGTTAGTTTTTTCTACTCTAAAAACCCAAACCCAGTAGCCGCAACAAAGTGACAACAAAGTCTGACAAACAAATATAACTCTTGGGGATACTTGGTGTCTTGCTCTTGGAAGAAATACAGACTGTCAGTACAAACTATTAAAATGATCACTAAAGTTGATCCAAATTTTGAAATGCAGCAGTATTTCTGTAGGGAAAAAAGGAAAAAACTAGTTAATTTATGCCACTCAATCTAGCAGGAGGTTGGAACAAACTACTGGCTTGCATAGGCTCCTCAGGTCCCAGATCCAATACTTACGGATACTGGAAAAAGCAGGCTGCTAGATCACACTAGCAAGTGGTTAATAAAAGAAAAAAAAAAAAAAAAAGATCAGGTGAAATGACAAAAGTCTTCAATTTTCAGGAAAACCAAGATCTTCTCACAGGACAAGTATATAATGTAGCATGTACATTAAATACAGCACTGCCAACTAGACTAGACCTAAAGGTCTCAGAGGCCCTATTGGAATTCTCTGAAGAAAATGTAGAAATGTCAAATGGAAGATGAGGAATCTTTTGTTTCCTCCACATATAGCTGCTGATTCACATATAACTATTACAATCCCGGGTCTGAAGCTTAATAGCCCTCTTGTAAAAATTAACACCACAATATTCTGCAATCCACATCAGTGGCAGCTCTCCAGAGCTCCCAACTTCAACAGCTCCCTGGGCAACAAGTTTCATGGGCTAATTCACTTCTATGTTGTCTTTACTAATTTCATTAAAGCTCCTTATTGAGTTCATACCAAAACTGCCACCTCCTGCTCTCAGCACTCCTGAACCTCACATAGTTTTTAAACCTTAGGCATTGCATAATTTCATCTCAACCACCTAATGAACTGTAAAGGACTCCTATATGAAACAGTCCTTTGCAACTAGGGCAAGACTCCACAGAACTATAAAATAGGAACCATGGAAAATAATGATTCATTTTTCAACTTCCAGGAACATTGCCGGTTTCATTGCTGTCCACAGAGGAGTCATAGACGCTGCTTTGCTAAATTCCTGACTGACTGCAGTCAAATAGATCACACTGGGCAAAGCTGAACTCTGGCAACATCGCTGGATGCCTTTGCCGGACGCACCAACTGTAACTTCCTGGGGTTTCTGCCAGCCCATTCCCAGTACTTTATTAGCTGCAATGGAAAATAATGCTCCTCACATACAGTGACAAAGGGTTTCAGAGAATGAACAAACCATTTTCTTGCTGGGCCAGTATCATCACATCCCAATTCAGTTCAGACTCATAACACCTATAATAGAATTGAGACTGCAAGATCTACTCATAGAGTGTGGTAAGAAGGGTCAGTGCCTGGTGAGTAGGTTTTATAATGTCTCTCCAAAACATGTATCAGATATAGAATTCCTAGTCCATTTTTCTTGTCCCCATTACGTGCTGACTGGTTTTGTTCCTCATATACATTACAGAATACAACAGATATACGTTAGCCATGAGTTGAGTCCCTGAACTATTCCCAAGGTTTGCAATATTATCTGTTGTATAGATCACTTTGTCACCTCAAAGGATAACTTGGTGAGTAGGGGCATTACAGGAAGTTCAGTTTAGGCTCAGTTCTTGCATCTCGGAGAGCTATTCAAATTCCTGAAGCAACCAGAATCTGAGTGACCACTCAAGTTATCAGTCTGAATCAGGTTCTTTAAAAAGCCTATACATTTTTGTCTACTCCCTTTAATCCTGAATTCCAGTAATCTTTTCAGTGCAAGAACTACCTCCTATCACACATTCTCTGATGGGGGTAATTCATAATACACAACCTCGAGCATCAGCCTGGAAGAACAAAGTTCAGCCTGGTCTCTGTATAAAGGATGGAGAGCATCAGCTACTCCAGGGAGCAATGTGATTTTCACCAGGCAATGGTTACTTTATCTCCATCTCCATACATCACATTCTTCAAATGAAGAGTCAGATTTTCAGTGAGACTTAATTACAAATTGAAGTTTGCTTTTTTTATTAATACAGACAGTGCAAGATTAAGTTAAATTAGCTGTTTTGTTGAACACTTATGCTATCCAATTAAATTTTTTTAGAAATATATTAAGAGAAGATCACAATCAAAGCTGAATTAATTTCAAAGATGAATGCCACTTTTTATGCATTGAGGATTAATCTATTAGTAGTTCCTGTGAAATCAATTTGGTTTCTTGCAAGGTATAGCAATACTCTGCAGAGGAGGGGAAACTGAGTACATATTTGTGAAGATTATTTGATGCTGCTATATAGTTATACTAAATTATTTACACAATTACTAAGAGACTCAGTGGGAGATTTTTTTATCCTCAACCCACAGGATATAAGAACCAGCCTCATCGATAAAAATCCAAATCTACCACTGATTGTGCACAATGTTTGGTACACACACTGACACCTCAACAGTGTTGCCTTTAGCCAGGGTGCAGCAGCTACTAAAACACAATTAGCAAACTCAAATTAATTTCACTGCACAAACGCTGTAGTAAAAATCTCCCAAAGACAGCTAGAATTTGAGTGTTAAAAACGGCTCCTGAATGCCCCTAGAACACCTTGGCTGGATGAGCTCTGAGGTCTCTGCTTCAATACAGCTTCTCTGACCACTTCTACTTCACCCTGTTGTGCCTTAAAAAGTTAATGGCTTCTGTATTTTGCCTGTTGTTTTCAATCCCCGAGGCTGGCATCCCTAAAATGAAGACATGATGAGTGGAGCAGACTCCTAACCCAATATAAATCCAAATAAGTGAATTCAGATAAGATGAGAACATAGCTGGGCAGTACAAAGCTCCTTCCTGGTGGAGGCTGTGTTGTGCAGTAACAGAAATGCCAAAGGCAGGTAAGAAGCTGCTACATTTCTAAGCCTCTGCTCCTCTCCTGTGAAGTTCCAGCACATGAGCAGATGCAACTGACCCCCCCCAACCCAGGCCCACATGATCATTGTGAAAGCTCAGGTCCAACACAATGAAACTCTTCCCTCATATGTGTTTCAATATATTGTGATCTTCAAAGCCCTCTTAAAAATCCTCCCAGCACTCCCAGCAGCCTTCTGTAAAGTATGGCCAGAAAAAAAACAAACTCAAGGGAACTACCACAAATAGCTAAAAGAATAAAAGAATACAAAAGAATCTGAGGTGAAGTGGCTCAGATCCCCAGAGGTTTATTTCAAGGCTGACAAAACTGGAAAGTCCTCATCACGGGAAGGATATACCCACATACATACACCTCTGTATCAGAAGCTATTCTTACCTGAGCACAGGAGTTGTATGAAGCTGCACTCATAGGCCCAGGCTTCCCCCTCTCTCCTTGCCATCCCTTCACATGAAGAGCAACTTCCACACAGGAGAACCAAGCTCTCAGAAACAAAAACCAAACAAATCAATCTATATCCAGTTTTGAGGGCAGAAATCATGTAACAAGCCTAAATCTAGATTCATAAGGCAAACTCTAGTTCCAGGGATTGTTTCCCTGGTTTGAAAGTAAGGTAGACTGAATAGATACTGGCTTATGCACATCTGCACAGGACACTCATTCCATGGACCATGATCTGAACACTCAAAACTCAGAAAAGCAAATGAGCTTTTGATAAAAATGACGTTATGGAAATATAAAGAACAGACTTGTTTCTGAGACAGTGAGCTAAAAGACTGTTTTTTCCAGTCCTGCCACAGAATTCCCATCTGACACTGCATGTCTTGTACTGCATGATACCTCCTGTTTTCAAAATATCGGTCTTTGTCTGGTCTATAAAAATCATCAAGGTTCCAAGGCAGGATATGATCTAAAAATATGTTTGTTCAGGTAACCAAGTAACCTTGAGCTTGGAAGGCTTGTTATCACATAGCTATTCCCACTGTCACTGATCTGACTTGAGATAAGTAGTCATAATGTGCTCTTCTGATGTACAGGGTGTTCTGAATGGTCAGCAGAATGCTGATATGCAGCTTTTATAGAATAGCACTGGGCATGGAAATGCTGGCTCAGGAAATCTGAGCACAAGTTCAGTTTTAGAAAGCAACTCTAAAAACAGGGCCTCCTTACATAACATGTCTATCAGGAGTTCCAGAGTTATTTTTTTGACAAGGATAAATTGAGGTGCCTATCTTCTGCTCCTGTCAGTGCTGTGAAAAGCTTTGGGAGAGAGTCAAATGTCACCTTCTGCCAAAGAGTTTGCAAATGTGTAGTTCTGTCACAGGAGATATTGAGGGAATCATCCAGGACATCACAACAACTTAGAAAGCCATCTGGGAGAAAATTTAACTCCTTGAGATGTGGCAGTAGCTTTCTGCAGAGTAGCTGTGTGTCACCATGGAAGAGGTGTGGTGCTTCCACTAGTCGACCTACTTCTATGGTGACACATTACCAGACTGTAGCAGCTCCAGCCATGTCTTGATCTGATCCAGCTTGGGCTGCCTTTTCTCCTCAAAAGCTGCTCTGCCTTGTACAGTAGTGATCAGACTCAGACTCAGCAGCTTGGGGTTTGCTGCAAAATCACTGAGCTGTACAGGGACTACAGTAGCAAGGAATCCCTCCAGGACCCTCTCTTGTGCTGCTGTGCAAGTCAGTCCTGTCAGAAAGGTTAGCAAGTTGTGGGAAAAACATCCACCACGTCATTAGGTGCAGAAGACAGGATTCAGCCAAAAATCTTGTGTAAAAGTAGGCAAATGTACCTGCCTTGTTCCAAGCCAAGCACTGTGAACTGGGAAAGTTTTTATCTATTCTGAAGCTGCTTGTTCAACCCTGCCAGCTGCAGCTGCTCAGAAGCATTGACTGTGCCTGTGGGGACAGGCTGAGCAGGCACTAATGAATGGAATAAAAAATGGGCAGGGAAATTCCCCACGAGCAAGTGTCTCACTACAGCCTGGAGCAGCTTTACCCTTCAGCAGCCCAGTATCCCTGGCAAGCAGCCTGCTTCCCACTAGATCACTCCAAATACCCACCTGCAAGGTAGTCAACCCTGCTTTCTCACTTGCAGTGGTTCTGGCACTGTCACAGTACCAACTCAGCTTTTGTGCTGTGGTCATCTAATATATCTTATTATCTCCCAGCTGATACGACAACTCCAAGAAACAAGTTTTTGTGCCTGACGGCATCAACTCAAAGAATTGCTGCAAATCATTGCACCGCCTTTACTTGCTTCTGAATAGGAATAAAGAGCCAGTTGTGACCCTCAAAAATTCCTGTGTCTTGTATTAAAACACGATTAAAATATTAATGTGTCCTGATCATCAGTTCATGGTGAAGAGAAATGCCTTCACAATACCAGGAGCTGCATTGTCATGCCAGGGGCAGCCAAGTCAGGCTCCCTGTCTCCTGTTCCATACAGCAGTGAGGGTGTCTGGCTGTGGGAGAACAAGGTATGTAGTGTCACCTACACTGGCTTGTTTGGCCTTTTTGCAATATTTAACTCTGACTGAACCATCAAGAAATATTGATGAATGTGTTTCTGAATGCAGGGACTATATAGATAAAAGGAACTACACTGGCAACAAAGTGCAGTTGTGCACCTTTTCTGAGGAATACCTGATCTGTTCCAAGGACAGCTGAGCATGACTCTTACCACCCAGAAAAAAGCAAAGCAGGTCTCCCAGGGTATGATTGTCACAGATTCTCAGGCAGCTTTGTTCATGTCCTACTCCCGTTGGATTTATCAGACCTGAAGGACCAGATATACAGACACAAGTAACCAAAGCAGAGTCCAGTGTTAGATGCACCTGCCTGGACCTACAGAGCATTGGTGTGGCTGCAGGATGTGTGGGCAGGTGTGGCTCAAAGGAAGGCAAACTTGTCCATAACTGCAGAACACTCTGCAAACAACGTGGCCTCACCAGAACAAGCAGTCGTTGCTTCCTTGCACTGCATCACCCAGCTCTGCACAGGTCCACCCTGCCCCGGTCTGAGGTTACTCCAAATATTTCATTTCTTGCAAATAGCAGTAATTGTGTTATTTTAAATAGATTATGTTGTAAAATTGTGTGATTCTTCTAGAAAGTGATCAGAAAATGTAAAAGTAATTTTCCTTCTTGGGAGGGCACATATAGCTCTCACTTTAATTCACTTCTGAATCATGTAGCCTCTTTGAAAAGTTAAACATTATAGTAACCCCAAACTTAAGCATCTGAAGGATCTGTTCATAACTATGGAATTCAGATAGTGAAAGTAAAAGGCAGTTAACTGCCTAAATAGGCAGTAAATATGCCTACTTAACACCTATTTAGTGTATGGCTTCCACTGCATTACCATGCTTTTAGTTTATTCGTTGCCAATTTGTAGCAATTTTGTCACAATAGAAAGAAAAAAAAATAACGGGAAAGAATTAAAAGCTACAAGACTGGCTTAGAAAAGGGAATCCTACCAGACAATGTGGTTATCAGAAACCATTTAAATGGTTTCAAGTGGGCTTTTATCCTTTTAACTTCTTACATCTTTCTGCATCCTATTGTTAATTCAGTAACTCACACTGTGAGGCTGCTGTTCACAATTATATACAATTTATTTTGCTAACACATTAAATGAAGTGCCTGAAATAAGCTTCCAAATTAGTTTCAATGGAATATTTGTTATATATTCCATAGCAGAAAAATTGCTCGCTATTTTGACTATTATCCCTAAGACAATTTGCAGAAGATACAGAGGTGTGACTTGATTAAACACATTCAAATAGCCAAGATGTTTCTACACTTAATTTCGTTAAAGAAAATAGCTGTTAGATATTAATTAGCATATCTACTATACACCATTGTTTCACTCAAAGATCATCCTTTATCTAAATACATTTGCTTTTGGCAGCCAAGAACAAATCCAACAGAACAACCTAAATTTCAACCACAGCATAGATGAACTACAATACTGTCTTTGCAACTCAAAGTTTGCAACATCCAGCATCAATATTAAAATCTCTAAAAAACCTCAAACTATTCCTACAGAATGAGGAGTACTAAAGGTGTGCAGCGGGAGAGCACAACTTGGGAACCACCTGAAAGACCTCAGTTAAATAGCTTTTTAAAAGTTTGGCCCCCTCCATAAGGCTTTACAGTCATCTTCAGGAACAAATTTCCCAGAGGTCAATCGCCATTCAAGTATCTAAAAACAATCACTACAGTTCCATAGCTGCAGTTTATGGAGAGAAGAAGTTAAACCAGTCTGATCAGGGCAGGAGCCATGAGCAGCTATGTGCCATACACAATTCAGATGACATTGCAGCTATTTGAAGCTCACTGGATTGTTTCAGGTGATGGATGGTTGGGAAGTCAGAGTAACAAAATGACCCTGGGAGGCAGCAGTACCCTGCAGGATGAGGGCTGAACTGGGAGCTTGAGCAGAAAAACTGGCTACTCACTCTGGCTTTTCCAAATGTTGGGAAGCTTCTGACATGTCTCTCTTCCTCAGGGCTAGAGACCAAGAACTTCCAATCTGCTGTACATGCTCTTCACTGGTACTCCATGTGCTCCTTACTCCCCATAATGTGCTTTTCCTACCTCAACTCCCTCTTTCCCACTCTGCATCTCAGCTGCCTCTTCCCAATCATGGATGAAACAGGACAAAGCCAGCCTTTCCATACTGCTCTTTATCCCTGTCTTCCCCCCAGCCAGAGCTAAAGCCAAACATCTTGGCCCTTCACTGTCTCTCTCCAGTTTGCCAGCAATGAGAGACAAGAATGGTCCACAGGAGAGGGGAAGGAAGGAGCACGGGGCAAAAAATCCCCATGTGAAGCCTGAGCAGCAGGAAGAGAGGCACCAAGGGGTCAGAGGACCTGCGGGTTATTTTTGTGCTTGTGCATCTTAGCGATTGCGAGCCTCTGCTACAGACTGCTGCTCACCACAAACCATCTACATTGGGACAGCATTTGATACAAAGGCCTCACCCCAAAGAAAATTAAGTTTTTAATTCATCCTGAAGAACAATAGTCAAAAAGAGCTTCAGGATCTTTTAGAAAAAACATTATTTTCACAGACCCTAATGAAGTCACATCTTTTTCTTTGTGCCCAACAAATTGCAAGAGTGACTAAGATCTACCAAAAAGTTAACATTCTGAATTTTAATCAACGTCAGTGTTAGAAGGGACCCAGACCACGTCCTTGATAAGACCATAACATAACATCAAACCTGACTCACAATTTTGCCAATTCCAACCCAAAGTGTGTTATAAAATTACCACCTCCTTAATAATTAATATGGCAGGAGAAGTGATGAGGAAGGCAGCAAACCCTTCCACATCAGAGGGAAAATAGATCCTCTGCCTGGCACTAATCTTCCAGTGGAATACTGCATACAGTTTACCAAAGAGTCAGGTTGAGCTGCTATTTTCACAGATAATTTCACAGCAATAAGAAAATCATAGTGATGAGATCCCTACGCCATTTTCTAGACAATAATATTCACATTTGCTTAATATCAACTGTGCTACTTAATTGTCAGGGAGCATAATTTTCTACAGCTAAATCATAACCACCACAAGGCATCCACAGCATCCAACAACCTGGCAGCACCTTCTCCTGCTCACTGATGGTGGAAATGGGACCAGGTTACTCACACCATCTGCTGCAGAGGGGAGCTGGGCACTGGGGACTGCTGGGTGAAACCCTTTTAGACAGGAGATGCACAGTTCTGATTGAAGTAGATCAATTTAAAAAACAATCAGAGTGAGAATAAAAGTCAAGGGAAATCCTTACTCCAAATTCAAGAATAAACCCCTAATTTTATTAAAAGCATTACTTTTGGGTACTTGTGCTCATTTTTATGCTCTTAGGGATTGACAACACTGAGGAACCAGCTTCGGCTAGAGCTGACTGAAAACTCAGAAGTGTTTTTGGTTTCAAATCAGATGATAACTAAAGTAGCGAGAATCCCAGAAAAGCAGATAGATAGGCTGAAGCCTTTGATTTTAAAACACACTGGAACCTAGGTTTGCACTATTATGCAAAGGACACCACAGGTTAGCACTTACTCTTCCCATCACTCTTGTTATCCTCTACTCTTTTCCGGAAAAACTTTCCTGTGAAGGTTAGCCCAGGACTAACTGGGCTTCTGCTAAATTCAGGGGCAAAGCTCTTTTCCAAGGCAAAATGGAAGTCAAACCTCAACATCTTCAGTAGCAATGAAATGCTACTATTTCCTTATAGAGCTTTACACTCCATACAATTCTTCATCTAAAAGTTACTTCAGTCAGAGCCACGTCAGCAAAGCTGGTGATCATAAAAGGTCTGTCTTCTTCAGCCAGACCTCGGGACAAGGGGGACAGGTTGGAGCCGTACTTGCCCATGCACTGAACAGGATCATTTCCCTCAGCATCATCTCTCAAGCCTTTCTAATAAAAATAAGACAACAAGCATTTTAATTTGGGCCTAAAGAAACTTGGCTCCAGGCTTCATTTATAGCCTCCATTAAATATACAAATAGTACACATACTGTAACTTGCTTGCCTGTCTTCCATGCCAATGCTCAGCATAGAACTAATGTTTTGATGGAATAATAAACCTCTCAAAATCTGAGCTGATAATGGACAGTCACGTTAGATGCTTAAATTATAGCAGCATGAACAGCCTTGCAATATAATCAACCCTGCAACTGCCAAAATGTTTTCATTGTTCATTAACTGGAACCTTTTTTGCATTGCTAATCCTAATGAGCTGCCATTCTCATTACCATTCCAAGCACTGTCTGTAGCACATCTCTGGATTTCTTTTCCACCCAAACACACAATCTTATTCAACTGGCAGCCTGTTAATGCACTAAAAACACAGAAATGGCTGCCTTAATGCAACTGTAATAAATCCACAGTGCAAGCACCTTGAGGGGAAAGTTCAGTCTTCAAAAAAATTTCACTTAAGTAGAAAAACAGAAGGTCTTTTATTGAAGAGAACATAGAGTTTAAGTTCAAAATCCAAAATCCATGCAGTTAACGGGAATCTTTCCATCGATTTCTGTGTACACTGAACTGTTTTTAACTCCCGCCCTTCCTCTTCTTCTCCTCCCCAAGTGTGAATAAGTGAATCCACTGCAAGCAGTGAATTTTCTCACAGGAGCACACATGGGGTCTCTTGCAGGGAAGGCTCTGTACTTTAATCACTGAGTTACCAATGCCATTTCCTCTACTCTGACTCCACAGTGGCAGAGGTCAAAGAATTCAAAGCA
This sequence comes from Serilophus lunatus, assembly GCA_013399895.1. Lineage (NCBI taxonomy): Eukaryota > Metazoa > Chordata > Aves > Passeriformes > Eurylaimidae > Serilophus > Serilophus lunatus. Next base: position 552,835 of record VXBA01005309.1, read on the forward strand.
TTCAGCAATCCTCCTCAGTCCACAAGCCAGATCCTTTCTTTGCTAAATTTATCAAAACTTTGCACAAATTTTACCCCAGACTCTGCACCTCACTCGCCCATCTGCACCTTGTTTGCAAGCAAGAAGGAGCAACCCAGAGCCACTGGCTTACATAGCATATGTTTTCTGTGGAGGAAAACATGCAGAAAACATCTTCTATAGCAACAGAACCCAGTTCTGAATGTAAGCAGCTTATCCATTAAAGGAGAGCAGGAAATAGAAACTGTCACTTCACACTCAGTTGAGTAAATAAAAAAAAAGTCACTAACTTTTTAATGGTGGGAAGTTCACTCATATAACCATAGGACAAGTGTTTTGAAAGAAAACCCACATGTGGAACCTGGTTTATTTTCAGTGTGACCCTGCTTTTTTCAAGTCTAACAGCCACAAAACAGGGAGGTTAATAAAGTATTAGGAGTTATCTTCAAGCGACTTCAGCCTTGAACCAGGCTGAAAACAGTTGTTTCCTTCAGCTGAAAAGCAGGGAACATACTTCTCTCCCCTTCTCAAAAAAGACTATATCTCCAGAAAATATTACATATGAAGAAGCAGTATGAATTGTTCAGACATGGAACATTTTCTAAGATTTTCTTATGACAAAAACTTTCAGCACTGAAATAGCTCTGATGAACGTAAGAGCTCCGAGTTCACAAATTACGCAGAAGCAAGCATGCAGATATAACATTGCAGCTTCTCTTCTTCAATATAATTTTATAACCAACTAAATACTCATCCACATTGACATAGTATTTCTATCCTGACAAAGGCTCTGAGCACAGTAATTAAGGAGGAGGTTTGTATTTAGAGACAGCTAAGCTTTCGCTAAAGCCCACATAATTTAATTTATTCCATCTGATGACTTAAAGCAGGACAGAGAATCATTCAGTTCTTGTCCTTACTTCCGTCATCTCCAGAGATCAACTGAAGTATTTCTTTATAGTTTCCAATATAAAATTATTAGAACAATGCACACATGGAGTATCATGCATTCCCTTGAGACACTATTCTTGGAAATTCAAATAGCAGGCCACAGAGACAGAAGGGTGAAGGGCTGATGTAGAAAATTCCTTTCCCAAAAAAAAAAAAAAAGCCCTTAAAAATATTTTTCTTAGGCTATGACACAACCCATTAGCTTATGAAATAGCTATTTTCATAAAATCAGTGGGCTGGGCTGAAGTTGGACTCTGAGATCAAAATTCCAGTTATTAGAACTGTCACCCCAAAGCAGTTCATGTCAGCAAGAGCAGCAGTATGGACTTCTTTCACACTGATCACCTCCAACTTGTAGCAACTTGTTGAGTGCCAAGACTCAAGACAAATCTTTTTTAATAGAATTGCATTCAAAGTTGGATAAAAAGAAAATTCCCCTCATTAAGTCAGTATGACTAAACCAGGAGTCCCACAAAGGCTCATAAAAACTCACCCCACATTCTCACAAACTCCCATAGCATTGTATCAGATATCTTGGCACTGAAACTATTTCAACATTTTCTAACCCAATTCATCTATTTCAGTACTCCTCAAGTATCACGTTATGAGGAAAAAAATCAGAAGATTTTTATCTAGAAAATTCTCTGTTACTGCCAAGGTCTGAAGGACTGGTGGTGACCCAGCCTCTTTTCTTTTTGAAGCATCTCAGCCTTTGTAGTACAATTTTAAGTTCCTTAGCACAGCCTCCCTAACCTAAAATCTAACAGATTTTCTATAACTTTACTATAAAACCTCAAAAAAGCAGCAAACTTGGTTTTGAACTAGTCAGAAGGCAGACTCTTGAGACCAGGCTCAAACTTGCATCAAAGAGAATTTTCAAGCAGCCTCAAAAGCACATGCAGAGAGTGGTTTATATTCTCTTCCCCAGAGATCTTTTAGCTTAAACAGGCAAGACTAAGGTTTGACTTTGATTTGGCCAAGGCCAGACAGACATTAAACACAACTTTCATGAATTAATGCTTATGAAATTCATTATTAGAACATATGGAATTCTCCAAGGCCTGAAGAAATTCTCTAATAGGGTTCAATTTCAAACCAGTTTCCACCCAGGCACAACTCAGTTCATTATGCAAACTTGATAACGTTTGTAGCAGGACCAGCATCATCTTGACAGAACAATATAGCTGTTAAGTACACTGAATAATCCTACACATAACACAGACTGCTACTACACCCATCCTGCACTACACCTCTGTAGTTAGATTGAAGTTTAAGTGAGGACAAAACTCATCCTCAGCAATTTACTCGTTAAGTGACAAGTATCATAGAATGGCTTGTGTCGGAAAGGACCTTAAAGATCACCTTGTTCCAGCCTCTTGCCAAGGCTGGGAAGAATCACCTCCTGCTGGTCACACTTTTTTTGGTGCAGGCCAGGATATGGTTGGCATTCTGAGCTGCAGGCACACTTTCCTGGGCCATGTCAAGCTTCTCATCCACCAACGCCCCCCAAGTCCTTCTTTGCAGGGCTGCTCTCAGTCCATTCCTCTCCCAGCTTATAAACATGCTTGGGATTGCCTCAACCCAGGCACAGGACCTTGCACTTGGCCTTGCTGAACTTCATGATACTCACACAGGCCCACCCCTCCAGCCTGTCCAGGTCCCTCTGGATGTCATCCCTTCCTCCCAGCATGTGACCACACCACACAGCTCAGTGTCATTGGTAAATGTGCTGAGGGTGCCCTGATCTCACTGTCCACACTGCCAGTAAAGATGTTTGCACTGCTCCCAGTGCCAGCTCCTGAGGAATGTCACTTGTCACTGCTCTCCACTCAGACATTAAGCTGTTGACCACAACTCTCAGTTTGACCATCCAGCCAATTCCTTACCCAATAAGTAGTCCGTCCACCAATTCCAAGTCTCCAGTTCAGAGAACACAGCTCCTTCCACAGATGCTGAAGAAGCAGATTAGCATTGGGTGTAATTCAGTATAAGACTTTGGAGACCTCTGCCTGAAATAAAAGGCTTAATCTATAATCTCCAAAATCACTATGGACACTGGCTGTTGAGAATTACTGGACTTAAGATGATTATGGTCTGCCGTATTCATCTTCATATTTGCCGTGGTTTTTCCTTTTTTTTCCCTTTTCTTTCTTTTCTTAAACCAGTTTCTTAAAGGAGAATGTACAGAATTAAGAATACAATGGGTCCAGAACAAAAAAATTTGTGAACGTTTCATCTATGCCACCAAGAACAGATAAAACCTGGATGCAGAGTCACAAAAAAACTACTTGGTGAGGCAGAAGGTTCCATCTCAGTGAAACTCAGCTGATTATAGGCTTGAACAAACCCCATAATAACAGAGTTGTATGACAAGCAGAGGAGAGGCCAGGCAGAAACTGCCTTGACCTTCACTAACTGGAATCCAATAGGCAATTATCCATCCTTTTTTGCTCATCTGATGCAATTGCTTGGAGAGGAGATGGGACAAGCACTGACGAGATATCCCTTACACAATTTGACCGTCAAACTCCAGGAGAGCACCTACAGAAGGGGAGAGGAAAATGACCCCAAATTGAAAGCTGAGACAATGTGTTAGAAATAGCATTATAGCACAAGAAAAATAAAAAATCATAGTTCTCAAGCCTTCTATGAGCTCCAAGATAAGTGATATGTCTGACAGACAAATGAGAGCAGAGAAGATTGCCTGATGTGCAGCAGGCTGAGAAGGGGGGAGAAAAAAAAAAAAAAAAAAAACAACCAAAAAACAACCCACTGTTGAGATTCTGATCCCAGGATGCTCCTGTGAAAGAAATCAGACCACTTCATCATCATATTTTCTCTCCTTCCTTTCTATATGCCAACTACAAGTTGCACTCTCAAGAACTATTTGGCAAGAGAAGAGCTTTAAAAAGCAGTAATTTAAGCTCCACATTAAAAGGCTAGGTTTTTTTCTTAGTGTTTCAGGATGTGAAATTCCATATGTTAGAGTATAGCGAACACTGAGGCAGTTAATGACCTCAAACTTTTACTCACAGACACTACTGACCAGTACAGAGCTTCAGGATGATGCATAGATAAAAAATCTTGCTACCTTAGTTACTGTAAGAGTGCCCAAAGTTACCACTGGTGTTTTCTCTATTTTCCCAGGAGAGAGGATTCAGTCAGACACTGCTGGAACTCTGCACTCTGGGTTTTCCCACAGGAACACACCACATTCAGAGACGTTTGTGTGTTTCCATACAAGCCCTTTTCACATTCCTTGGTTTGTAAGGAACTGCTTGGAGCATCCCTTTACACCCCTTAAGATGACAGGCACATCGATTTTCGACTGTTGTTCTTATCCACATACCTTGTTATACACTAAGAAATTTGATTTACATTATGTTTTCCTGTTTAAACCTCAAAATTCTGTAGATTATATTCCACACAAGTACCTCAAGGAATGCTGCCTCTATACTAAGGTACAGTTTAAGTACAGTGTGAAGTCTGATGCTGGGGGAGCACCTCTCAAACTAGTCAGAAGTGATATATGTAATAACATTGCTTTTTCCAATAGTTCAGTGTTTGTCCTAAGTTTCCTAGAGATTTTTTCCAACTAATTTCCTGTCAATAAGCCTAACATAAAAAGCTCCGCCAAGCAATTAATCCAGCTTTGCATACCCAGCTGTAAACATGTAGCCAGTACATATGGGAAATGGATCCTTTCTGCACTTGAAGCAGCTCTCAGAAGCGAGGAGCATTCCAGGATATGCAGTCCCTTACAATTCTGATTAAAACACCGACCTCTCTGCTGCTAATCTTCTGTCTCTGTGTCCTACAAAGAGGCTACATGCAGCCTCCTCAGTTAAGTATTTCAATTCCCAGCTATATTGGAAATCCAGCCTTTTTCCATGGCATGGTAGTACAAGCAAAATTGGCAAGGACACTAATGTTTTATTTATCATACAAACATAACCCCCAAGATCTGCAGTTAAGAAAGGAATGTTTCGTTCCCACATAGAGATGGGAAGCATCTCATTAGACAATTTACTGCTATTGACAGATAATTTATGTATTAATCCTATGCTAAAATACTGATATACACATTCCCAAAGTAAAAGAGAAATCTTGCCAGTTCTTGAAATAGGTGTTTCATCTACAGGGCAAGCTGCCAGCCTTCAATCCAGCTTCTCTCTGATGCCACCATTCCCTGACAGTGCACAGTGACTGCTGTTTGAAAATTACACTGGAGAGAAGACATCCACTGATGGACCTGAGCAAAACACGATGAAAGCAGAGCACTTCAAACCTAATCTCCGGTTCAGAAGCTCTCTGAATTAGGCATGGGACAGTCTTCTTTTCACAACAGTTACTAGTGGTCCCAAATCCGTCTGAGCTCTACAGGTTTTCTATTAAAGAGATGGTAATTGAGTTCATCTGACATTAGGAGCAAACTCTTGTCAGAACCCAGGCGCTGTGCAGGCTTTCCCCTCTTCCCCAGCCAGGGCTTTTCAGTGCTTCTATTCTCATGTTTAGACTCTCTCCTCTCAGTGCCTGCTCAGGTAAGAGTTCCATTAAACAATCAGGTTCAAAGATACTGTACTAGAAACGTGAAATTAGACCTCAAGATGTGGCCACACTGCATAATCCCACTTACGAAGATCGAAAGCATGGCCTTAAAGCCCAGGTATGTGCAATAATTAAGGCAGCCAAGGAACAGAAGATCTGAAATCCTGAGTGCATTTAGAGTCTGCCTAATCTAATATTCCAAGAATGGACAGGACCAGGCACTTCCTATGATCTGCTTCACAAAACTCTAATGTGGGTTGCATCAGTCAAATATTGTGATGTTAGAAAATGATACTCTAGACAGAGAAGTCTGTACTTAATTAATCACTAATAGTACTTACTTAGCAGGAATGGAATTCTTTTCCCTCTAACATATGGTTTTACATAAGAGAATTTCTACTTCCACAATCACTGGGAAAGGAGATAGCATCATCTAGCATACAGAATTGGAGGGTTTACTTTAATGTGAGCCATATGCTGTGATGCGGAATCATCACATGGATACTGTGTTTTAGAAATTCTTGTCACAGTTACCCTCCAGTTACCCTCTAGTGGGAGCAAACTATCTAACTTCACATTTATGATGGCTTTTTCTGTTTCCCCTGTTTTCTAATCACACTTAAAAATTTCTAACCTTCAGGTACACGTCTTACTTGAAACAAATTCCAGATCCTTCCAAAACAGAACACTACTTAAAAAAAAATTAAAAAGCACTTCCATTTGCCACAGAATACTTAGGTTCAATTGCAGCATCTGTTTTCTAAGCGGAGATGCAGCTTTGTAACTGCGTTTGCCAGCCAGGCTAAATCAAGTCACAAGAATCAGCTATCCCATCATTTTCAGAGGACATCTCAAATGACCCTGCATGTCCAAAATTAAGAATGTGTAAAAGTTAAAAAGACAAATTATTCACAGTATTATTAGGCATGCCTAATTGTGTAAGCATTTCATTTTCAAGTTTGCAACCACATATGGTCCCCAGGCCACCGTGGGATGCTGCAAGACACCAAGAGCCCCAGAGGGAACTCAAATTGTCCAGGGAATGCCAGGGACCATATGCTACAACAGCAGCCTTCTGAAGGAGTTGGGCTGTGCTCTGTCTGATACCCTCGAGCTAGAGATACTGATGAAGCTGCCCCTAAATAGCATTGACAGACTGAAGTTTTGTGATTTCTCCCCTGCTCTGCTGTTCAGTGCCTTGTGTGGAGCTATGCTTACTAAACGGATACAAGTGGCATCCCTCATCTCACACAGGGGTGACTTCTTTATTTCAAAAACTCAGAGTCCTTTTATGCTCTAAGCAAACAGTTGCAAAGGTGGACATCATGAATGTGTCTATTTCCCCAGAAAAAAAGACAGATGACAGCTCAGGATTTCCCAGTTTATTTTTAGGACACGGATAATTGAATTAACTTAATGGCAAGCACCACTGGCAACATAGCTCCTCAGCTGAGACAATATGTGCCTTTCCCTCTCTTAACCACTGAGTCCAGGCTACCACCTGTTTCCTGTAGTATTCAGATCAGAGACATTATTCTGAGTCAGGGGTGTTACCATGGAGCAGGGTGCTTCAGCCATTGCTAAGCAAATCTCTTTCCAGAACATCATTGCAAACCACAGTGCACAGTGTAGAGCTTCCCAAATGAGCCCTGAGGGACATGGACAGAAAACTGGTCACCTCTAAGCTCACATTTCCCAGGGTCTCTTAGGCAGAGCTTAGGGGCCTTGCTTTGGGCACTAAGTTGTCCAGAATCAGCTGGGGATCTCTGGCACTCCCCTGTGCTATATCTGGTCAGGCAGCTGGACTAGATGGCCACTGTAGGTTCCTTCGAACTGGAACTGTCTATTCTACATCCACAAGCCTGTGTTGAGGTTGTATTCAGATACTACAGGACCTTACTCAGCTTCTCTGGTTGAGCTTTAAAATCCAGGTGTTTGGAAAAGGAAGAGTAATTCTGTTGCACTTGTAGCATTGACAAAAGAACATTTTGTTTTCAACCCAACTCAAAGTAAACTGACAGGTAAGTGAAACAGTGACATTGTACAGATCCCGACGGCCATACCATTTAGATCACCTGACAGTTCTACAAAGTAATTAGTTTGATTTGCATAATACCTGCTCTGCAATAAAACCTTGGACATTTACCAGCTTGCTGACTTTCTTGCGTCCCTCAAACGCTGTAGTATTGTGGAATTCACTCCTCAAGACTTATTTTATTAAATGGCTCACCTCTACTCAGGGGACTCTGAAATAGCATATTTGACTTACCTATCACACTTTACCACTCAAAACTAAACTGGAATTCCATAGAGAACATAACACAATACTCTTGTCTTGGGCTCTTTTGCCACCTTATTCCACAGACATGCTGTTAAGAGTTCTCTTAGAGGCTTTGCTCACCTGTAGGTGGCAGAAGGATTTACCCTAAAAACACCTATTTTATTGTGCCCAGATGCAATCCAGGAAAGTACTGAGTAACAGCATGTGGCCAGTTGTGTTTGCGATCCCTTAGAGTGGAATCATGAGTTTGGTGGTGTCAGGGATTGGGATCCTCAGAAACCACAGCTGCCAACAAAACATACTGGCCTTGTGTGCATGCTGCTGATCCAGAGGATCCAGGAAAGAAAGTCAGTCTATGTACAAGCTGTACAAGGGCCAAAATGGAGAAGCTTCTTTATTGCAAATTCATCTGGTTTTATAGTTCAAAGATTATTTTGGTTAATACAACCAAGAGATAAAAGGAAAGGTGGTCATGTGTCACGGTCCCAGAGCCACAGGACAGTCACAAGATAATGTTTACATACTTAAGACATTATATCATAATCTGGACACACTGTATTAATAATTTAATATGCTATAACAGCACATCCAGTGCAGAAAACAGGATTCTCTCACCATAGGCTTTCAGCAAACAGACTGAACCTTTGCAATTAAGCTGAACATCCACAACCAGATTAGTGCTTCTAAATGGACAACATTGTGTTACTGGCATATCTGGCACAGTTGCCAAAAAAAGAGACACTTCTGTTAACTGTCTTTTGAAATGATGAACTCCAGATCTACTTTGGTGTGAAGCACAACATGCTTTCCTCACTTCAGGAGGTAGGACATAACAACATCAACTTTCCAAAAAATATTCAAGATGGAACTTTAACAGTCAACATACTTCTGCTTCATAAGGCTGAATCTCTAGACTTTGAAGTGGTGATTACTTTTGCAAAACCTCATTTTATAGGTTCGCCAACAGATCTCCACATGGATTGCAAATTAACTAGCACAGAAAGCTGTTACTGGGGTCCTCATTAACACAGTCATTTCCAGTGCTTCTCTCCAGCTTCCTAGATCATTACTTGAGCTCTGAACTAAATCCAGCATTATAATTAAACTCTCCCTTTTAACCTGAGAGTCTATAAAATTGTGGTCTAGTTTATTCAGCAATCTGTTTGTGCCTTATGTTCTTACTGAAGCACAGGTTTGCTTTTTCTAACACTTTATTATTTGAATTTTGTTTTTAGAACTCAAACACAGCAGTGCAAGGTCTTTGATTTCATTTTTCCAGGACTTAGCTTAGCTTTAGCCCTTCTTTGATTTTCAGTATCAAATATAGCAAGACTGTTCTTCAAGATTTGCAGACCTAGCCCAACATATATTTTCTAAAGGAAGAGGGGGGAAGAGAAAGACAAAAATTGCAAATACCAAATTCAGCACCTTTCTCTATGTAGGGAATCTGAATCTAGATCTCCCATTTTCCAGAAAAGGGTTTTGACGTTTTAAATGAGTACCTGGAACCAAACCCCAAAATACATCATTGGGGTGAAAAAGAACAATAACAAAAAGAAAAAACTATTTTATCAAATCCACATTTTCAGCAGCTGAACTGAAACTTTCCATTCTCCACAAACTGTGCTAAAAGCCTTTAATTTCAGCACCATCTAAACGAAGGTTCAAATACCTGACCTGACAAGGCAAGGCATTGCTGACTCTGGGGTAGCAGTTCCAAAAGTCCCACACAAGCTCATAGGTTCCTCCAGATCTCACATGAAGCTGCTCATTCTTGTCAATCCATAATGTTCTCACAGCAGCAACATTTACCCTGTTTCCTCTCAGTTATTTAAGCTGCTGCTTTACAAGGTGGTGTTCAGCTCTGCAGGATTAGGGGGACATCCCTCCCCCCAAAAAAACCAAAACCACAAAAAAAAAAAAGCTGTGCTTTGAATGGGAATGAAATTATGCTTCCAGCCAGTCAGTGGAAATCTCTTAACATTTGAATCTGGTTCATATCAAGGCAGTAGCTGCAAAACAACAAGTTTTGTAGTTAGGAGGTAAAAAGAGGAGCTTTGAAGAAAAAACAGCTTTGGCCATATGCAGAGAGATGCTTTTGGATGCTTCTGCTGGGGCAAACAAAGGTTTTGTTTCTGCATCAACTCATTGTCGCCACTTCCCATATTGAAGGTAGCAGATGGAAATCAAGCCAGGCATTAAAATACTACCTAAGTCAGGATTTTATGCTTTCATGCAGTGTCTCAATTAATCAAAGTTTTGCTATATAAAATTCAAGAGGCAATGCTCAAAGCCAAGTCAAGTCATAAAATACGAGCTGATTAATTTCCCTCTAATTTGTATGATAATTAAAATTCCAACTTTTAATTCTGTTAATTGTCCTCCCACAAGGAGGTTGATTGGGCTTTGCTAATACATGCTGTGAAAATGCACTTCCCACAGGTCTGTCTTTGTTTCCTTTAAAATGCAATTCTTTTACATAATTATCCCTTAACTTCCGTAGATAAATGTAAGCTTATCTCTGGCCTGTTTTGACACAAGTCCCTGTTTAACTTAAGCTGTGTCCATAAATCAAATGGTGAAAGTCATTAGGTGTTTCATCAGAACATTGTGCCAGTGTGTGGTTCTCTGTGACTTTTAATGAGCAATTAAACTTGCACGAGACAGAGAGGGGGAAAAAAATCTAGATTAAAAAAATACACACACGTTCTCCCCTGGAAGTCAAATATGTCTGAAGCTAACTGGAAATGGATAAAACCTGTGATCTAAAAGACATCTTGCTCTCCTCTCACCTTGTGCTTTCTACAATCCCTACAAACTGCAGGTAAGAGCAGTCAGAGGAGAAGTGAGCAGGGCTGGCACTTGCACACAAGGCACATGTCTGCTGGAAAAGATTGTTTAGCTGCAGTCAACCTATACAGCTTATGTTTCTCTGGCTGGCTACAAAATAACCTTATCCTTTGATATACCTGAAAGGAAACTCATACACCAGTCTTTTCCCTGGGGCATAACAATTGTTTGGGTCACACAGGCAACACCTGCCACACTGTCTGCCATGAGTGAATACAGCATGGCCATTGTAAAGAACTAGGAGGAAACTCAGGAGTCATCTCTGGACACTGTTTGGACCCCTTATCTGGGACTTTTCCCATCTTCTAGAGCCATTACTTTGACAGTGCAAAAGCTATTATTTACACTTTCTATACATTAATTTATCCTTCATTTGACAAACTGTTCGGGTCCACAACATCAAGACAACGCCAAAATGTAAAAGGGGACATGGAAGCTCTGGTAATTATTACCCTCTGATTCCAACCAATACAGGAATATGCTGAGTGTGTTGCACTAATCATATAGCCCAAACCTTGGCAGATAAGACAAGAAAATCAATTGTAATTTCTTTGACTGTTTTCTCATATATTCTCAACTTGTTAGCAGCCATTTCTTTTAAGAGTGTGGTCAATGAATATTTAATGCTGGAGCGCACTGCCAATTTTATCTGCCAGCTAATAAAAAAGCTGCTTGGTCATGGGTGTAAGAGAAGAGGTCTATTTTAGCTTCTGTGGCTGGCTGGCTGTAATAAGAAGAATGACAATTTTAAATTGGGAGATTAATGGATAATTTGGAATCACTGTCATTCTGACACAGTCAGTGACCTTTTCAAATTGACAGATAGCTCCATTTCACCCCAACCAGCTACAACAAGAGATTGTTTCAAACAATTGGACCTAAATGCCAGGCTTAAAGGGGGCCAGACATAGGGATGTGGCAGGGCAGCTTATAAGTAAAACAGCTCTCCCACAGATTAATGGAATAGTTAGGAGGGCAATCCATCCAGCAGTTCCAATTCTCAGTTTTTAGCTACTGCAGCATTAGCAAGGTGAAAGGGGCTGGTGTCAGAAAGAAGAATGCTCAGTATTATCTTTTCTAGCAAGGAAAACAGCACAGCTGAAACACTGAACCACCTAGGGTCTGTCCAAAATTACATTGCAAAAAGATATGAAATAGGTGAAAGAAAACTTCTGCAGACTCCGGTACTCATTCTGTGATATTGGGCAGTATTGTTTCAGCAATAACATAGAGACATAAATTACTTGTGAGAAAAATAAAATAAAAAAAAACAAAACAAAAAAAAAAAAACAAAAAAAAAAACAAAAAACAAAAAAACAGAAAAACTCATCTCCTGCTAGAGCCAAGATTCGCTCAAGAGTTCTGAAATAATGGGCCTTAAAAGTAAGTTATGGCTAACCACAGAGAAATTATTTTATGCAAAGTCCTGAGAACTATCTCTTAGTATGTCCTCTTCATGAATCTTTTACAGTTTGATTCACAGTGTTCAAGACCAGCTTAATGATGTAACTTTGGAAGTCATGTGTATAAACAGGAAAGCCTAAAATGAGTTGTCTCTTGACAAACTTGACGTGCCATTGCGCAGTAAGTACACAAAAGGGGCGGAAATTGATTTAAAGGGGCTACTCCCACATTAATTTAGTATTCTATTTTTAAAACTGTTCCTGTCCATAAAGCTCTAGTTTCACTTGCAGATGTTTGCTAGATGTGGATTAGCATTTCTTTTTAGTGATAGATCAGTTGTCACATGCCAGCATAGACGAATTTTTTAGGAAGATAAATGGGTAGCATTTCAGGCCAACAGCCCACCTTCCCAGTGATCATTGCTGGGAGATCCACATTCCCAAACATCTCCAGCATCTTACCCTTCTTGTTACAAATAGTTTCTGAGCAGTGATTTTAATACTGACAACTTCTGGGACATTTTCTAAATGCAGTGTGCCACTGAGCACTTCTCATGGCAAAGAACTGAAAGCTGTCTTGGAGTCAGGATGAGGGTGCTGCAGAGGAACATATGAAATTTCCAGATGATGGAAAAGCACGTGTGAGGTGGATGTGTGTCACCAGCCCTATTACAGCTAATTTCAGCCTGTCTGCTCAAATCAGGACCCAAGTCCCAAATGCAGTACAAGATAAAACTCAATGCCATGCAGATATTCCTGTGAACCTCAATAATTTGTATTCAGTTCAGTAATGGGACTAAGCTGAGATGTTGGAGGTACGATTCTCTGGGAAAGTTAAGTAGGACTCATTTCTTGGGCAATTCTGCTTGTTACTGCCACTGGGAGTAATAAGCACTTTAACATACTCTAAGTATAGATTATTCCATTTGGAACAGACTGACAACAATCACATCTTGTCCAACTGCCTGATCACTTCAGAGCTGACGAAGTTAAAGTATGTTATTAAGGGCACTGTCCAAATGCCTCCTAAGGGCATGGATCACCTCCCCAGGAAGCCTGTTCCAGGGTCTGACCATCCTCCCCAGTAAAGAAATGCTTCTTCATGACCACTCTGATCCTCTCCCCAGCACAGTTTTGAACCCTTCCCACATGTCCTCTCACTGGATCACAGGAAAAAGAGCTCACAGCACCTCCCTCAGATGATATGGAGAGAAAAGAGGTGGCCCCTCGGCATCCTCTTCTCCAAACCAGAAAAGCCCAAAGTCCTTGGATACTCCTCACAGGACTCTCCTTCCAGCTCCTTCATCCACTCTGTTGCCCTTCTGGATGCATTCAAGGACATTCCCATCCTTATGAAATTGAGGGGCTCAAGGCTGTACCCAGTACTGCAAGTGAGGGCACACCAGTGCTGACTGTAGTGGAATAGTCCCTTCCTTTGCCTGGCTGTGTTGGATGCACCAGGATGGGATTTGCCCTCTGGGACACCTGGATCCTGCTGCCAAGCAGCATCTCCAGCACCCTTCTCATGGGGGCTGCCCACAGCCACTCCTCTCCCAGTGTGTACTTGTGCTCAGCACTACTTTGTACTGGGAAAGAAATAAGCTAAGTGAACATAAAAAGAAAAAGCTGCCATAAATTACTCCATCCTTCCTGACAGGAAAAAAATGGCAGCAAACCTGCAGTGAGATCAGCACATTTGCAAAGTCAGAGTACTTATTTACTAGCCTGACTGGAAGCACTACTTTTCCCAAAAATCTTTACAAATTGATAATGTGTTTATGAAATACACATAGCAGATTCCTAACTAGCCATGTAACATTCCACCTGGCTAGTAGAGAACAGGGAACAAGTGCAATATTTATTAAACTTAGTCAAAGAGAATAAATGATGCACAAGATGTTCTGCAATTAAATATGCCAGGTCCAATTCCATTGCCCATTATTTATGAGTACACTGAGAATCATCAGCTAACAGACTGCAAGTCTTGTAGTTTTCCTGAGTTATCTCAGTATTTACAAATTTCAGTTTGATTTCTGGTAGTAGAAAATGTTCCATAGACAAATAGGGGAATATGGGGTAAATTTACCACCACATTGTGATAAATGAGTTACACATTCAATATGCACTAAATCTTGTAGGTAAACTAGAGAAGAGTAAGTGCAGTAATTCTTGTGAACAACAGAAGCAGGAAAACACCAAATGTTTGATAAAATGACAAGCTCTGTAGTACACAGAGGAGTGATCAGAAAGTTACACTGGAATTGAACCTTGCTAGGCCTCAGAGTAGAATAAAGTACCCCACAGATGATCTACCATAGAAAGCACTCTGGGCCAAAGCATTCAGAATCACTACTGTTAAAGAGAAAACACTGTCTTCTGTCACTGATACCATCCTGCCTGTGTACCTGAAAACAGAAATGATGCTCAAGCAGAACAACCAAGTTGGTCATTTCAATACATATTTTTATAATGATGCTTTTTAGCAAATGCAAGACACATAATTCTGAAATTGGAAACAGTTGAAACTGATTATTTTCTTTTTACCCCACAACTAAAAGCAGGGAATTATTTTCAAATTTATACTGCAAAGCCAAAGAGGAGCATTCATGACACTCCAATGCTGTGCCACTATAAGCATTTATTCAAAATCATATAACTAAAAAACAAGCCAGTCCAGCCAAGTTGCTTCTTTTGGAAATAGAAGATAGAAGTTGAAGATAGTTGGCTGCTAGTAGGTTACAGAGTTACATCTTCCATTTATATTAGTGAGACTGGAAATTCTCCACTTTGCTCTTTCTGTAACACATTACATATTGTTACACACATCAGTTGCATTTGTGCAATTGCAACTGAACTAATCTGGCAACTCATTTACATCAAAACTTTGCATGAGATCTCTATGACATAAAATGAACTCAGTTTGTGAGGATTCTTTCATTTGATGGCCTTTGAAAATAATCCTGTATCAAGTAGGCTGGATTACCTTGGAAGTTTAATTTCCTCTTGTTAGCAAAATACCGAAACAGGTTTTGAGGATAAAAAACTGGAATAGATCTTAGAGGTGAAATAGATTCCACTGTGTTTACAGAATTAAAATGGAAGAGTAAAAAAGAGCAAACAACAAACCCCAAAACCTAATCAAACAGAAGAATCCAAAGCAAACAAAGGTTTTCTTTGGGTTTGCTGCCCAAGCCAATGCTTAAGCCCTGAGTTTTGAAATGTTACAGCCTTGTCATTAGAGAATTATTTGATCTTGGATGCTTTGATAAAGCCATATCAAAAACTAAACATTTGTTTCCTCCTACTTTTCATGAACATCACAGATCACCTGGGCTAAGCGCTGTAAAAACTCATTCTTTTTAAAACCAGGATTTCTTCCACTTTCCCCTCTCTACAGCTTGATGACCAAGAACAATTATACATTTTGCAAAACCACTGCCTATAATTTGAAATTGGGAAAAAAATTAGAGGAAGCTTAAATATTCTGGCTCTTGTCTAATCCTGTCTGGGAAATGGAGAAAGCCACCATATAATCAAATTAGTCCCCAAATTTAACAACTCCTAAGAGAACAGCACTACATAAAACTCACCTAATAATGGGTTTACTGTGTCCTCAAATGACACATTCAAACCTGACTGATGTGGCAGTTTTACTTCTAGGTGCAGTGTTAGTGTGCAACATCTCTGCTCCAGAAGTCCACAGCAAAAAATCATCATCTTTTCCTTTCCAGTACTTGATGTAAAGAAAGCGACATGCCAAAAGTATCACATTGCTAGCCAAGCAGATGCATTCATACCTGGGCACACCACTTTGCTGTGTGAATACAATTCCTCAGATAGGAAAAAACTCTTTTAATACCATATTAAAATAACGGAGTTAGATGTCAAATTAATTCCACTGAAAAAGCACCTAGGGGATTCTATACATGTATTAAAATGCGGCAGCATTTTGAAAAACATAAAACAACAAAAGGAGAAATTAATTTTTGGCTTTTTGGTAATTTTTGAAAGGAGAGAACAACAAGATTAGTTTCAGATCTCCCTTTTAATAGAACATTATCGACATTTTAGCTGAACCTAATCAGTTACCATTCCAAGGGAAGGCAATCCAGGATTTACTTATCCTTAATCAACACTCAGTAGTGAAGCAAAACAGCTTCATGGGTAAAAGAGAAACTCATTGAGTCTTAAGGGCACAACAAAATCTTTTCCTAGAGGATTAAAAAAATTGATACTATTTTACTTAGACAAAAAAACAAAAATCCCCAAGAATAATAAAGGTGTTTCAAAATACATTTTCCCTTTTGAGAATAGGTATTTTTATTGCCATGCTGAATATAAATACTCTAGACACATCCAACAGAATGTTCAGCTATATATTGACAGAAGATAAAATTCTTTAATTAGAAATCACAAAAAGAGAAGGTTTTCAGCATTTTTGAGTGATGTTTTGGCACAGCATTCCAAAATTAGCCTTTTTTTCTACGTGAGAAAATCACCATATATTTAAGGATTAAATATAAGCCTCAAATTAATGACAAATCAGAAAGGCTTAACACTGCTTCAGGCACTCTAATATTTGGTCTAAATACTAGCCTTCAGCTGCAGCAAGCAAGAACAAAATTCTGGAAAGCAATTCCAAAATCTCACTCTCATTTTGAAAGGTGAATTAGGCAGTAATAAGCTGCCATAAAACTTTCACGAGGTTCACTGGGCAATTTCCAGAGAGAAGCCAAGGTAATATCCTTAGTAGAACAGTGTAGTAAAATGGAAGAACTCAAGGAAAAGGAGTTCTTTTATAATGCTACTACCTCATCTGTAATCTTAAATATTAGCAAGGCTAATGCACCTTTTTCCTACTGAAAATCCAAGCCTGACACTCAGCCCATCACTGAGGATTTATGTTCACAAGTGGCTCAGTGACAGTATTTTTCTTCTTGTAGAGAAATTTTTATTCATCTCTGAATAAACCCAGAGCACAACAGCTAAAACCTAGGAAATTCCTCTAATCCCAGTGCACTGGAGGGACCAACTCACTCCTCTAAAGGCTCTACTGAGAGGAGAGGAACACGTCCTGCTCAAGACAGGATGCTTTACTGGGAAGGCAGTAATGAGAATCCAGATGGGGACCAGTAAATTCATATCCACTTGGACGTGTCATTACAGGCTTCATGCAACGACTCTGCTTCATCATCAAAAACTTCTATAGACGTTAAGAAATTAACGTTTTACAAGAATTGTTTGCTAAGAACAAGCAACATCTTCCTTTCCCTCTCTAAATGAGCTATGATTCCATGTGGAATCTGGAAACACAGGCAAATCCCTCAGCATTTTCAGTTGCAATCCCCACAGGCTCAGCAGGCTGCTCCAGGGTTCCCTCCCAGCCTGGCTAAGCTGCTTTGTGTTCCAATGCCTTAAGTAGCAAGCTGAATCAAGCCAGAAGCACATCAGATCCTAATTTCAGCTGGCATTCAGCAAGACTTTGCTAAGTCGTTCGACCTCTTCATGCCTCACAACACCACTTGAAAGGTCCTTGGAATGCCACTGTTTCCATGTAAATCAGACGCCTCACAAACAGATTTTCCAGGGTAGGTATGTGACCCATTAAGACTCAATTGTCTGAGGGGCTAGACTGCTGGGAATGGGCTGTGGAAGCTCTAAAACCAAGGTGCAGGATATCACATTCTACCACACTCATTTAAAAAAAATCCCTCTGCCTGAACAGATTTATTCATTCTAATTAAGCTAATTATGATTACATAATTTTTGTACAGTAGCTATTACATATGTATCATAACTTCAGAATTTTCAATCAGAACTATATCCATGGCGTCATACAACAATTCCTGTTGAAGTCAACAAGTTATGCTCTCAAAATCCCTCTTACCTTGGCCATATTACATTTTTGTCATGAGAGAGGTATTTTTGCAGTCCCAGGACATTCCAGTCCCTCTTTATTGTCCAACAGAAGTCCTCCTAGGCAATTCCAGAAATGTGCATCTTCTTTGTTATTAGAGAGAATGCAACCAGCAAACAGGGGCAAAAAGATGTAAAAACTGTATTAAAGGGAATAAATTGTGACCATTTTAAGTTTTACTGCATATAAAAGTTCTTAAACTACATGGAAAATGAATTGAAAAAGAAATAAAGCAGTCCACTAGGAATCAAGGCTGAAGTTAATAAAGGCCAAACCAAATTGGACTCAATTGCTGTGTGCCCTTTTACAATGGATAATAATAGTCTTGGTGGTATGTGGGAACCCACATTTAACATTTCCTGCTAAAGGGCTTCCCACAATTTATAGAAACAAAGGAGACAGGCAGTTTGACGATCTTTACGGAAACAGCTCATAGCAGAAAACTCCTCCCTGGATGGAGTGGAAACAGGATGGGCATATACCCCATTTTGCTGGAACATGCATCAAATCTGACATACAAAAGCCACCAAGGGCCGGTTTAGAAACTTAAATATCTGAATGAAAAAACTCTAAACCAAACCAAAACAAGCAGCCAAAAAAACCCACCAAAAGCACCCAACACTCAGAAAACAAGACACCAAACAGTTGTCAATCCAAGACATAAAGAGTTGATCACTTGAACAGCTTTGTGGTTTGACCTTAACATTCCTGACTACTTATAGCAAAACTGCTCAACTCCTTCCCTGCCTGTGCCAGAGGCACTGTCCCTGCCACCTAACTGCTGCAGTGTGAGATCATTACAGACACTGAGTTTAATAATCAAAAGTTACTACTTGGCAAACCAGGCAGCTCTTCACAGCACAAGTTACTCAGCTTTGGTCTGCTCATAGCAATGATACCTGGAAAATCAAGATGGTCATGCTTCATCGGATATATAAATACATTTTAAGTATATAGTCAACTTCTAATCTAACCTAGATTGATTTAAGAAAACCAAACAATTAAAAAATCCCATTAAAAAAAGCTCAACGATATTCTGAACAAAACAGGATGCATCAGCTTCTAATAAAATCTCCCAGCTCCTACTGTCAGAACTAGATGCAGCAGATGTGATCTTCTTCTTTAGAAAAGAAGTAAGTCAGACACATATTCTTATGTTATTCCAGTTATTTTAAAACTATTTTTATTTTTAGCACAGGACTTCCAGCTGATTGGAGTAGGTCAGGAATTACACTACCTCTGACAAGGTAGTCACCATTTCCTCCCTGCCTTAGTTCTAATTATCAGCTGAAGGATTTGGGCTACATTTATTATAACTGTGACCACTAGAGAATTCTCTCTTCTGACTCATGAGATGCCTGCACTCATTCCATTCTTCTTACAAAGTCCAAAAATAGATCAAAATACACTTCATGGAACTCAGACTTTTGCCTGAGGAGTCTCATGCTGCACTAATGAAATCTGTGGGAAATGCACCACTAACTTCAACCAAATCTAAGATCAAGCACAAAATTATCTCCTAAGATTTCATACTTACATAGAACCATACAGAAGATCTGAAATTGTTTTACAACCTTTAATAAATTAAGCCCCACATAATTCTTGTCAACTTGAATATATCCCCATGTGAGCAAGTAGAATGATTTTTAAAAGTTGGTTTCAAAAGCAGCTACTAAATCACTACCTGATTGTGCACAAGCCCTTTGTAAAAACATGGACTTCATTTTTAAGAGCACTGCAAGACAATTTTTACAAAGTGGTTTCCAAAATATCAGGCCCAACTTTCTAAACTGTGGCCTTTATAACTATGCATGTCAACCTAGAAGAAAAATCAATAGGCACACCTGGAAGAGCAAGTGTTTTCAACTTCACCAACTCATGCCCAAAAATATTTATGGCAAATGTCAGTCATGGCAGTTACTGTGCTTTCTGTATAGTTAATTTTTCCTTCTGCTACAATGGAATTTTTTCTTGTTGGTTTGCACTGTAGCACAGTCAGGACTGCATGGTTTTACAGGATTTTCTCTCCCCTAAGGAAAGCCTCTCTGTTCTTGAACCAATCCTCATGTCACTGTGATAACTTGCAGTTTTTCTGTATATTCTCGTGCTAATCAGATTCAGTCCATTCTCTCATGAAATAACGTTTGACCATCACTTTTATAAGCCCAAAATAGAACATTTAATAGTAGATATTATCCATCATAAATCATATGTTTTATATCATCCCTGTAATTAATTATTGCCCCAAATAATGTAGTGGAATAGTCATGGAAAATTAAGAGAGTCGAGAAGCTTGGTAAAGTAGACCATGAATCAATTCCTTCAAAAAAGATAAAAGCTTTACACCTAATCTCTACAGCATTTGCTCCTCTTAATCACTTGGACTAGACAAGAATTAAGGTAGAAATCACAGTTGAAGTGTAAGAAATGATCCGCCATCAAATGAGGCAATTGCCAGGGAGACATTTACTCACGAGGTTCCAGGACAGATGTAAGAGACCATGACACATGTTACAGGGTTATATATAAAAAAACAAACAAAAAAAAAAACAACACAAACAACCACCAAACCAAAACAACCCAAACATTTACAAATACTTACCCAGTTGCTGCTTGCTCCCAGTTTACCATTCCATAGCTCATTGACAGGCTGCCTCTTTACAGAGCACAGTTAAGAGACATGTGTGTTACTAACGCCCATAGTGCCAATACCAAATTTTGTGCTTAAATTTTTGTCTAACACTTTGCTATGCTTAGAAGGTTTAAGTGAAATTCTTTGAAAGCACCTTCAGGAATAAACCTCTATCTGTTGAGCCCTGAAATCACAAGGCATCTAGGAGTAAAAAGAGCAAAGAGAGCCCCAAAAGATCTAGAACAGCCAGGGGTTGGGCGTGAAAAGAGATCAGGCACTCCAGCACACCTCTGCAGGTCAGAGGACAAACAGTAGAAATGGGCAGTTGAGCCCAAATGCAAACACTGAACTTCAAACATAACCCCATGTTCTGCCACGGCTTAGGGATGGGCTGGTGGAGTAACAGCAGTGCAGAAAACATCCTGGAGACCATTAGTTCAACTACCAACACCTAAATACATACAAATCCAAAATACTTTCTCTGTAAAATATCTTTCTTTTTTTTTCCCTTAATGAAGCAGCATTATGTTTAGCAGATGGCAAGTGGGTGGCCAGGTTATTGTGTGAATCAAAGGTTTCAGAAGCAAACAAGATTTTGCTAGTGATAAATAATTATCACCTAAAGTCAGCAAAAAAAGTCCCATAGAAATTTTTCTGTTCCATGTAAAACTAATGGGAGGATCTAGATTTTTGTTTACCTTTAGGAACTTCTTATATACAGCTCCTGGACAACAGTCTCAACAAGATAAGAAATATCCTGCCTCAGAAAGTGAAGCAGGCTTTCCTTTTATCAAAACCATGTGTTCTGTTTATACTCATAATCCACCTCTCAGTTAAAACAATATCAGAACAGGAGGTTTAACCTCAACTAAACAACGCTCTTTCACCTTTCAAACACACAAAATACCAGTGCACAAGCAGCCTGTTTGTAGGGTGAGTAGCTCAAGGTGATCATTGGCAGCACACTCCCACTCCAGAGATCACACTTCCTTCAGCAGGATCACTGATGCTTCCTGAAGTGACCCGTAACCTTTCCAGAACAAAGCCTTGGACCATCTTAAATCTGGAATCTCCAGATGAGAAAAAAATGGAGTGTGAGAGAGAAACCAAAAACCTCAAAATAATCATTCAACTCTTATATTCTTAAATACCTCAGGATGAATTACTCTAACCATCATATAAGTCATAATTTCAAATAATAAATAATGAACAACTGTAGGAATTAATAAGAAACCAAGGTGCATATGCATATTTGGCGTCTTCCATCTGTTGTATAGAGAGAAAAGAGAAGTATGGTATTCCAACCTGTGCAGAGGAGCACATACTCTAGTGGCCAGAGCTTGAACAACTATTATCTGATAATCTGAAGTAAAATCCATTACCATATCTGGATAAATGGACAAAAATTCAATGTCACAATCTTAAATTAAGCCATGTGCATCAGAATAACACCTGAATATGATTAAACAGAGCTAATGTGCAGAGTTAACTTATTGCAGCTCAAGAAATCATTAGAACCACTAGAGTTACAAGACACAGATATCATCTACTAGAAATAAACCTGCATATTTTAGCAGCTATGTATTTTGAGGGCATGCCTTCCTATGCCATTTTATGCAACTAAAGAATCAAAGTAACAATTCTGAATGTCTACACTACAATGGAAATATATGAAGAACAGGAGAAACAAAATTAAAATACACAAACCCAAAGTGAGGTAGCTCATTACGCCTGTTAACTTGAACATCTCAGTTCATCAGAGAAAAAAGAATATGATCAGCTTTCACTCAGAGATGTCCAAAATGCCACAGTGCAAGAAGAACTGGGGCAGTTAAGACTCAATAAAAATAACAGTCAACTGCACACTAATTCAGGAAGTGAGAACACTAGGCTTTTGTTAAAGTATTTTTGCCGCAGGGTAGGGAGAAGAATATGTTTAGTCTGCAGGCAGGAGCATCACCTTCCTGCTCTGTAGAGCCTTTTATCCTCATACTGAAAAGGAACACAAGAAATACTGGAAGACCAGGCCTTTTTGCCTTCTGTTTAGAGCTAATCCTAGACCTTTGCTTTGGATCAGCTTGTCTGAGCTTACACACACAGACCACAGACTTGTTCAAATTGCTTTTTATTTTAACTTAAACACATTGTTAGAGTCTGCACTTTACAGCTGCAAGCAATTAATACCATGTCAAAATTTTTAAGACCTATTCATTGGCTATCATTTTTTTTGCAGTTGCATGTAGCAACAAGAACTCTCAACCTAACTGCAGTTCATGTGAAGTAGTTGAATACAGCACTGGTGAAGCTTCAAGATACTTAACAGAGGAGAAGCAAACTTTCATTTTTGTAAAAAGCACTTTGGTCAAATGATTCCTGCCAGATTCTGTAACGTTTCAGGTAATTTGCCAGTAGGAGGTACAGGCCTGGGGGAAAAAGCAGTCCTGTGGCAGGGGGTGGGTTTGTCCCTCAGTAAATCAGTAAGAATTAAAAAAAAAAAATCACTTTACAACAAAGTGGTCTTCACACTGCTAGCAATTTTCTCTATTTGTTTGCACCTATAAAAAAACTGTAAAATGTTTGCAAGGCTACAATAAGGCATGATTGGTGTGGAGAAGGTGATCTATGCTTTGTGACAGAGAATCTCTGTGCACCACAGAATACAAAGTTGGGACAGTGGGCTTGGATGTGGTAGTCCTGGCTGCAGTTCCAGGACTGGAGACAGGTTATCCTCCCTGTGCAACTCAACACATCACTCGGTAAACTGGGCACTGCCCTGATTTCTCCTCTTGGTATGCCATGTCTTCAGTTAGGAGCTTGTGTCATGAGGCTCCTGAACCTTCTGTGACCTACCACAGCACAAACACAAACACACTTTCCCTTCTTCACAAGGTTACCTTCAGGTAGTTGTCATCACTCTACAGCAGATAAATTATGACAAGCTATCACCACTTGCCTACCAGGCAGTACCAACCAGTCCATACAGTGTCCTTAACGGAATGCTTAAGAACTTTGCTGTGTTGTAATGCTAAACTTTCTATTTTCAGTGTTAAACTAGGATAGGAATTTCAGATCTTCTGAATAATGGGATCTGTGGGATATATCCTTGAAATACATCTTGCACTGATTTCTCAGCAGAGCAAATATCTTTCAGTTCAACAAAACCAGCAGATAAAAAGGCACGTCCCCACTTCTCCCAGCACCGCACTTCAATTTTCTACTGACTCTCAGACAAGAAGCAAATCCTGAACCATGCACTGCAATCAGCCTTATGCTTTCAGTCTTCCTGTAAAGATTTACTAGATTATTTTTTCATTCTGTCCTATTCCTGTCAAAATTATCCTAGAATTCAGCAGAAGACTGCATCAAACACAAGATACAAACTCTCTGTTTCCAGTTTGAAATTAAAGGTCCTTAAAATCTTGTATCTCTTACTACTAGAAATACATCATGTTCCAGTTGTGCCCAGTGAAATGCTACATAAACATAGAGGAGATTGATGGAGATCCAGCACTAACAAAGTCCAAAAGAACAAATAAATCATCTCCATATTTGGATGGAAACAAATCCTCAGGAAAGGAGACTTGGGCTGTCATTCCTGATGAGTTCAGATATCTCATATTCGAGTGTTATTCCCTTAAAAAATAAACATATTTCAGCACACTTATCCACATGTCAGTTAATAACCTCATCTCAAGCTTTTCTTAGTAGGAAATTCAAGCTTTCTTCAGCTCAGAAGAATGCTTTTGCCTCCTTCATTTCCTAGTTGGCAAGGATTGTACCCACAACACCAACTTTCCATTAATTTTGAATATTCAAGATATCTTGAGGCTTCTCAGTACCTCATATTGTAGGTTCTGAGAATCACATGGACATATAACTAAAAAAAATTAACATTACAGAACTTTCAGCTGAACTCTGATTAAGAGCAATATGGTGCAATATAAACTAACCCAGGTAACCTGATATAATTCCAGACCGTTTACCTGTATTTGTGCAGGATGAAATAGTTAAGCTTAATAACTACATTCCTCTGAACTCAGTTACCTACAGGGTCTTTGGTTTCACATTTTTCCATGCTCAGCTGGCAAAAATCTCTCTCCCATTTGCAAACTGAAAGCTAAGCCTTAAGCACTTCAGCTCGCCTTCTGCCATATGTTTCGGTTTCACAAGCTTGGTCTTCTATTTGCAGAGTTTGGGTTTGCTAATCTTAGCAGTTCTGGTGGATGAAAAGCTTGTTTTCTGGTGAGTTGTACCAGAGAGATCAGAAAAGCTTCGCGACTCAGATTCCAAGCTCTGCAGCATGAACTCCTCTGATGGCTTTTAGCTTTGTACAGCTCCAAAGCCCAGATCAGGCTGTGAGTGCACATGTTGCACTGACCCAGGGCCTCCCATATGCACTGAAATGAGCTTTCTTCTCCTTGGCAACAATAAATAATCTAATAAAAAAGATACTGCATCTTATAAACAGATTGTTATTCCTTTACAGAACTCCCCAAGGGCCAGCAAACTTGGACCCAGCAGGCTGACATCTCCAGGCATATGAGATTTAAAAATAAAATACCCAGCAACTCTATCAAAATATCTATCACTTGCTTACACATACCGCATGGCACTTCAGCTGTTTCAGAGCGCTTTGAACCTGAAGTCCATCCAAATAAGAATGTAGATATTCTGAGGTAGACAGTGTGGCAGAGTGACAAGGGGCAACTTTAAGTAAGGTCACGCTGTAGTTGCCAACAGGAAAAGAGAATGAATTTATAAATTTTAAAGCAGACTCAGCTGCTTTAATTGATCCTGCAAAGGGATCGATTGCTCACAGCCTCTTTGTGTGCAGGAGAAGGAGGCCATCAAATGAAGCTGCATGTTACAACTTAAAATAACCAAATGAACAGGATATTCAGGCAACACACAATCGATCTTTGGTAAAAATTACGTTAGTGCAGACTATCTCAACCATCCACATTTGGGCTTTCATCTAATTGTACTAGTGCAAGACCATCAAGTCGATTAGGTTTAGGAGGCCAAGAGCATCTTGCTTCCTGATGAATCTACATTGAAATACCTTCAGGGATCAGCCGTTCATTTGTGAGATTGATTCCCTCTGGCCAGTGCAGGATCTTTCCTCAAAATATTAAGACTTTCCCTATCTACCATTCAATATCCCCTTCTTCCACAAAAGAAAATATATTCATAAGCTGCAATTATATACTGTCACTCATGACCGAGTGATGTTAGTTACTTTTTCAAATTCTGGGATTTTCTAAGGCAGTCATTTCCCAGCTTCGTCATCCAATTTGCGTTGATTAGTTAGACATGGAACTTAGGAAAAGAGCCCAGAATCATTCCCCCTCCCATGCCTCAGAAAGGCCTGAGACCTTCCTGTTACATGGAATTATGCCCCCCTTAAAAAAAATAAATGCAGAGAACTGCCAAGTTCCCTTCTCACACAACAAATTCAGCTCTGAAATTTTGTCCCCCATCATAGTCAGCCTTAACATTACTGATAATAGGTTTCTCTCCTCTCTCCTGCTATTGAAAGTATGTTTCAGATTAATTTCCTTACAAAGGTATTAGCTGTAGAATTAAAAACAACTTAAACTTTTCATCCAAAAGTTACTAGTACTGGAGGCTTTTCTAAACAATATGGTAGAACAGTACATCTGGAATTTAAAAAAGGCTGCTTGCATTTCACTTCAGATTATTGTTTGTGGCTTCGGGTTCATTTTACAGCTCACTTCACCAACGTGCTTGGCAGTTGCCAAACAATGCAATTGTTACTGTATAGAATGACAAATCCAGCTGTACACACAAGGACCCAGGTGTCAAGACATATTTAGAAGGATAGTGACTATTGGACTTGATGGAGTCGCGCACTTAAACGCTGTGATGAAACTGGGGTCAATTTTTAGACATGAATAAAGACAATGCAAAAGCTTAAACCACTCAAGAGGAAAGTTTTCCATGGCCTTGGCTCCACTGCCACAGTGCTGTGACCTTTTGGATGTTGTCAATGCTTGAGAATGTTGGGATAAGACTCATTACAGAGCAACCTGCATGAAATCCAGGTTGACCTCTGACCCCAAGTGGATCAGACTAGACAAACTGATTATACCTACTGCGAACTTCCTAAGAGAGATGGATTATATCTCCCAATGAAAAAGACTTAGCAGGGCCCCCCGCAGCTCTTAGAGCAGAGGTCTCTCCACCAGTGTTTCTAGACAGAAATCAAAATCAACCTCTCGTTCACCTTCCTGAAAGTTGACAACGTTACTTTTTCTTGATCAGTGAGGACCAGAAAGCAGCCTAAAATTTTTGCTCTTTATAATTCTATGGCAATTATGGTGTGGAAAAGCCGGGAATTTTTGCTACTTGGAATTTAGACATGAAGCAGCAAAGGCGGGATACTCCACTTGGCAGAGAGTCCTTGAATAAGAGGGATACTGTAAAAGGAGTAATTCTCATAGTTCAAGCTATTGAGGTTTGTGCCCCAGCTCTGCACAGCCAAGAAAAGATACACACACACAGTGCTTTCTCAGTGAATAGATGGTGCTAGTGATTCCTGGCTCTCCCATCATTAAGTTCTATCCATTGCAAACACGAGTTTCCCTATGCAGCCCTATTTTTATTGTAAGCAATATAAAGGAGTTACTTGGCCAAGAGAAATGGTAGATCGACATTTGCTACATTTGGCAAATGACTACACAGATACAACTTCAAATACATACAAAGCAGAAAGATAGGTCAGAGCATGAAAATGGCTAAAGGACAATGAAGGATGAAAGACAGACAGAGCAGAAAGTGTGAATTGTGACAGCCACCTCATTTTGAAATGCTTATAAAAGAATTGCCTCTTTTTTCTAGCATTCCCTAAAAAGTGTAATCTCAGGGAAAAAAAAAAAAAAAAAAAAAAAGAAAAAAAAGCTGTATTTCCACAGAACAGAACAATTGCCCTGTTTTGTATAAAACTTTAGAAATAGAAGCTGGTGGAGTCAGACAAATTCACAGCCACAAATCCAGCTTTGCACACACCAGTCACCTGCAGAGGATGAGAATTTACCACTGGGCAGTGGCCTCAGCCAGAGCAATCTCTAGTCCAGGCACAGGAGAGAAACTGCTGCTATGTGAAAATAAAGATCAGAGTGCTTCAAAAGGAAATTCATAAGGGGTGACTGCATAGACAAAATTCTTACTATAGCACTCTTTCAACAGATTGTAACTGTGCACACCTGGTGCCTGAGGAGCCACCTAACACTACTCCCACAAGCAATATAGGTAGGATTCCACCACTTTTTATGGAGCAGTTCAGAGCTCACAGTTCACTTTGTCTAGAAAAAACTTCAGTAAAGGCAATCACTGACTTACAAGGATCGGTGGTTCAACAACCTGCTTCTCCCACCTGGACAATTCAAAGGCTGGGTATCCACTTAACAGTGCAAACACAGGCATAATGAGGCACCACATTGTACTGTGGAGGGTAAAGTGCCACGTTTCTTCCCTGTTGCCAATCTCCATGTGCACAAATAGCCATTTGCTTTTGGGAGCAAAAGAGAAAAGGGAAATTTTCCTAAGCAGATGAATAAGGCAGCCTAGCTGGCTGTGTCTGTGCCAGTACACTCTGACAAGTGCTGCCAGGTGCCACCCACACTGATGCTCTAAGTGAGTCACCACAAGCTAGCCATTCTCAAGAAAGAGCTAATCTGTGTCCAGCACCAGAATTTATCCATACAAGTCCAGCTACGGTACAAAGCTCTTGCTCTGTCAGCTCAGACTACATGGGAATACTTGCCCAGCTGTTATGCCTGTCTCCCAACTCCAGGCCCATCAGGAATCAAACCAGGCTTCTGAACATAAAACAACAAAACTGCTCTGACTGACTGCTGCTTGAAGTCTCCATCTCCCTGCCATCTTAAAATTGTTCTAAACGATGGTTCTACCCATCCCTGAGGTACTCAGTGTTTGGAGAGATTGTTCCAGCTGTGGTGCAAACTGGCTGGACAAGGGTTGGCAACCAGACCAAATGGCCCACATCCAAACCAAAGTTCAACTCACAGCTCAGTCTTTGCCCTTTAAAGTATTTTCCTGCCCAACTGTGTGCCAAGAAAATGAGTAAGCAAACGGAGAAAGCAAACAGAAGAGGCACTGATTGCAAAATTCTACTTCTGATATTCTTAATGTTCTTAGTGACATCACCCATCAGAGCCAGATGTCGAGAGATTTAAGTTGGACAAATTAAAAGCCCGCTTTTTGCCCCAGGCATATTTTGCTTTGTAGCACATCTCATTCTTGTGGTTTCCTTTAATGGCTCATTTAGGTTCAGGACTGAAAATTAGAAATTAAGTAAATGTAAATGTAAGAAAAGTGCCAGCCACTTGCTGGCACCTCCAAACTTAGGGGCTTGGGAAGGGAAGGTTTATCCACCTCACCACAAGTTTTTTGATGCTAAAATGTTTAGGTTCTAAATATTGAAAGGGGAATATTTATTTTCATAAGAAATACTTCCATGAGAATTTAGAGGTCTGAAGTTGAAATATCTACCCTCAGTGGCCAATTTTAATTGGCAATATCCCTTTAAAAACAAAGGGTCCTTGCTCTAAAGAGGTGCTTTGAACAAGAAAACAAATTTGTTTTTGAGAAGTTCAGATGCCTGGAACCAGACATCTTCAAAGCAGAAAGAGCTTTCCCCAAGAGAATAAGCTTCCAAAGAAATTGAAGTAAAGGCCAACAGGGTTTGGGAGGGAATCTTAAGAACTGAACAGAAAACTTCCAAGCTGAGAGAATTAACTCTTTCAACTTTCAAGTAATAGCACCTATAAAGAAAATCAAATTTTTCTCTGTGAAGATAATCACCCTTTGAATTGAAGATGCAAAAAATATTAAGGGTTTGTGTTAAGCAATGAACCAGTAAAGGCCTTTGCCCTTCTGGTCTCATTATATATCAGACAGACACTCGCAATTATATTCTAAATATTTCACTGTTTTACGTTAATGACACATGATCCAACATCCTAAAGTTGCTCCACGGGACCTCAGCATTTAATCCTGCTGAAGTTCCCTCCATATGTTGTCATTGCAGAAACATTTATCTCTTCAACAGTATCAGTGATACAAGCAGCATCTTTAGCGATGGGCAAATAATGATCCTCTTAAACATAAGTTGCACAGGCTTTTCCCTTAGGCTAAAAAATTACATGATGCTATGGAAATCCAGCTCAGGGCTGACACTCTGTAGGACCAATTAAAAGCAAAACAGCTAATTACACAGAGAGTTGATGTTTTCCAATCCAGAACTTCCTTAAATAAGTAACATTGTTGGAACTTCTCCCCATAGAAAGTCAGATGGCAAGCAATATTTTCACGGGGGTGCAGAGTTCTGGCAAATCTGTCAAAAGAGGATATTGTTCACTTGGATGGGCATTGCAACATTTTCAAACTGCAGTAATTTAACCAAACCAGGAAGCTACTTGTAAATGAGCGCAGCTATCAGCTGCCCTCCTCTGTTTCACAAATCTATCTCGGTAAAACCCAATTACTCATTTCAGCAAAAAACTTCAAAGAGACATTCCTGCACTGAAATCTCACTTGCACACTCTCCTACCTCTTCAAAAAAGGCTCAAACATTTATGAGATTCTAAGTCACACAGAGGAACAGAAGAGAAGAAGTCAAAAGCCTTTGCGTGTTGACTATGTGTAACATGGGTATTGCAGGTAGAGGAAGGGTTTTGCACAGACCCAAAGTAGTATTGATGAAACATCCTCCCTCAGATCACATGCCCAGAGGTGCCAAGGATTGTTCTGTCACAGACTGAAATGATTTCAATAGCGGTGAGTTACTCTCGAGTTGCCAAAGGGTCCTTTCTCAGAAAATAAACTCTGAGCTGGCACGAAGCTGCATAACTTCCCTAAGGACAGTGGAACATAAGCAGCCCCAGATGAGTAGCTGGTAACAATTCAGCTTGAGCCTCAGCCTTCTGCGTTGAACACAGGAATTTGATCTGCAACAGAAACTGTCTTGAATTTAAGGGACTGCTCTTTCAAGACACATGTGGGCATAGACCACACTCTGCGAGGTTGTTCCAAAACTCCATCTGAACTGCAGGTGTATTTCTATGCACAATCTGAGAGGGTGAGAAGGCACAGACTACACTGAAATGAACAAAAGTTTAGATCCCTTTTTGTCCAAATATTCTCTGCTATACTCAAAGGAAAATGAGACAAATAGAGCTTGCCAAGATTTTTTCCTTATTACATTTGCTTTAAAAACCCATAGCTTGATATCTAAATTATTCATATATTTGGACTGAACACAAAGAGTCTGAGTAAGAATAAAGTTCAAAACCTGGTTGTCTTGTTTTTTATTTTCTACATAAAACATTTTGGATACTTTTCCCTAAGCTGTTTATACCTTAACAATTAGAGGAAATGTTTTAAATTAAAATATTTCTTTAATGTCTGAACATTTTGGATTAACTAGAAAGGATTATCTACCAGTTTCATAGCAAAATAAGAACAACAAACCCTCCTGTTATTTCAGTAGCTCTAAAGAATGTGGATTAGAAAGAGAGATCATGCACAACACTTTATAATTTTTGGAAACATGTTATGAGAAAGGCTGTAGGAGAGCTACCTACAAGGAAAGCCATAAATAGAACTGGCAACTTGTCCATCACCACTGCCACAGACTGTGAACACTCACATTTTGAGCAGGGGAAGTCACTGCACTGAAGCAGTCCCAGAGCTATTTTCTGGACATTTTGTGCAACAAATATTCCACCACAGAAAGGAATTTTTTCAGTAGGGGGAGAGCTCCAAAAGCAGTACCTCATTTTGGTAACATTCTAAAGGGAGACAGACTAATTCAAAAAATTCAAAATAAGTAATGAAAATAGACTCTGAAAACTGACTCAGAAGGAGTCTTGTTGGTTTTGTGGTTTGCAAAAGTATTTTAGAGGTTTTGGGCAGAAAGCCCAAACTGAAACTGGGAAGTTAGATGCTGTAAATCCAGATCCTACAGTCAACACACAAATCCTCTTTAAAACAAACTCCTGTAACTGGAATAGTCCTGAGGTATAAGCAGTATGTTCCCCAAAGGCTGTTGAGTTTATTATGACCGTATCAGTTGCATAAAGAGATCCTCTCTCTAAAATTTTTGTCATCTGAAAGTTTGAGGCAAGCCTCTACTCAAGGTAACTGCCTGAGGACAAAACAATAAAAAAATTAGGTCAAAGTTTTTGTAAGTTTGAGTTAAATTCAGTGCTGTGTTTGCATAGGATTTATTTGTTAGGTTCCCATTATTGTTAATGTGAGATGTGGAGAGAGAGCATCACACTGGAAATGTATCTACTTTTGTATCAGCAGAGATGCTGGAACACACAGGGGTGCAGAGCATCCCAGTTTGAGCCAGAATCTAAAATCTGACAGCTGCAAAGTAATTCCATGGATGACAGTCCAACTAGCAGCCACAAACAATGTCATTGAGCCAGGTACAGGGTCAAGCCTACATGTTGTGATTCAAAGCCAGAGCCACACACACTCTTGGCATTATTTTCCTTATATGTTTTCCTCCATGAATGTATTTGCTGTCAATAATGCCACATAACTTGTGGCATGTTTCTTGCCAGCCTCCAGGTTGCACAGAGTAGAAACAAATTCATACCAACAGCCAGTAATCTGACTTTTATCTACACTGGTGGAAAACGGGTAAAGTTTGAGCATGGAACAGGTACAACTAAGAGCAGCATCACAATCTGTGTCTCCAGTGCTCAAATCCTCCAGAGTTCTGCCATGTGTGGTGAGTTGTTTGACATAATATTGTGTGAAGATAGGTCTATAGAAATAGCAGTACTTTGAAAAAGGTTTCTAATACCTGGCTTTTGAAAGTATCTTTTTAAAGGATTTTCGTCCATATCTTAGAAATCTCCATTTACCCATGGAGCTATTTAAAACTCAAGCAAGCCTTTAATCTTAATTCCATTGAACAGAAAGGAGACAACAACTTCATGTTAGATCAAGGATATGGACCTATAAACAGTAAGCAGCTGAGTTTATTTTTCAGAAAGATCTCTTCTGTTTTCTGCTTACAGACTGCCCTAAAAACATATCCCAGCTCAATTCCCAGTCTGACTGACTTCTAAAGCCAGCTACATTAAAGGTTCAGACTTGGCTAATCAGGCAGACAGCACCACTGTCCCTGTGGGTCTTCTAACTTCTAATCAAAACCATTCCACAATTCTTCATTTAGATACAGAAGAAAAATATCACATTTCTACAAAACTACAGAGAGAGCTCAGCAGCTGTTAGTTTCTAGATTAGTAAACTGTAATTGGAAGGTAGTTGCTGATCCCAAGTCATTAGCAGAACCTCCACAAATACTGTGGATGGCTGCCTGCCATGCTCCTCAGTGCAAATGGACCAGCAAAGAAACACTTTCTGAAGACCAGAGATAACAAAGGTCACCAGCATTAGGATCGAGGTTCCAGATAATCTTCGAATTAAAGGCCTTCAGGTGCAATGAAGCCCAGCTGGCACACATCAGGCTGATAATCTAAACACAATCCACAACCCGCCAAACTGAAGACTGAATTAATTATAACACCGAGGGGTTAAGGAAAAGACCAGAGATTACAGAACTCCTAATTACTGAATTTGATTCCCCTGGAAGCAGCATAGTTATTCACTTAATCTTATCACCCTCAGCTCTGCCTTGGGCAGACACAGTTTTGTTGAACTGGTGTTGTATCTCAAATTAAGCCTCTGCAAGATTTGGCATGCAGCAGCAACCTTGGCTGAAAAGCCTGAAAAATTGACGGCTACATAAACAGGCAAAAGTAACAACTGAAACCAAAATCTAATACGATTCATGTTTAATTAATATCAATTTTAGATTTCTCATAACGAGTTTACCCAGGCCTAATGCACTAAGTTACTCTGCTCTAACATAACTCAGTTTACTAGCAGTGAAATTCCCTACATTTACAAATAAAAAGTCTGTTCATGCATTTCAGGAATCAAGAAACGCACTGCTTAAAGACAATGTTATTTAATTTTTGTAATTTAAAGTGTTGCAAAAAAACCCTTCTAATATATCTAAAATCTCACATTTGATTCAGGTAATTTTTTACTTAGAATACAGAATTATGCAGACAAAAATTTTTCATTAACACATTACATTGATGCAATATTCTTTCTTCCACCTGAAATTAAGGTGGAGCTGCCCATTTAAAATTTCTCATTGCATATTGAATTGAGTATTGCTGTTTCTTATACCCTCCTCTTCCAATAGAGCCTTCTTAAGCAAAAAATATGCTCCCCAAAACATAACAACATATCAGGATATGTCCAAGTCCTTTGAGGAAACACATCATCAGCCCATCTCCAGAATTCAAATCATTTCCTTCAGGGTTTGATGGGAACATTTCACTGAACAAAGGTGGAAATCTGCCTCAATTTGCCACCCAAATTTGCACTTTATCGGCAACACATCTTCATTTGAAGCACAAAGTGACCAACGCTAAAATACTACCTTACTACAGCATTTCAACTCAATCTCTGTTCCTGCTGATTTAAACCAGCTTTTTCACACTGTCACAAAAAGCACCCTGGAGAGCTGGGGAATAGAGAACAAACTTTACAATCACGTCTCAAGGATGACAAGCCCTTTGTTCAGACAGGTACAAGAGATTAGGACTAAGGCTTTAGTGGAGCTGGACTTGCACATTTATTTTGGTAGCACTACGGACCAAGATGTTCATCTGCTGTTCATTTCAAGACATCCTCTCTGCAATTGTGACTTGGTTGATATTATGTATCATTTTTATGTTACTAACTTGCATGTTTTTTCTGCTGTCAAGAGTACCACTTTTCCCTGGAAGTGAAAGCCTCAAAGTTTTGTCTGAAGTTACCCATTTACAAAATTTCATTCAAGGCAGAATCTGAAAAGTGTATTAAGTGCCATACAAATGTAGTTAGAAAGTCCTCCTCTCAAAAGGTTACCATCTAAGAGAACAGACAAGGGAGGTATAGTTTCTCAGAAATTTAGAGTCATTCTTTCCATATGCAAGGAATATGAGGATGAAGGAACTAGGGTTTGTTTGGGGCTATGAAAAGTTGTAGAAGGGAGACAAGGAAACAAGCCAAGTCTCCTGGGACCTAATTCACAATGGAATTCTCAGAAAATATATTGGCAATATACACAAATATTTTTTAAAACACTTTGAAAGACTTTTGTGAGCTACTCCCTTTGAAAGAAAAAAAACACAATGAAGATGCTCTGCCCTCACCCTTTTTTCCCCCCACTGTTTCTTAAATTCTAAGATTATTTAATTTGAGCATTGCTCATTATTTAAAAAGAAAGAAAATTTTGGCACAGAAAGTATTCTCAGAAGGAATCTCACATATTTTCAGACTAGATTACAGTTTGTGAAGTCTCCAGGGCATAAGCACTTTAAACAATCAAACATAAACACAAATATGCTATAAAATGTGAATGGCCTTTGTAATGATTATGCTCACAACTCCTTTCTAAAAAGCAAATGCTATCACCAGATCCATCCTTGTATTTTGATAAAACACTCTACAGCTCTGAACTGCCAGTCAAAAATTCACATCCCATCACCAAATCCCCTGCTGATCCCTTCAACTTCATTCACTGAGATTAAATACCCTTCACAGCAACCTGTGGTTCAAACATTCACCTACCACCCTGAGCAAGGGCAGTCCTGCAGGGAGACCTGCAGAAAAAGCAACCCACCTCAGCCTACCACAGCTACCAGTGGGACTGAGGAGAGGAGATCTGTTCCCTCTTGTGGACTGAAACCTTGCCCTTTTCCTCTGGAAGAGCACCTGCAAGTCCAAGGGATCCCTGGAGATCATCCCTACTAAAGTATAGCCAGTGTTCTAAGCCAAAACAGACCACCCCCTGGGTTCAAATCCTGCTCCTTTCTCCACTGACCCTGGGTGTTCTGGTGGACATCCAGTTAAATGCAAGCCAACAGTGGGCCCTTGACGCAAACAGGGATTATGGTACCCTGGGCTGCACTATGCAGAGCATCACCATGAGGTTGAGGGAAGTGATCCTTCCCCTCTAATCATCCCTGGAGTGCTGGGCCCAGGTGTGGGCCCCACAGCACAACAATGACAGGGACTGTAGGTGAAACCTGCATCAGCCCCTCCCCTGCTGGGGGACAACATGACCTCCAGAAGTTCCTTACAGCCTCAACCACTCTGATATCTCAGTATCCTTGCTCATTTCAAAGCTGAAAAAAGGAAATCCCACCCTCACACACTTCACTTTTGAGTTACATCAGGAAAAAACTGTGGTTCCTGATGCTGAGAGCCACTGCATATGTTCAGAGCACTGCTGAGGACAACAGAAGTTTATGTGGGTCCAACAGCCCACTGCCACTGACCTACAGGCTTGTGGCCTCACTCACACAAGTGGTATTAGGAACACCAAGGCAGAATATCTCTTTACACCACCAAGCTGGGCAGTAGCAAGCTGAAACCTAGTTAGACCCAAGACATGCATCCTGAGTACAACATGGGAAGCAGCTCACTATTCTAAGGCTGTTGTAATGAGCCAGGAGTACCAGAACAGGAATCAGCCAGGCTGCTTTCTTCTGACCTATGGAAGAAATCACCTTTCCCACTCTAGGCAACTTCCTCTCAATCATATGTAACTTAGAGAGAGCAATGGCCTTTACCACACAACTTTACAAATACCAAGTGTCAAAATGTTTAAAATAACATATTCCAGAAACAGTGTAAGGTTTAAGAGGCCAAATTTTCCATTGTCTTTAATCTCTGACAACCATTTAAACCAAGTCAACATGGAAGTATCTGAACTAAACTTCATATATGAACACAAACTGAAAACTGAGTCCAGTAAGGACTATAAAGCAGTAATGATTAGACTGAACTACATATCGTTAGTACTGAATACTCATTTTTTCCCCCGTTTTTCAAGTAATTGCTTATGTGGCTGCTGATAGCAACACATCAGAGCTCATATTGAACCGGAGCAAATTCTTCAGACCTGAGCAACACAAAGTCAACAGGCCAGTGAACTAAATGGATGTCACAAAGAAACACATCCCTCCACACATCCACACTGCCCCTAACCATTGGGCAAGAAGAGATTTTAAAATGCAAATTAGATCTCCAGATAGTGACAACTCATTACAAGTAGAAAACCTTTCAGCCCAGTACTTTAATTTCAAGATGACATATGGTTTTATGTTAGTACTATAAAACCTTAGTGCTGTTTTTAACTCGCAGTTTTGCTCTCCCCTCAGATTTACTGCAATGGAATTGAACCAGGGTTATAAAGAGCATGAGTAGTTAAAAGAAATTCTATTTGATCCTGGAAATAGTTTCAGAATGGACAATTAAATCCATTTTTCCAGCAACTTAGATAGTCTCAGCAGTGAGTGTTGTAATTTGTTGTAAAGCCTACCACACATGAAATATCATGGCTATCAGCTTCTGACTTTTTAATGGTGTGATGCCAACCACAAGAGCTCTTTAATAAAGCAAAGCATAAAAAGACCAGAAAAAGAACATTTTTCATCTTCATTTTTCAAACTGAAAAATGCTCGGACTCTTGAGATGAAAGGCACCACAAAGAGAACTTTAATTGTCTATGATATGCAATTTAAATGTTCCCACAGATTTGCTAATCTCAGAGTGATATTAATAAAATCATTACTTAAGACACCTAGGAGTACTGAATATGGATCAAAAAAGACTTTCAAGAAGTCTTCTTCTGTATCTTGGCCATGGGACAGAAACATCTGACATCAAGCTGGCTTTTTAAAATCTGGACCTGTCTTGTCTGACACAGGATTTCTGACAGCACACAGCCTTTCCTTTCTGTTGTGGTTTCCAGCTGAAAGACAGATCATACCAAGGTCCCTCAGCTCACTTTACCCAGAGTTGGCCAGCTGTCCTACCAAGCTACCTCTACTTACTGATGGAAAACACCATCAAATGCTAGTATTTTGCAGCTGGCTTTGAAGGTTAGCTGCTGTCGAGCACTGCAATAGTAAGGCATGAGGCTGAAAACTGAAAGAGCTGTCACCTGTACAAACGGAAAGAAATAAAGCACAGCTGTCATTTTCAGAGCTTCAGCTCTCCTCTCCACCTTTAGGTTCAGGAGTTCAAATTCTTTTAAGTGAAGTATCTTGGTGTGCCCCAGAGCTGCTTCTGAATCTTATATGATGTCTGAAAGAGGTTCACTACTTAAAGGGCACATGATCAATTCCTGATGTCCAGGAAGAGAATTGTGCCTGGAGAATTTTCAATCTCCATCTCAGGACAAAAAAACACCCTTTGGTGTATCCAGAGGGAAAAAATATTTCATAGCAGTCTCTATGTATGTACTTCAAGTCTCACTGCTTGGTGTCTCTCCTTACGTACTATATGTCCTAGGTTGAAGTATATTCTATTACCATCTCCGTGAGCTGTTGAAGCAGTGTTCCTCACCTCCTCCCTCTGTACTATCTTCTGTTAACGGGCCATCAATGCCTCGCCCATGACTCAGAGATAGCTCCTTCCTGGACTATCTG
Source organism: Serilophus lunatus (assembly GCA_013399895.1). Taxonomy (NCBI): domain Eukaryota; kingdom Metazoa; phylum Chordata; class Aves; order Passeriformes; family Eurylaimidae; genus Serilophus; species Serilophus lunatus. The sequence continues at coordinate 590,996 of VXBA01005309.1, forward strand.
CTGTTAATGGGCCCATCAGGCCTTATCACACCACTCACCATCCCATTGTGAGATGTTTTGCCCAGAGGGAGGAGCCAACTATTCCATCCTGGATATAAGCTGAGACTCTGAACACCACAGGAGCGCTTACCTACTGGACTCTCAGAGGACAAGAGCTACCATTGGACTTTCTCACCCCTTTTCCTTTTTACAGGATCACTGCTTCAACGGAACTGCTTTGCTTGGACTGATATTACCATAGAGTGTCAGGGTGTATCTGACTTTGTCAGTGTTCTTGTGCTACTGCATTTATTTATTTATTTTAATTTTTTTTATTAAATTATAATTCTGACTTGCAATCTCCCACTGGTTTGATTTCAACCTAGTACATATAGAATACAAATTTATCAGTAAAAGCCATAACCTTTAGCTAAAGAAAATCGAAGGATCAAAAGAGCAAAGGCAAAGAATGGTAAATCTTCTGTATGCCAGTAGATGAGACAGGAATTTTCTCTGCACATCCTTCAGCCAATGGGCTGCCCTAAAATGAGGCTTTCAGTGCAGATATTGCAACCACAAGATTAACGTCTAAAAATGTCCTCAGCTTCAACTTGTCTACTTTCAGTACTTGGCACAGGCCTGTAGTGTCTAGAAAAGGCAGAAAAACTTGAATACAGCCATAACATTTCCTCATGTAACATATGCACATACACCTGCCTACATGCTCCTGGTGACATACACAAGCACAAACATGCTGGTGTGTCTGCTGTGTACACACAATGCAAAAAGCTCCTGCTAATTCGATGAAATATTGAAGCAAATGAGTGCAGCAGTCAATTTGAAAGCTGCCCAATCATTAATATCCAGCTACCATGATCATTCCTTAACACTCTTCTCTTGATGACTACTCCATTATTTAAGGGTTAAAGGCCCAAATTTAACCCAACCGAGACCAGAATAAAACCTATCTACAGAAAATGTAAGTGGTAAAACCAATTCACTGTTCTATTTCAGAATACTGGAACATTTATTTTTAAAACTGCGCTGATTCAAAACCTCTAATTTACTGTGACATACAAATACCAGGATCTACTCAGGCTTAGATTCTTATGTTCTGTGGACCACACATGTACTGGCCAGAGTAATAAAAAACACAGGCAAACACTAAGATGGAGAGGAATCAAGGAGTGAGAGAAACTATAGCAGCCAGTCTGACACTTATCAAAGCAGACTATAAGGCAAAGCACTGTCAACAAAATTTTTCAGGCACCAAGGAAAAGTGTTTCAAGGCCAGAAATCAAAAAGTGGCTAAATCATTCTGCATTTGAATGAGTTACTAGAAAAAATATTTTGTGGAGAATTTGCAAGGAATAATTTTGTGATGTTCATCATCTTGCAGCATGTTGCAGTGATGCCTATGTACCCTGAGTACTGCTCACAATGACTCCGGAGAAGCTGAAATGAGGCTTTAGTAATTTATGCACTGAGTTTAATCTTCGCAAGTTCTGTCTTTCAGAATATTTGGTCTTGACAATCCCATCCTACTTGTGTGGATAAAAATTTTTGTCAAAGTCTGAGTTTGTTCTGTAAGTACTAAAACACTGGGTGTCCTGTATTGTGTACAAAGCCTGTTTTTCCCCATGACCACTGCAGAAGTTAAATAGCCAGTACCTACCTTGCATCCTGCAGGCAGACTCCTTCAGCTTCCCAGTCCTCATTTCATTTTATTTCGTTTTCACGAAATGAGACTTCATTTCACAATATAAAATGAAACCTCCACTTTTCATTTCTGACTAGGCCCAGCAGTTTTGGTGCAGTTCCAGCCACTTTCCTGCTTTTCCTCATGGCCACACCAGAAATTAAAAAGTCTAGTTTCTTCCCCAGTGCCTTTCATAACCCTTAAAATAGCAGTCTTTGGCAAATAGTTCAAGTCTTCAACTCTGCAGAAAAAAAGCATTGACATTTTATTTCTGATGTGCTTTTCCATGCAGATCTAAATACATTCTTCATGTAACAATGGTTGTGCAATTGTACATTTTATAATTTAGAGCTCAGTTTTCAGAAAATTACATCTCAACTATCCATTTTTATTTATAAGGGAAGAACTGTAAACCATATACCTACCCATATAAAAGTGTGACTGATAACAGATACTGTACACAAAAAACAACTTGTTGAAAACACTTTTAAAACACTTAAAAATATGAATGCTATTAAAGGACGACCCTTTGTCTTACTCTGTAGTTGTATGATTGTGTCAGAGCACATAAATTCCTTTCCAATTTACTTATTTACTAGTACCTTAGCAGATTTTAATTTTGTTGACACCTGCACCTAAAAATGATAAAAGTACACCCATTCTGCCTCTCACAAGAGCTTATTCCAATGTATATGAGGGCAATTTCTTCTTGACAACTCTCTGATGAATAACTGTGCTCTTTGCTAAGCTTGTCACATTGATCACTGGCCAGCACTACAATTAATAAAGTATTGCTGTCCACATAACACATTAATAACTAACCTGAACTAGAGGTGGCAAGTCTGATAGATCCAGTACATTTTAATCTTTCATACCCTGCCAGCTCAGAAGATTAAAGGAAATCTCCAAGACAGTCCCCACACGCCAGCACTGGGACATTCCAGCCGGGGTTACAAACTTGAGACCTGATATTTCATTAATGCAACTCAGTTGGACATTTTTAGCTTCATTTCCAAATGTTGCACTGCTTTCTGGTCAAAAGATTATTTATTTGTTTCTCCTTCCCATTTATATTTCTGAAAGGTAGAATTGATTAAAGTTGTCAGTTCAACCAGAATTCATTAGAAAATAATGGCTATAAATTTATTGGACTCTGAAGTGTTGCTTAATAATTCCATAACATTTAGAATGGAAACAATCAATCTAGTAAAGGCCCCACTTCTTCAATACAGAAGAGAATGAATTAAAGCTCAGATATGAGCAGCAAGTCTGAAGCTTTCCCACATTTTAGTTTAATTTTAATTGGTGCTTTTAGAGTTGTGCTGACAAACAGGCTTTGGGCCGACTATTTTTTGATTTCTAGGATTCATTATGATATGTCCATTTAGTCAAGTCCTCAGAAGAAAGTTCATTTAGTAGAATAATGTTTTCAAGAACCCCAGCAAGCTGCTCTGTCATTCCTGGAATTACTTGTGCTTCTAATTTGCATTATGAGAAAATTCTAACTGCATCTCAGGCCTTGGACCAACACCCACAATATCCACATCAGGATCTTTCCTACTATCTCCTCTTCTCAGCTTTGCCTTAGCTTCTAGTCATTTGAGGCTAGTCATTCCTGGCAGCCACAAGGAAATATGGCACAGTAGAGATTTTCCACTGGGATCAAATAGTCACTCTTCAAGTGCACTAGCTTTACTAAGCAAAAGCAACACAGGGGAGTTAAAATACCATAAGAAAACAAGAAGGTGCTTTTCTCCCTTCTTTCAGAGACATGAAAGGCATGGGAAATGCTTGAAAACACCTCACCAGTCCTAATCGCTAGTCATTAACAAAGACTACTGAAATGGCATAATGAAAGGATCCTTATCTCTACCAAAGCCCACCTCACGGAAGGGCACCGATTCACAGGGTTCCAGGTAACAAGTAGCAGTTGCCCCACCACTAAGACTATTCACCTTCAACAGGCACTTCAAGTCTTTTAAGTTTTATTTCCAACTTCAGAGATTTTATAATATCAACACCTGGCACAGAACTGTTCTTATCCACACACAAGGATATTTATAGCTTATGAGTCAGTCAAAGAATTACCAAAGACCACAAAACAATTCCCAAAAAACCCAGCCCACAGGGTGAGATTCAGATTATCTAATGAATATACTTTGTTGAAATTCCTTAATTGCTTTTCTAATGCACAAAAACACTCAAACCAAGCCAACTTAATGTGAGAACTTCAATGACGCAGACCATGCATTGCTGAGAATCTCTAAACAAGTCTCAGGTGAGTTTGACCTGCAACGTCCTGCATTACAGATATTCTCTTATTACTCTCCCATTTTGAAGTCGTCTCCTTCCCTGACATATCTCTGCGTGAAACGATTCCAACTTTCAAGTGATTCCTAAGAGAACCAGGACTGTTCAGCAGAACACCTCAGGCAATGACCAGATGACCACTGAAGTCTCTAATCCTGCTGATAAGCGCAGAAATACCTGTTCCTCCCTAGGTTATCAAGGTACAGAAAGCCTTAGGATAAAGCTTCCTAGGCAAGCTGAAATGCTGAAGTCCTGTCTCCCAAGGTTATGGCTGTCAACAGCCTGCCCAACTGTGGAGACATTTTGTTGTTTCTTAGCTTGTCTCATTGAGAGTTACGCCCAGCTCATAGCCCAGGAATGGATTATACCCACAGGCAGTTAGCTAAGGATCTTCTCAGCCTCCCAAAACCCTTCAATCTTCAATACCTTGCTTTACAGTGCCAAGAATGGAAGCTGTGCCATCAGGCTATCTGACTACAGACTTTTTAATTATGCTTTATTTTGCCTTTGATTTCAAGGACATGTTTAACACCCTTAGACTAACACAGTGGGCTATCTTATTTGTCTATTTACATTATATTAGAACAAAAGTGACATAGCAGAAGCAATGTGGACTTTGGAAGCTTCTTCTCATTCTGTTTTAATAGAAAAGTTTAATAAGGGAAACTTGACTTTCAGTAATGAAATGAAAGTCTATCAAAGTGGCATAATATACTGACAGTGGATTGAATCACAGTTTGCACTTAATTACGAGATGGCTTTCATAAGATTACCCATGCAAATTAGTTGTCTCTTTCCTATGTGTTTAAGGATTGCAGGACCAAAAGACATTTGTACTGTAAATAGTGAATGAAAAGATAGCAGCACCCAGTCATAACACCAGTTAAAATCATCTGTTAGGAGTGTGCCCAAAAGCACTTTCCTTGTTACAGATCACTTTCTCAACTTAGTGTACCAGTTCAGCTGCAGAGATTCATTTTACCATGAAATTTTGCACGCAAACTCTTTTGAAGAGAATAATATGCATGTAAAATGTCACTAGAAATGATTGTCATGGGAAGCAAACTTCAAATGGCCTAATGAGGATGGATAGATAACAGCTGGTACAAAGAAAAAACAAACTGACAGCCCTCTAAGATGGCAGAAGTTGCAGGAAAAAGGATATTTCTATCAAGTGTTCTCAGCATGGGCAATATAAGGGCAGCAGGAACTGGTGAGATAGCTCAGTGCCAAATACTGGAGTTTAGAAAGAGAAGATTACTGGTGCAAACCATCTATCCATTGGCCTGAAAGTCCTGACATCAAATTAGACATGGCAAAGTTCCATATCCAGTTTTATATAGCCTGTTCTCCTTATTTGGCTATTTTTTTTTCCAAAGGAAAAGAAAATCTGATTTTCAAGAGCTATACATTAGAGGAAACATTTACCAACTTTGAAGGAAGCAGTTAAAATAAGGTCTTCCCAAACTCATTTGGTTTTCTAGTTTTCTGAAGGGGCTGTTGAAAGCAGTTGTCACAGCAGGAGAGTCACAAAACACTCTCTAGCAGTCACCTTTGCAAAAGCTACATGAAGAATTTTTTTTCTGAGGAAGCCTCCAGGGAGAAAACAGGTATGATGCAGTGATGAGAAGTGAACTAAAAGGTGATATTATACTTTCTATCAACATGTGTGCTCAATGCAGGACCCAGCACACGTGGGTCTTACCAACTCACAAGGGGTTTGTTGCACTGTCCCACTCAAGATTTTGGTTTTGTAGAGACTAAATTTTTAAATAATAAAATACGCTCACGCAAACCCAAACCAACTCACTATTATTGGGAAGACACTATCTTGAAAAGGCTTTATAGGCATTTTCCAGAATGCTTGGGACGAACTGTAATTAAAGTAGGCAATGAAGGAGTAGGAATATGTATTTTGAGTTTATTTATTGTAATCAGCTATCATTTGTTTCAAATGGGAATACTCATGACAATGGGATATTTGAATAACAGAAAACCTAAGAAAAGCACAGTCACCATGATAAGAATTGGAATTGCCTACTCTGTCTCTCAAATTTAGTTCAGCATCAGTTAGAAGCAGTAAAATAAATGCTCTATATTTAGTGCAATGACTCACTATAAATTGTGATAGTTTTGACTACATTTGCTGCTCACTGTCTTATAGAGTTGCCTTGAAAGTAAGTTGCCCGTACACAAAGAAATCTCTGCAGAAATTTTCACTTGGTCAAAGAAAAATCATATATGATCTGTTGTGGCGCTACATTCCCCCCCCACATCTCCTCTGAGCTGCTCTATGATCTCCAGAAGTCCTGTCAGGCCTTGGAGTTTGTGTAATGAGTTGGGTAGTGAGGCACTCCATGGCTGGACTGGGAACTCTGGCAGTGCTAAGGTGAGAGCAACACTGATCATACCAGGACCTCCTGCTTCCGGGCTAAGGTGAGGGATGAGAGTGGGAATAGTTACCCCTGAGCGCCTTGGAATTTTCCTTACTGGAATTGCGGCCCAAGTGGAATGAAACCATTGTATGCTTAATACTTTGGGGAATTCACTTTAGCTAGGTAGCTGGATAACTCGATATATTAAAGGCCAGAAGAGCCTGTGTTCCAGTATGTTTGCATTCTTGTGTATAGATAACTGGGGTAGCAACTCAAAACAGAGGGAGGCTGTGGGGCTTCCAGGTTTATTAGAGGCTGGAATGGGGTGGGGATAGGTAACAAGGGAACATCCTGTTGGATACTTAAGGGACAGAGTAAGATGAACTTTAGTTGAATGGTGTGATGGGTGGATACTCTGAAAGTTATAAAAATGAAGAGATTGTTATGATTTTCCTCTTTTGGATCACAGACTTCACTAGTAAAACTGTGCTCTTCCTTCACATCTGCACACTGCGTGTTTGTTTTATTTCTTATCTCATCTGTTTCAGGAAACAGATTGGCAGAGTTTTGGAAACTCCAGTTATTACCAACGTAGATGGATTGTGGCCAGGGTAGAAATCCACTGTGATTAAAGCCAAACCACTCGCAATCCTGTAAACAGTGTCCTAAGTGAGGCTCTTTGAGCACTCATGGATAGCAGTGAGCTGTGACCACAGCTCCTTCAGAGTGGGGCCTCTCAGAACTCCCAGACTCTCAAGTTTGCAAAAATCAGAGGACCCTTGCTCAAAGCTGACAATGGAGCCTTAGCTCCCAATCCCCAAAGCTCGGCCTTGGCCATTTATAAATGTCAACACCTTCGAAGTATTTCACTGAAGTCTAAGGAAATTTTAACAGGCACCTTTCTAAACACACATATATATAAACATAAATATACACATACACACGCATATATATAGAACTGTCTTCAAGAGCGTATGGGTAAAAAATCAGAGCAAAATGTTTGGGCTGTTTGGTAAGAAAACCTATACATACATTATAGATATATCTATCTATATGTATATATACATATATTGTTTTGAGCAGCTCACCAGCTGCAAGTTGACTGCTGGCAGAGGCAGTTGATCCCAGTCCTTTGCTTGTGCCCTGAAAGTTAAAATGCCAAAAAAGTTACATAAATAAGAACCTGTAAAGAAGTCTAAAAGTTCATTTGATAGTCTGGACAGTTAACCCAGCACACTGTGGCAGGTTGTATAAGTGTCCATATAAGTGCACAGTCTGCCCAATACTTAGAACTCAGCAGACAACTACAACAGTGTAAGGGTAGTGTGTAGTTAATTAGCATGGATAATTACATTGTGAAGTAGGATAACTACAGTAAAAAAACCACAAGGAAAATAAGGTGCATATACTAGGAAGACTGCAACATAAAACTAACCACTTCACTCAGAGACTGATATTTGCACAGGGTACTCAAGCAGCACTGCTGCTCAGCACTGAGTTTGCAGCTGGGACAGTAGGATCCTTCCTGCTGCACTTTGGCTTAACAACATCTGTTAGTGAAGGGTTGGACACTTCATCTATGGAGATGCACATGGAGAGGATGCTGACTGCACTGCAAGACAATGTCCTTGAAAAAGAAAAACAAATATTCTTTTAGTTAAGTGACAAACTAGGATTTAATCCCCAGGGTTCTTGTAAATCAGCATCACTGACTGATATTTTAACCTAAAAATCTTGCTCTTCAACAAATTTAAGATAATTGCATTTTGGAAAGGACCATCTGCCAAGACAGCAAAATAAAAGTGCTTGAATATGGAGTTAAGATACCTTTCATTTGAGAAAACTCTCGTAAATTGAAATGAGTGAAATCAAATCAACAAGGAGTGAAGCAAGTCAGTCCCAACTACTAGTAGCCACACCATTAATCACAGAATTAATGGCTATTTAGTCTTTGGAATAACTGCCATCACCTCTATTTGCCAGTGTGCCACAGTCCAGTAATCTCCAAATACTAACACCCAACCCAGACTTAAAGATTGTTGCTGCTCAGTCCACACGTAAAAATAGCATGTAGCCTGGGTGGAGCCTTTGTTCCTTACCCAAACAGAATAAGTCCATTGCCTAGCATCCACTGTCAGTTTAGGGATTTTTTTTTTCCTATCACTTGTCCCCTGTAAATATATTTACAGGCACCATCTAAAAGTCACTTCTTTGTTCAAAGAAAACAGAACACAACAGCAGGAAGACATTATGCAGTAACTCACCAGGGCAAGCTATATGCAAAGGAAACCTGCCAAAACTGGGTTTTCCTCCTTTTCTACAAGGCAGCAATTTTTTTTTCCTTAAGCTGTCTCACTTGAGGGCTTATACGAGTATGCAGCAAAGAGGTAAAAATCCATTTCATTTTCCCTTCTTTCAGGCTGTCATCAGTGTTATTGCCATGACACCAAACCTCCTTTTACATTGCTTCATGAGTACACAACTGTGTCACATACTTAAGGGTGGCTGGGCACAGCATTCCAACATCATTTACACAGCTTTGAGCCCTGGTGCTCTAAATGAGGAATGGAGACCTGACTGCAGCACCACAGAAAGCACCTTCCCTCTTCTTTCCCAAGGCTGCAATCATCAGAAACCGTAAGTTTTGCTTTGTGCCTCTTCCATATGTGGTTTTCCTCTCCAATTTGTCATTCGCATCATAGAAAATGCCCCTAATCCAAATACCTCAAGTCAGGTAAGGTAACAACACAATACAAATGCAAGTCGTCTTTATCTTCCCAGGGCATCACAATGTGTAAAAAATTTTTATAGCTCCAGATGCCTATATTATTGAATTTAAAATAAAAGCAGCATTATTTCCAGTTCCAGCGGACAACTGACTTGATGTGATTTATCCTCACAGTAAACCCTGTTTTTTCAAAAAGAACATTTTCACTTCAGTATTAAAGAAAAAAAAAACCCTAAGAACTACACAGATAAAAATCTGTTTTGAGGCCTTACAACACAAATTAAGTTACCACAGCAGGCTTTCACTGTAATAACTTAACTTGTCAGTTCACATCATTGACTGGCTTGAAGAATTCATGGGGCTTAACTGATCAATATAATACGATTTGGATGCCTCTGCAGGAATAGCCCGGTCTTAATTTGAGGCTAGTTCTTATTCCTTTTAAGTCTCATTAGCAGAAGCCAATGTAAATCCGAAGATGTGAGGACAAAAGCAGTAAGCTTTCCATCAACGGTAAGGCCAACATGAGAAAGTAAAAGAATCCTATGCCTAGTTGAATTGAATGCATCCCAATGAAATCTCTTCTAGGCCTCTGGCATGGAACAAAAAGCCTATGTCATCACTGGCAATAAGGAGGGGGAGTCCTAGTTTCTGGAAATCATATATTTTCTCTAGTTTGAAGCTGAAAATCAACAACAGGTGTACCAGATCAGATTTGCAGCAGGCACAGAAAGGCTTCCTTCTAATGAATCCTGGAGGGAAGGCCAGTCTCCATCAGATGAGTTGTAGAACCAGCACATTTAAGGAACTGCTGCCCTTCACCTTCCATCTGCTCAAGCAATTCCCTTAATGCCTGTCCTAGCTTGTGGCTTTGTACAACACACTGCAGGGACACAAGACAAATGTGCACGAGATGACTACAACCAGGGGCAGCACAGCAACACCAGCTTTGGCACTGAGCTCCCGACAAACCCTGTCTCCTAAGTTCAGCCACTCAGAATTATCCCTGGAGTCTCAGCCTCGTGCTGACAGGCAGTACAGCTTTAGGGAAGCCAGAGCTACACAAGCTGGGTGAACTGGAGCCCAGTGCCCCACTATCAGCTTAAAAGTCAGTTTTGCCTAAACTATGGAAGAGCCCTTTTGAATATGGATCTGTTTGTCCAGTGGGCAAATAGGGTCCAAAAAGGAAACCAACAAACTAAATAGTTGTGAATACTGTCTCACAGGAAATTCTTACTGTGTAGCTAGATGAAACAGCACCAGATGGACTCAGGAGCCAAGTTCGGGTGGGGTCATCAGCCTGCAGACAGATGCTTCTGCAGCAGAGTGAAAATGGAAAAAACATACAAACCACTTCTATTTGAAGAGCCAGTTGAAGGTCAAGTCTGTAAGGTTCGCATCTGTAAAGAAAGAATTGAACTCCATAAATTCAAATACTAAATCCACTGTTATCTCAAGAGGTAAGTAGTGAAAAGCAATAATGCATGGTAGTGACAACGACCTGTTAGAAAACTGAATGCACTCAACAATCCTCCATTTTCCCCATTTACTTGCTCTGTCATTCTATGAGGAACAAAACATCTGCCTCACAGCTGAGACACTTGGTTCCTCAGAAGAAATGTCCTGAGCCTGATTAAAATCCTGTTGAACAGGATGGAAAGATGACTTCCTTGGACTGTTATCCAGGTACACAGAAAAATATTAATGGATGGTTGCAAAAATGTCTGAGCTTCAAAGGAAGACAGAGTCCTTAAAAATATACCATGCCATCAGCTGTCGTTACAAAATTCTCTTGAGAATTTTGTTATCTTTGCATACTGCATCCAAGCTCTCTATTTTCCAGTGCCCAAAACCAAGTTAATATTTTAACAGGGAGGCCACAGAAACATTACCAAAAAAAAATCTTCTCTTACAATTCCATATGGAACAGAGGTACATTCATAATATGCTTCAAGGTCCCTGCTTCCAATTTCAACTATGATAGACTGTTTACTCTGTTTCATCTGTTGCAGACCAACTGTCAAGCTACAGAAAGATTGCTGAAGCCAGTTCTGAAATATCACTTTGCTGAGCTAAATCAAACACCATTTGTTTTCTGAAGTGAGGCTGATAAAATCATTTTGATGATCAGAGTGGCTAGTGCTGTAAATGAACATAGTTTCAGTCCTTGGCACTACAGATGTGGCTTCCCCTCCCAACAGGATTCACAGCTGAAGGAGTGTGTTATTTTTCAACAAGGACTAAGAGCAAAGCACGTCTTACAAGTGGTGCAGAAGAACATTCTGAGAAAGCCAGATCTTCACAACATTCAGATTGGCACCACTTTCACTCACGTACAAATCAGTGCTTTGGCAGTTAACTTTACATTCATATACACAGAGATGTTAATTCATATTTTAAACTGTTTTCCTTATTAAAACAACATCTGACCATCTATTTCCTCTGTGTTTATCACCACAAAGGCAAACCCAGCCACTGCTTATCCCCACTACACTCTCAGCCTCTGTTGATACCTGCACACAAACTCTTTTTGACACTGTAGATTTATAAAAAATAATATTCCCGCCTGCCAGGTGTTGCCACTTGTTCTAAATTTTGAACAAGGCATACTAAACCTCGTGCCTCAGCTCTCCTCCTGTCAATTCACACAACACAGGTGTAATATGGAATGATCTGCAATGATAAAACTGCACAGAGACCTCATCATAAATTTCTTACGATTAAGATGGAGAAAATACGTACACATCCACTTTCCAGGTGAAACAATTCTTTGTTACATGGATTTCTGATCTTCCATGCAAATATAGGCCAGTATAAAGTGTTTAACATCTAACAGAAAGAGAAAGATCACTTGAAAGCACTACTCAAAGCCGTGTTTTTGTAAGGTATTTTTGTCCCAAGAAAAGGCTTCTCCTGGTAAATGGTGCTTCCCTCTGAAATCTGTTTCCCCTGAGCTGAACACTGCACTTAGAAAGGCAATCAAAATGAGATATCTGGAAGGAAGTTTTAACTTCTCAACATGAAAGCTCCTAGATACACAATTTAAGATGGAACCATGACTCCTCAGGTACAGGCACCTTCAGAGAAACAAGAACAGCTTTCACTGTTTGCCTTGGTTCACAACTCAAGAACCTCATCAGCAGATATCTGTTCTGATGGCTTTTGTAATAGGGAGGGAAAAGTTTGCTTTTTTACTCAAAATAGCCCATATCCATTGGTTTCACTCTGCCTTTCATGGCATCAACAATAAAGTCTGACTCAAAGGACACATGCGTTTATGTGGAACAGCCAAATATGTCTGGTGAGATCTCCCAAAACTACAGGGCAACTCTGACCCCAAGACTGCTCACACTTAAAAAGCTGTTTGATTGTATGGGTAATCAAACCCTGGCAGGTCTATTTTCCTTCTGGACTCCCTGAACTCCAGACACTGCTTCTTCTTCAAGATACTGTACTATCCCATCAAGTACTAATGTGTCCTGCCTGATCCTCCCAGCTTTTTTCCTTGCAAACAGATATTCCTAGAAGGCCACTAACATGAACGGAAGGACTCATTCATGCAGGTATCAATGTCTACTCTATCACCACATAATGGTGCTGAGGTAGAGTTTTAGCATTAGTTTTATTCACCATCAATACTGTTTACATTAATTCCTTTTTGATGACCAATATATCTTTTGCAAGTTTCTATTCAGTACATTGTCCTTAAAGTCATAAAACAGAAGGAAACAAATCAATAGCATCTAATCTAAGTGTGGCTGAGTTCTATGCTTTTGGTTAAAGAAACATTAATTAGTAAGGAGCCATCTAGTTTCAGATACATCAAATATTGCTAAACAGAGTTTATCTTTCAATACAGTAGTCCAGATCAAATAAAACACTTAAAAATATGAGTGTACAAAAAATAAAAAATCCATTTATTAAGTTCTATGGTATAATTTGAAAATAAAGTAGTTCTGCAGATAATTACCAAATTTCCATATTTATAAGAAGATGGCACATATGGGGATAATAGCAAAAATGAAAGCATTGCCTTCCTATTAATATGGAAATTCAGAAATTATTGGACTTATCTGTCATAAATCAACCTTCTCATTTTTTGCTGATGAAAATGCCATTTATACACTACAATAAATTTCAAAACTACTAATGCAACTCCCCTTTCACTCTGATAAATCAGTGTAATGGTTGTCATGCTTATCCTCAAGTTTGGCAGGAGTTCTGCTCTTAGATTAAAATGGGTCAAACCAACACTTGGTGCAATACCACTACAGGATTTTTTTGAAATGAGAACAAAGAAGGATTTGCTCTCACAACCTTGTTATTTGCTCAGTTCATCTGTCCCAAACAGATGCTTCACAGCCACAGGGTATCTGCATTATTCACTTAAACTGACCAAAGTAGGCATGGGATTCTGAAGCAATATTTGATGTGCTTGCACTGTGGGAATGACTTAGTGGAAACTGCCAAGAACAAGAGACTTTTCAAGGATTTGTTTTTATAACAAGGATTGCACATTGTTTGATATTCGGGGTGATGCCAGGATATCCTCTTCCGTAGAGAAATGCAACAGTGGAAGCCTTCTTGTGGAGCAAAAGAGCCATCTGTCATTATCTAGAAACCAGTTGGTAGATGCTGAAATCACACTATTTTTTCAATTGTTAGTCCCCTAAAGACATTATTCCTTTTCCCCTAAAGTGGTGTCACAGTTCTTTAACACCTCTGGGAGAAGTGGGAATTGATGTGAGATAATACCTTAAACCAGGGTCTGATATGGATCTCCTGATGGATCCCTTGGATGCAAAAGTTCTATAACAGAAAGGGTAATCATTGATGCCTAGTGTTGTTTCTCCAGTTTCTCCATGTGTATAACTTGTCCTTTCTCAAATAAACATCAGAACCTACCTGTGTTAGTTGTTTGCTGCTTTAAATTTAAGTGAGTCCTCAGCCCATTGACATTGTGCCTGTATTTAGCTCTTCATAAGCAGAACCACAAACAGCACAACTAAAAGCTCTGAAATTCTCAGGCTTCCCAGGGATGTTTCACACACATGGAATAACATATCTCCCAAGATGATGCTACTTCAATCAAATATTGGAAAAGAATCCCATCAGGCCTTTCTTGGTAGCACCTGCTTGCTGCACAGACTGTAAGGCAGTTGGCTGGAATAGCATTGCACAGGCCCTGCACTGTCAGAAGCAGAACACCAAGCAAATGTGAGCAGAAACACGTCCCTGTTTTTCCATAGCACTAATTCACACAAAACGTGAAATACTGAAGCTGCGTCCGTCAACATCAGCTTCACAAAACTGTCTCTACAGGGGACTTTTTCACCCCCAAAAAATCAAGTAAGAGGCTGCTTTTCTACTCAGCAGTAGAGTCTTGGTAACCACAAACAAGAAAAACATGATTCTCACCTGTTGTGAGAATGAATTTACTCTTCCCAGGGAAACACATAGAAGATAATTTGACTTTTATCCTGCGTCTTATAAGTCCTAAATGCATCCAAAGATCTTTACAGGGCCCTCAGTCTACCTGCTCAGAAGAAAATCTCTTCTATCAATGTTTCCTTGGCCTGCCAGACTCCACAGTCTGCATTGCACAGCACAGAGCAGGCAGCTGGGACAGAGGGCCTGAGAGTGCCTTAAACAGCACTGGACAGATACATGCTCCCAGCTAGATCAGCTCCACAGGTAAGGCTGCAAACAGTACCAACGCCCAACCAGCCATGCTTGTCACCACTCCTTTCCCAACTGCAATAATTCCATGGGTACCATTTATGCTCTTCCTTACCACTCCACGTGTTTAAACCTTGTGGCTTCTAGCTCAACTGTTACCTTTCCCCAAAATCACTTCAAATGTTTTTAAAGCAATGTGCACATTTGAAGAATGGAAGATTCAGAAAAATCATTCGTGCACAGGTTACTGAGGAGCCACGAGTGTTGCTGAAACCTCCTGCCCACAGAGAACCCTCTGCCATTATCATTGTGGCCTCCCTTCCTACCTCAGCACTCTACACCCAAAGCATATGTCCAAGTTTAAAGATCAAACAGAAAAAATTGCAGGATGATGACATGAATAATTTGTCTCAGCAATTTAGCAACATTGGTTTGTTGTGATTATTGCTTCAAACTCCATTCATATTTACAACTGTGATCTTTTTAACATTTAAATAATTTATATCCAGTGATCAGTGATGCATGTGTTGCAGAATCAGGAAAATTAGCTTCTCTAGTACTCCCTGACCTTAAGAGAACGTGTTTTCCTATCCAATTACATTGTTGCTCTGTGGTTTGCACTTTGAATAAATGAGAAGTAGCTGGCCAAGAGATTCTGAACATCCATCTTGAACAGGAACAGCAAGATGATCTGCACTTAGGATGCAGCAATACAGATACACATGTAAGAAATGCCAATAGATTCCAGCTTCCTTACAAGAATCCAGGAAGTGCCAAGAAGATGGGAAGAATCGTATTTTTCACCAATTCACACTGTGCTGCAGTTTAAAACCAAAATGCAACAAAACCCTCCCACAAACCAGATACTCTTCTCTACAGCTTGCTACACAATAAACTGAACAAAGAGAGGGAGCTGAGGAAATAGAAAATTGTACCTCAGGGTACTCACTAACTCTATGCAGCCCTTACAGGCAACAGAAATCCTGAAAGACATCAAGAGAAACCTTGTAATGTCAGAGACCCAGAATAAATGGTGTTCTATCAATGTTAAAGACAAACCAGCAGACAGATGGGAGATTGGAGGCACCAANGAAAGTTTTGTGAAAGGGCTTTAAGGTCTTTAGAGCCAGAGGCAAATACTAAAGGAATTTTCATTAGCCCATGGGCTAACATTTTTCTACAAACCCCCTTAGGCAGAGATAAGCATGCCCAATACTTCCAAGTAACAGTAATCAACAAGAACAGTACAGTTTACAGATTAGATAACAAAAATCGGGGATTTTGATTTTACACGAGGCATGTCTGACAGACTGGCTTTTGCACAGGAAAGGCAACCTACCAAAACAGAGACTAATGTGATCAAGCTGCAGTCATGGCAAGCAAGGCTGGAGGGGACCTTTCCTTAAGAAATAGCAATATCTGGACAACATTGACAGTGATGAGCTTAAGGGACTCATCTAAAACGTCTATTTCAGCCTAGAGCTGCAATGTCAAGGACTCCACTAAACAGCTCAAACACAGAGTGTGCAGTGTACTACAATTCAGCTCCTGCAAGATCAACATGGGTACAGAGGCAACCTGGCCTCCAGAAAACTCTTGCAGACACAGTACCTCAGACGAGGTAAAATTTTCCGAGATCCATCAAGGTGTTTAAAAAAGAAAACAAAAAAAGCAATAAAAAAATCTCAGGTTTGCTTCCTCATGTACTCCTGCAGAACTCAAGCACAGAGTTTATGAATCCCATCTCAGGAAACCACCACCTCAGCAAAAAGGTTGCACAATATTCCCCAGTCCCAACCAAGTGACAGATGTGAGCCATTGTTAATCCCCCCCTCTTGCAGGAAAGGCAGAGACAGAAACAACAGCTGCACTGACTGGGACCAGGCTTCACTCGAAGACATGATGAAGCATAAAACTGCTTTTTGACTTGATGGTCACAGCTATTCCTTGAGTCTCTTCCCTCCTGGCAGGTTTAGGAAAAACATGAGTTGCAGATTGTGAAAAGCACTTTCCCACTTAATGTTGGATTGCTCTGAAACAGCAGTGTATAATGGGGAGGTCAACCTAGTTCCTATAAGCGCAATTTCCAGAGACTAAAAAGCTGGAGAAGGTGCTCTAAGAAATTCCTTATAAAGAGATATTAGAGGAGCATTAAAGTATGATCCTGCTACATTTGCAAAGCAGGAGGAGTTTAGCACACTGCAAAAAGGGTGGATGAAGATGCTTATACTTTAAAAGATGAAAAGCAGGAAAAAACATTGTGATCCCATACAATCTCCAATATAACAAATAGAAAAGTAAAATACATGATGTGTGGCCTAACAGCTGCAGTACTTTGAGCTGCCAGAGCCAAAAGTTATAGAATTTTCCTTTTGCTGATTGAAATCTGTAAGACACTTCAACATCTGTTAGAACAAGATGCTTGTTTACCATATTCCCCAACAAAATGGAATGAAGTTTCTTACCTAATGTACTGAAGAATTTTTAGATGAAAGAGGGATGTTTATGAGATCCATGCAGAGTATAATTGAAAGAATATTTCCAGATAAAGATACCATATGTTTCGTATTTCCATTGAACCTATAAATACCTCTATAACAGTTTGGCCCCATAAATATCATAACTGGGAAGAGTTTTATGCATTTGCTTAAGGCTTTTATTATTTTCGATTATCAGTTTTCTAGCAGCATCTCATTTTCCTCCCACTACATAGCAGTATTCCCAAGGATAAATTCTGAGATGTCAATAAGTTCACTAGAATGTGTACAGAACTGAACACTGCTGGGGCACAGACAGCAATTCCTCCCCCACCCCAAATGCCATGTACTGTCTACAGTACATGTATGTGACCTGCAGGATTTATTTGCTGCCTCAGTTGCAAGGTATGATGAGGGAAGCCTTAAAAATGCAAACCTCCAGGAAGTCCCAGCTGCACAGCAGAGCTATGTAACGCAATTCTTCCTGCACAGCACATTAGCAGGAATAGTGGAATGTAAGCATACAGAAAGAAATGTAAGCTCCTAGAGAGACAGAAATTATGATACTGTACATTTGACCACATAAGAAACTCTTATTGGCTTTATATAAAAAATAAAATTTAAAAAATGAGTGCTTTCTAAATCCTACCCATGGAAGATTATTTCCCCCCTGTGAACAGGAGAAACTGCCAGCATTTTAAGGAAGGATATCATTTTCACTATTTTTTTCACTGTATTTTATAAGTACAAGAGCTCTATTTTCCCTTGTTTCAAGAAAAACTAGTTTACTATCAGTCTTGTTAAAATCTGATTTGTGTACTACTTTTCCATTCCCTCAGAAAGATACACTCCTAAGAAAAATGAACTTTTCCAGCCTTTGCTTATTGCTTTTTCAGCTTAACTTACCCAATAGTTTTATTCCACTGATGTTTCATGTAGTTAAAAAATTAGAGAATGTCTCTACATAATTAATACAAGCCCTGCAATTCACATGTGCACTGTTCCGTGGTGGCAATAATGTTACCCAGATGCAGGAACGTTAAAAACAGGGTTGAAAAATTCAACAATATGCATCCACCCAATACAGAAGCTCTTGAAGTCGGCTGAAAGAGCGCACAGTTCTGTGCTTCACTCAAGTTTTTCTAGTGCTCCTGCAACTTGAAGTCTCCATTTTGCCCAGACTTTTACCAGGTAAAGCCAAGACTCTTCTGTGGCACCGCCCCCACCCCCACCCCATCCAGGAGCCTCGAGTGACTATGAAAAACTCCCTCAGGAAGATTATATGCCAAGCCCAAATTGAAAGTCTTCAGCTAAATTCAACAGCAAGTGAGGAATTTAAATAGCAGTCAGAGTTCATTAACAAAATTCTCTGAGACTGTGCCCCACATTATCAGTGTAAGACTTCAGAAACTCAATACTGAATATGCAAGACCATTTCCCAGGCAGTGCAAAATTATACACAGAATTAATAAGGTTGGAAGAGACCATGGAGATCATCAAGTCCAACCTTTACCTAGGTTAACAACCTACCCAACATCAGTCTGACATCTCTACCATCTAAACCATTTAAACCATATCACTAAGTTCATCATCTAACCTATCCTTAAACACATCCAGGGACGGTGACTCCACCACCTCCCTGGGAAGCCCATTCCAGTGGGAGATCACTCTCACTGTGAAAAAGTTCCTCCTGATATCCAACCTAAACCTGTCCTGACGCAGCCTAAGACTGTGTCCTCTCGTTCTGTCATTGGTTTTTTTCTTTTTACTTTTTCCAATAATGCATCCATTTCAGGTCATTTTATGGGACTATAAAAACAATAATTTATACACTTGTGTGTTCCCGATATAACAGTTTTTCAACAGCTAATTTTTTAAGACAAATCCTACCACCATTGCTGAGACAAAACATGAGCTTATAAGCAGCTCTTGACTTCCTACTGCTCAAAGTATGGACACTATATTTTCACCCTACTGTTTTAATTACATTTTGAACAAGTGTTTAGGTCCTATCGAAACAGAGCTCTCACCCAATCTGAGTTCTGCAGTGTGATGGTGCCAGTGCCAAGCAATAACCAGCATCCAAGCCTGGGATGTCCATCTTTCTGGAATCCACAGGAGCCATCAAATCAGACAAATGCCTGTGGACTGATTTGATAAGGACTGCAAAGTCACTCCAAAGGAGAAATAACATCTGGTTTAGGGCAGAATTCTTCTCACTAATTTGCAAGAGATTTACAGTTACTGCAGAAAAAGCCCTTTGAAGTACTGATTTTTGCAGGCATAGTCAAAGTTTCCTACAAAAAAAAAATCAACCTGACTAAACTGACCTAATGGCAGTACATTACAGTTCAGCCAAGAGCTCACTGGTCCATAGGAGGAGCTGACTCCCTGCACCTTCTTGTGATAGATTAAACTAAAGTTTCTTCACTGAATCATGGGCGAAAGGTTTCTGACTCACAGCTTCCAAGGGATGAGAAGATCCACAAGGACTAGAAAACACTGCCATTATCAGAGGAGTATGAGGCAATCCCCACAGCCCCTCAGCAAGCCAAGAGCCTCTAAACTCCAGGAGACCAAATCACAATGATCTGTGTGAGCCAGCACTTGTAGCACAGAGCCAAGGACAACAGTCATGCAAAGGGTGAGGGAAAGAGGCAAAAAGTGCAAATGGGCTGTGCTTTATCATGTTAAATGCAAACTATGGTGCTACAGGCCCAGATGGAGACATGCACAGAATTGACTGAATGGGAAAACTTCAAGGGACCAAAGTCAGCACCGATGGCTGCACATGCACAGGTTAGAGAACAGGCTCTCCACAGACCTTGGGCTCAACTTATACTCTTCCTCTTGGACTCCTTCCATAGCTAAAGACATTTCTGGAGCTACCTGTAGTATCAGTGAAGCAATTGGCTTTTCCCATCTTCTAACTGTTCACTTCCTGTGTCTACTGCACCAAAAACATCTGGAAACTGCTGTCACTGGAATGTGTGAGGAACTGGACTTTTTAAATCTCCTTACAACACAGCTATTACAGCGAGCTGTATAAAGCAGCCAGGAGAGTGAAGATAAAGGCTGAGAGGAGGAGGCCATAGCCACAAACTGTTAACTTTGTGAAGGCCCAGGGAGCAAGTCTTGGGTGTGTGATGCCTATCTAAAGAAGACCAGCAGCAATTCTGAGTGTGTGATGCATTTCTCCTATGGGCCAGGCTGTGTTAAAAGGGGTCCTTTTGTGCACATACTTATTACTGCCCTGGAAGCAGAGTTGCCTTCAAAGTGTCCTGCCATTCCCAAATGACTTTGTAAAAACCAGCACCTCCAGCTTCTGCAAAAATATCATGACTGTGCAAAAACAACCCCCCCACACACAAAAGGGAGCCCCAGGAGGGTTTCTGAGGGTATAGAAACCCATCAGATAACCTGTTTTCCTTTGCAATACCTTTATGCTTTTGTATCACCGTGTTACTATAAATAAAAACAAACAGAATGTCTACATATCTGTTTTCCTTTACAAGCAAATTGTTTTAAAATAAATCATACCTATATATAGATATCGGTAAACACTGATCTCATTATCAATTTATTTTATTTCACACCAAGGGATTTATTAGTAGAAAGCAAAGTTACTTCTGCCTTGTCATAACACAATGAATGACGCCAACACAAGACTCACAAAAGCTTCCCCTAAATGAGGTGTTTCTGACATTTTCCCAGTGGCCTGGACCAAACTGCAGAGTTATGACCATCCCAAGTGACAGCCCTGTTGCTTTGCAAATGGACTTCAGGGGTCTGGGAACCCCCAACACCAGGTAGATACATTCTGAACATGTGTGGAACAGCTGCCCTAGCTAAACATCACTGCACTCAACTCTTCCCTGCACCAGCTTGCTCGTGGGCTAAAACTAGCAGGATGTCTTCAATTCACAGACAATTCTGAAGAGGAAATGAATGCTGGACACCTACAGCCAGACAGAGCTCATACAAAGGCACAGTCTAAGGTAGCTCTGAGCCACAAATCTGATTTCCTGTATTTTGGTTTCCCAGACACAATATAATAGAGTGGTGTTTATATTCTGTCTTATATAAATCCTATCTCGAGGGATTAGTCTTTTGAATTGGGTTGTTTCAGTGCAATATTTTAGAATATTTTCTCTCAATGTGACACCTATTTCTTGCCATGTCCTCTTCCACTGTATTTTCCAGGCTTTTTTCCCCGCAACAGTTGTTTGAAGTCAATCCTTCAGCACAGCTTGAACTCTGGGTCAGCACACAATTGGCTTAGTCTGATTTTGTAGCAGTGGTGTTCTGCTTGGAAACCTAGGGCAGAACCAGGCAGGCTGAAGATAAACTCTAGAGCGCTCTCACAATCGCTTCCAAAATTAGACTGAAGGAGGAGGAGTCAGTGAGAAGGCTGCCCACCAGATCTGGGCATTTGGACCCCAGAATAAGGAGTCTCAATACACAGCTGCCATTAAGGAAAGAGTGCTTCTCTGCTGTTTGCCAGGATAATGGACGGAACTTTTTATATGCCTCGTTTAAATAAGATGACTGATTTACCAGGAATGCTTTGGTATTGTGTGACCACAGTCTATTGGAAAATTTACCCCTTCGTTTTTACTGCCTCCCTCACATCCGTCCTTGGAAATAACATTGGAGAGAAGCCAAACAGGAAATAGGATTTCTAGATCTGCCAAACACTCATTTGATTAGCTTGAAACCACTAGTGTTGCTTTTCTTGCTTGAAGTTGTTCATTTGATACACAAAAATTTATATACCCTTTAAAATAGGTGCAAAACTGCCAGCAACAGAAGAATGGCTGTTTCCCAGACACGTTCTTTGTGTTAAATCCAAAGGGCTCACATTTTTCAGAATATTATTTCTATTCATCACAGTGCAAGACTTGGCACTGCAATGACTCAGGACTGCAATTACCTTGTTGTGATGTGCCCTAGTTCCCACTATTGTATTCTGATCCGTTATGCCAGGTTAAGAATCCGGAAGAAGCTTCTTCCTGCAAAAACCTCTGGATAAAGATCCAACCTAATGGTTATTTGTTGCAATTAGACTGGCAATGGAGTGGGCCTAGAAAATTCTGGGGCCTGAGACAGAAATGTGGTTTTGAATCAACGTTGCTCAGCAGTTCAGGCTTCAAAGATACATTTTTTAAGCCACGCACATTGAAAAATGGTATTTATAGGAGTTCCAAAAGTGCTAATTCAATAGTACTGCTTCTAAGTACATCACTGGTCCCCTTGCAAGAGTTCTGCAGAACTAATTTACTCCATTAAAGAGCTTGGTGAAATAACTCTTAACAAGTTAAAAAACTTGAGCTTAAAACATACTGAATTTAGAATGCATTTTTCTATTTCTCTGCTTTCTGTCTGTGGATCAAGAAGCTTCATGAAAGCAAAGGGTTTTTAGCAGAGTTTATCTGTCTTCCAGTTACCATCTTGGAATGACAATCAGCTGTACATTACAGCATTACACAGAGAGTACAATGGCCAGTAGATGGTCAGGATGGTAAAAGAAGAAGTTCTATAACTGCTTGGAAAAAAAAATTGCTTTCTGTAATTACAGTGCTGTAAATAAAAAAAGGAAGTTCATCTATTCCCATTTAAACTGGATGCTCCTTGTACAGTCTTTCTTAGTGCAATATATTACTTTTTAAAGGCAAATACCTCTCACTGCCTCTAGTGACAATACTGTTCCACTACTGAAAATAAATTTAGGATGACATATAAGAGGTATTATCCAACTCCATTTCACTTCTAAAAATTTGGATTGACTGAAAAGTGAAACTTTCACCCATTTTTTCCAATGATTTTCTCAGTACCAAATGGTTTTACATAGGATGAAATTAGGTCTAACAAGTCCATCACTACTGCATTTCAGAAAAGCTTAGCTGAAAGTGATCTAATCAAGAAACACTTCTAAGTCTAACTGCAAACATCCTAGGAAACAGAAGGGTATCTCAGCCTGACCCAAAATAGCAGGGGACAGGAAAGCAGCCCGGTTGTGCTGTTCCCAGCTTCAGAAACATGACCCAGCTTAGCTCATAGGTCCTTGTACAAACATACTGACCCAGGAATAGAGTCCAACTGTGCCAGTGGCAGCCACTCATCTTTCCTAGAAAGAGCTGGTTTGCCAGTACAGCTAAAACTGAGCTGCTGTTGGGAACATCATTGTACCAAAGCTTTTCTACTCACCACACATTTTCCACGTCTAGAGAACATGTCACAATTTCAAAACCTTTCATACTTTCAATCTCCTTTGAAGATTCCAATTCACTGTCTGACAAATGATGGTACAAATGAAGACAAAACTTGAAATATAAAAGAAGAGACAAATGCTTTTTCCATCCTGAATTAAAGGGGAGATGATGCAGCCACACAAAGCACTGAGCAAGGGGTTGAGGGAGGGCTTGATTGCTAGACCTTACAACACCTCTGAAGTCCTCTCTGAAAGGCAGTAACAAAACCGAGCACTACGACATCCTCTCTTCCAAGGTCCAATCTTGGAGAAATCCCAAGCAAACACTAGGAAGAAAGACTACTACTAAATACATTCTAAATTACATTTTTTTACAGGTTTCATATTGGATAAAAGCATTTTGCTGGAACTTTTTTTACAGCTTATTAGGTGTTCAAGGTGTAATCGGGAAATTATTGTACCTTTAAGCATTTTTCTTACTTTGGAGATAGAAATATATATCCATGTGCTTGGAATCCAGAACACGTGAGTGTCAGTGAACATTTTTTTTCACATCAAAATGCAAAACTCAGCACTTTAGGACTAAAACACCAGTTGCCAAATCCTGGGAGTAATTACAAGGGAAGCTATGCTTTAGACAACACTGTTTCATTCAACAGTGTGACTGGCCTTAATGGACTCCCCTTGTTGATGCTGAAGATAAAACTGTAAGAGTGTCCTCTCAATAAATGTAGGTCACACCAGCATCTGGGGATTCAGCACTGACTTCTGAATATGCAAGCTGAAGAGTTTTTAGAGAATGGGTCAAGCAGAAGTCTTAAATGATTGCTTGATTTATCACAATCACAGCTCCAACATGTATATTACAGGGGAGTCAAGCTACATACAAACACCACAGTGATTGATGTAGTCAAACATGAAGAGCTGAGGATGTTTGCCTTGCTTTGCAACATACCAGTGTTTCTGAAAGTATTATTTAATCTATCAAGCAGCTGGCTTGAGTGCAAAGGAGAACAGATTCTCTCTTTTCTTGGATGACTCTATACCTCCCACTTCCATGATTCATTTTTTCTTAGCCTTTCTTTCCTGGCTCATAAACACATTTGTGAAGTATCCAGCAATACTGGTGATCTCTGCTCAGAATTCCTTCCCTTATCCCGCTTCTTCCTCACCTCAAAAAGGCTCTTAAAAATATCAGTAGCCAACCATAAATACCATTGTTTATAACTTGGTTGGGAAAACCCCCCCACTTAAATCTTGAAAAGCTTTGTAAAAAGGTCACACATTTAAATTGCATACATTCAAAATTAAGCAGTATCCCATCCCTTCCACATTATCTGCCAGTCCAAGAATTTACTGGTGCAAATACATCATTAATGCTTGTGAAAAAACTCAGTCATAAGATTTTTGCCACAAATTACAGGAAACTAGTACTATTTCTTGATATTCAGACACTAGACTGAAAGTGTTTCTTAATGGCATATTTACACACTTGATGCTAAAATAAGACCTAGCCCAAATGTCTGAATTTTTAATGAAAAAACATGACTGACCCAGTTTTAATCACACAATCTGGTTAAAACCTTCGTGCTTTTCAAAGAACATTGTGCTTTCTGAAGTTGTTTACATTTACATTCAGTGTGGTTGGTAATTTTTTTTCTCTCCTTTTTTGCAGCCTTCCTGTCTTTTACTAGGAACTGGATGATGTGATAAATGCAAAACAACACAAACAAAATTTCAACCTGTAACTCACTTGAAAGATTTGTCAAATATTTGGGAAAAAAAAATGGTTTACAGCTACTTTTTAAGTTAATTTAAAATGTTTCCACTCTGTGTATTTATACACATGCACACACTTTATATATAGCACAACATATGGTTGATGGTACCTCATTCTCATTGCTCCTTCTCTGTAATACCATCCTTTACAACTTCACTGAATCACCATTGACAACCACAGCAAGATATCCAAGACCACACAGGATTCTGGAATTGTCAACCCTGATTCCAAACATTAGAAATATTAGTGTTCTCTTGAACAATCTTTCCCTATGACAGTAAACATATTCTCATCTTGATGACCTCTGTAAGTGAGAGTTAATTTGCTCTGAAGGCAGTTTCTCATGTTCAAGAGCTTTGCAAAGGTGAGTTTAACCTTTTACTTTGTTTTGTGTTTAAACTCCTACTTCGTTTTTGTCTTTCTCTGCAAATAGACACATAACACCAATGGCAGGAATATAAATGCCACAGGTTCTTCCTCGAATCATATACAAGGAGCATCTGGAGAAACAGATACAGGCAAAGATTGCACTACCAAAGACTATATTTCTGCTGCTTTAAGAAGCCCCTTTTCAAGTTTCTTCATGGCAATATGTATCAAGTGCTAGAGCCTCTTTTAACAGGTTCAACTTTGTCACAAGTTAGTTGTTAATGACAGAATTGCAGTCTATAAAAAAGAAAAATGCTGGGAGCTGATCCAGAATATAAATTCTGAAAGCTGGCTGGAATTTCCTCAAGCAAACTGATTTTATCAGGCAGGACACTAAAGGATCACAACAAAGAGGAGAAAGCAGAAACAGGGACCAGCAGAAAACAAGATACTTCTCATAGGAAAGCAATTTCTAGAAGAGATTATAATTTCTGAGATAAAGGAATTGCTAAGTATAAAATAAGTAACTGCTAAGATGTGTTTCCAAGTCCTTCAGGACAAATAGCATGATTACAAAAAACAGTCACTCTCTAATGATAGATTATATTCTGACCTTAGTGACTGTCAACATTAAGATAAAGGAGGTTTGCTTTTAAGTCGACATTCAAGCCACTGAAATGACAGGCTCTACATATCCCTAATCAAACACAGCTCCAGCCCTGACCTCTGTGAGGTGTGAATGTTCTGTTTGCTGTTAACCAACCTCCTACTTATACTTAGTCCCAAACAGAAACATTCAAGTACCACAAGACTGCTGTTCTAAGAGGAAAACAATAATGCCTAAATAGCCTAGTGGAAGCCTCACTCAGCGGCATCTGTAGTCAAGCTTTACGTACACAAGACCTGGACAGGCAGTAAAGCCAACCACTTCAGTATAAATATGCACTTTGAATATCTAATTGCCCAAGCTTTGGTATTTTTCCCTTAGATACTGATGTCAGAAGGAGATCAGGAACTTACTGCATGGCTGAGCAGGAAGTGCAGCCCATACTGACAGGGGTGCTCCTTGCAGTCTCATGATGTATGCCTTTTCAGAGAGGAAAATAGGACACTGTTCCCTTCAAGCAGACTATGTTTATAGTGCATGAAATTAAAACACAGACAAGGCACATTCAATCATTTGCCAGCAGTCCTGGCCCACTGGGGAGGTCCCAATGGACTGGAGGTCAGCAAACACGATGTCTATCTACAGGAAGGGTCAGAAGGACAATCCAGGGAACTACGGGCCTGGGGAAGGTCACGGAGCAAATCATCTTGGGGGCCATCACAAGACACGTACAGGACAAAAGGGGACCGGGCCTAGACAGCACAGATTCACAAAAGGCTTCTTGAACAACCTTATCTCCTTCTATGACAAGATGTCCTACTTAGTCAAGGAGGTAAAGGTTGTGGATGTGTCTACTTGGACATCAGCAAAGCTTTTGACACTGTCTCTCACAGCATTCTCCAGGAAAAGCTGGCAGCCAATGGCTTGCACAGGACCATTTTTACCACTTGGTAAAAAAAAAAACAAACTGGATGCCCACCAGAGAGTGGTGGTGAATGGATTTCATCCAGCTGGGGCTGGTCACCATTGGGGGACCCCAGGGCTCAGTGCTGGGGCCAGCTCTGTGTAGTATCTTTATCCATGAGCCAGACAAGGAGATCAAGGGCAGTCAGTTTGCAGAGGACATCAAGTTGGGTAGGAGTGTTGATCTGCTGGAGAGCAGGAAGGTGCAGCTGGACAGGCTGGATCAACGGGCCAAGGACAATGGCACAATGTTCAATAAGGTGACATGTCAGGCCCTACACTTGGGTCACAACAACACCCCACAGTGCTATAGGCTGGGGGCAGAGTGGCTTTTCTAACCTAAGCTACTCCTTCATCTGAAAATTGTCTCAGCTACAAGGGGAACTATATAGCCAAAGCTATGTAATGGCATGATCCATTCTTAACATGCTAAATTTAAAACAAATACATTTAAACTGTTTGTAATCACTAAGCATTTTCCTCCTCTGACAGTTGCTTGCTATGATTCAAATGCCCATCTATCTTCTGCTGTTCTTGGGGTTGAGAGTCTTTAACTATGTCATGCGTTTTACTGGAGCCAAATTCCAAAGAAACAAGTATTTGCTTTTGACACCTATGAACAGATAGTGTTTAACTTGTGTAATGTAATGGGATTGATGGGATAGATTGACATACAGTGAAGGTTTGGTTGAACTGGACTCTAAGGCAACAATACGAATGAAAATCAGAACAGTCACAGCTGGATTTCAATTCATGCTTCATTCAACACTAGTCAAGCACAAATTGCAGTAGGTTTTTATGCAGGCTATAAAAAATTCAAATTGTTTTTGTACTGTGGCTTCACCATACTGAATTTTTAATACTTGTAGACAAGCTTAGGTAAACAGCCATAGAAGATGGTTAAATTTTCTGTGACTCTTTAAGAATGGGAGATGTTCTTTTCACTGCACAAGTATGTTTCTGAACAATTAATCCAAAAGTCCATGACTAAACAACACATTATTTTCGCAAGATGCTTATGCACTTAATTTGAAATATTAGAAGCTAAATTTGTTGGGTTAGAAAATCTGAAATGTATTTTCATAAATTGCAATTTCAGGGGGTTTTAATGTATTTCCATTTGCTGTTTTACTATTAAAAAAGCGCTTGGACTCTTCCAAGATTTTACAAAGGGCCGTTACCGTGACCAAATATAATGATAAAATAAACTACAAGTCTTATATAAAATATTTGACTACAACTTTCTGCTTTCTAAGATCCAGAAAGACATAACATTACTGGTCTAAATATACTATACCTAATTTTATGGTTTCACCATGGTAAAGTCATGGCACCTTCCAAGTACACAAGATTTCCAGATGCACTGAAAATGCAATCTTTTTACATTCAACAAATTGTAGGTTAACTACTGGAAGTCGTAATAAACTTTATCAGTGTTTAACAAATTAGACTTATAAATTAAATAGTAAATAAGCTCAAGTTCATCAGCAAAACAGAGTAAGCTGTTTAAATATTTAGGTACCACCAGAGTTCCCCTCTTTGCCCTGCAGCAGATGTCCCCCGGTACCACAGAATGCAGATATTTAGACTAAAATGTTTTGCACAGCCCATTAAACATAAAGGTACATTAACAAAAAGCTCTTTTTAAATCCACATCAAACAGAAAGAGGAGCTGGCTTAGACTGCCATTATTCCCTAGCATCTTCAAGAAAGAATTGTGAAAAGCTGCTCAAAACTCAGTTTGTCTCTATTTCTCCCCCACACCATCTGGGATGGCATAGGGTGCCTGATCCAAAGCTCCAGTCAGTTTATCTCCATCAAGTTCAGCTGGCTTTGAATCATGCTCTAAAGAAGAGAGTGTTACCTGCCTTTAAGGAGCACTCAGTCACAATAACCTGCAAAGGCATTTAAGCAGCAGCCTAAGAACTACATGGAGGACTGGCTGTCAACTTTCACAAAATGTGCAAAACACACACAGAGTTTTATTGCGAGAGGGTAAGGTTCAGTTTCTAGATCTTAAATTATACTTGCCTTGGAAGTAAATAACAACAGACATTACACAAACAGCTGGGGAACCATCAGCTCTTCAGGAGATCTGATCTGCAAGGCATGTGCACTGCTTGGGAGCTTGATGCTTGCTTTGAATCAGAAAATACTCTCCTACTTTAGTAAAATATTTACTTCCTTCAGAGTGTTCTATTGCAGAGTAGACTTTACCTGGGAAATTCACGTTGCAGCTGCCTCACCTGGACAGCGAACAGTTTCCTTTCATCTCAGTGACATAAGTTTACTTTGAATAAACTTTCTGTTAAATCTACACTTATTGCTATAAATCAGCAATTCCTGAATTTAAGGGAGCACCTCCATCTAATGGTAGGCTGTCTCAGGACCAGGACTTTGAAGTGCTCAGCTTTTTCCAGGAGTTCAGACATCATTTCTTTAGCTCATTCTCAGGCTTGTCCTGGGGGAGTCTGCAATGGGTGGCATCCCACTAATATCCTCCACTCATAACTAGCACTTTGCTTTCTTAGCTGCTATAGTTCTTGATTGCCACTTCACCCTCACTGGACATATCTGCTGCAGTCCATGAAAAGTATGCTGCAAACATTCACTTTTTTCCCCATGTACAAATCTGCAAAAATAACTTTATTCTAAAGCCCTTCCAAGCTCTTCAGACCTTCTTTTCTTGTTACATAGCCTAAGGTTTTTCAGTCCCTAGAATATTTTGACCACAGTATGTGAACAAAGCATCTAAATCAAAGTACAGAGCCCTTTAGCTCTCCTAAAACTTTGTCCTCCTTCAAGACTATCTCATTCAGGCAGCCTTGGACAATGAGTTTCCTTTAATTCAGTAGACAGTTTTAGCATATTCATATTTATGCTATGTTATTCATAAATTTGTTATATTAGTACCTGCTTGGATTGTTTTTTAGCTGCCTCCAAAGATGAAGTGTAACAAGGTTCCTCTCAGCTCACAGCTGATTGAAAGCACAGTAACTGTTTGTTGTACCTGGCTTATAAAAATCAGCATTCACAGTTTGCATGATTTCATTAAGCATCTCAGCAGGGTGATGCAGTTCAAGCAGCACAAAATAAAGGAGCACCCTTCCTTGTGAAATAGCTTTGTTGGCATCCTAGAGTCTGAATCCAATATTAGATACTTTTTTAAAAAGATACCTTTTAAATTGATTTTAGTATAGTATCATGCAGCCATGTAAGGTCTATAAGGCTGAGAATAGAAAAAGACTTATTTACAACTCACAATTGACAAGCTGATCATTGCTTTGAACTCCTCTTGTCTATTTTCCTGAAGATGGAGGTTGAGCTGGTAGCTGAGCAGTCTATTGTTGACAGCCTTGCCTAGAAGATCTCTCAAAGGAAGCACCATTACAATAACAGGGCAGCTAAAAAAAAAGTTTAAAAAACCCTTGTCTTAAAATATTCTCAAGTCTCCTTATGCAGCTGCTTTCTCATAAAACACTAATATTTTAGCAGGTCATTACAGCTGTTTAAGACTGAGTTGATCATGCAATCAAAAATTCAATTCTGCTTGAATATTACACAGAGAAGTCTTTGGCTCTCATGCAAGACCCCAATGCACTCGTAAAAAGGGAAAAAATTGGACCTTAAATAGCTAATCCCTGCTCTTGCTGTTTTATTTTATGGTGTTACTTTTGTATCAGTGGCATTATTAAAATATTCAAACACCGATGAATTCCCGCACTACTGGTCTACATTGTTTGTAGGTGTGGTGGGAAGTTCTCAAACCATCACGTGAGCTTGATATTAATCACATAGTTCATGCCACAGGGCTGTGTGACATGTACTTCAAGCACTTTGACAAACAGCACTCATTTAACAATTAACCACAGACTCGGTGCCCTCTTGCTTCAAGGCTGAAAACTTGAGTAAGTCAAAATTGTTTCATTACATTGGAGGAGCTGTAAGATGTACAATCTCCTGAACAACTATCAACTACAATCTCCTGAACAACTATCAACTACTTCAATCACTGACTGACCTGCCACATGAGATATTTGACGCCTGAGGCAGACAAGGTAAATTACACGCACAGCACAATCATGTTTTTATGGGTTTAACATGTGGTAGAAGATCCTGAAATGCTTGCCCCTGAAGAAAACTACAGAAGTTGGAGTAGATTGCTTAGTAAGGCAGAAGCTTAGTTGGTCATCATATGGTAAACAATTAAGCATCCCTGAATGGGGATACCCTTAGGGTAAGTAAATTCAGCACTGTACCAAAGCTCTCAAGTGCTTACTTTACATGTAAGTCAAAGGATCCAGCCACAATTCCTACATTTTCTTTTCCAAAAAGGCATTTTCAGGTTGGCATTGTTGGGTCAGTGCTAGCTAGCTATTTCTCTAAGTTCAAGATAAGCAGTAGACAGGTGACTCTTGCAAATCCCATGATCTGGCACCTCCACTGCACAAAAGCAGCATCTGACAGCTCATCTGCTCCTCAGCCACACTGTGCTCTGAGAGTCACCCAGCTTCAAGTGAAATAGGCTGGAACTCCTGGTATTCTGTGTGCTTGAGGCAGTTCCCAAACCAGGATGAAAGCTCATCCACACTAGAATGCCTTAGCAAAATCTGCCTTGGATTTAGTTCTTACTCATTGCATTAATATCTTAATCTTTTCAGGTATAACACTATGCCCCCTACATTTGCACTTCTTTTTTTCTGCTTAGTTATGCCAGAAGCCCTGGAAACCCGACTTTTACTGGAGCAGATAATTCCCTTGCATAATCTAGCATCCATCTCCACAAGGCTGCTCTTCCACATCACAACTGTGCTGGGCAGGCCATAGAGAGAGCGAGCTGATGAATAATGAATGGCTGTTAGAGCTTGTGAATAACAGCGCTGCTTAAGCCAGATGATGAAAGATGAATCTGTACTCCTACACATCCTTTCAAATACATATATGTAGCACTTTGTTCCATGCAATTTTCTTAGCCCAAACACAGCTATTCAGGGAGAATACATGGAAGGGTATGGTGAGGGCAATGGGGGTCTTTCAGTCTGAAGTCACAATGTATGTAGAGGCCATTTGAGGCATCACCTTGGTGGAAACAAAGCAAAGCATCTGAATTTAGAGAAGGAGAGGCCCAACACTGTCTTCATACAGGAGAAGTAGTTCTAAGCCAGTTAGAAGCTCAGGCTCCTGAACATGACTGTTTTCAGAACTATAAACAGTTCCAAGATTTAAGGATCCAAACAACAGGTCTCCTTTAATCTTTTAGTTTATTTAGAATACACTTAACGTGACTTTCAACACGCCATTTAATATGGTTAACATGGAACAGTTTTGATATGTAGCAACCTCCATCATTTCTAGTCTTTGAATATCAGACATGCTTCTTCTGAGGTTTGAAAAGCAGCTGCTATCCAGTCTGCAATCTGCCCTTATTTCCAGGAACTTTTCACTACAGTTCACCTTGTCCATTATTCCTCTAAACCCACTTACATACTGCAAATCTCAATTTGCTCTCTCTTCCGAACTGCCAATTTTCTCTGCAATGGATGCATTTCTTTCTTCCTGTAAGTCCTTATCTCTTATCCCCTCCCAAGGGAAATGTTAAGTTCTTCCTAATCTTCCATCATTACTCTCGCTCACATATTTATTGTTTTCCCAAAAACTCCTTCCAATGAAAGTAATATTATGGAGATCTCTCTTCACACTGCTCCCCTGAAACATGCCTGTTCCCATTTTGTTCTAATGATGTGTTTTCTGCTAATTGGTTTTACATAGACTGTGAAGGGAATCAGCACGCTTGCCAGGAATGCAATGATTTCTCTGGATAGTAAAATAATACAAGTAATCAAACAGCCTCCTAGAAAAGTTATTATTAGTCACAAGCATATACAGCTGTCTTTAGGCACTGAAAAATTAAGTGGATAATCAAGGTCCCACAACATGACATATTTTGTCTTGAAACGTGTCCATCCTTGAATGCAACCCTTTGCTCTCACAGATCAGCACTTCTGAAGATAAATTTGGGTTCCATCCCAATATATATTTGTACAGACTGTACTTAAAGCTCAATACAAACTTTTAACACCAAGTTAGGATCACGTAGTTGGTTCTGACCAGCTAATTAGAGTACGCTTGCTGAGGAAATACAACCTGGCAACAAAATTCAACACCGTGCTTACATGAAATCCAAGGCAAAGCCACCACTGACCAGAAATGTATTACATCTCATTGTTTACTGAAGATGTTCTAGTTCAGGTTTTCTGCTTAAAATCCTATTTGGCGCTTGAGTGCGTGTTTGGCTTCAGCAACACTCATGCTTCAGAAAATCTAATCTCAGATTGTTCTGCACCTCCTTTTGTTCTTAATCAGAAAATGTTGACAGGTTGAAGCTACTCCATTGTTCCAATAGTGCTACATATCCAGAAAGGCTGACAAAGAACACTACCAAGTCTGTGAAATTAAAAGGGATCCAGCAGCAAGGACAAGATGATCACTTATGGTCAGATTTTGGGAGTACTTGTCTCACTTGCTAAAGAGGGTGCTGCCCTCCATTTGCAAATACAGTCTATAGATGTCTACTTCTTTCAATTAAGACCCAGATAGTCTAGCAGTTTTTGTTTCCAAGTTCACCTTAACTCACATCATTCAAATCAGCCTCCTATCTCCCTTTCCCAGCCTTGTATCTGTACAAGCTTTGAGCTGTCATGGCAACGTTACAGGTTCTCTCCCTGTGTTTGCTGCCCATAGACGATTTTCTCCGCTCTACAACAGGAGTCACCCTCTGCACTAGCAGCTGCAGCAAGTAAATTCAGGCTCTACCAGGCTTGCGTAAGGCTCTGGAAGCATCCAAGCAATTGAACACATGCCAGTCTGAGGTTTGGGATCTTACATTACCCTGATTCCCTTATGCAAAAACCATCAGCTTTACCTCACCTTTCTCTGGCTTAGGTAAAGAGGATTTGCTTTCTGCTCCTACTTGAGGGGAGAGAATACTATGGGAAAACCGTGCCCTTTGTGCAGCCCAAGGCAGGGACACTTCCAGCAGTTCAATGCTTTGAAAATTATTTCCAGATTTCATTATTTTAAAATTCTTTTGGAAAGGAAGTGCCTTCTTTTTCCAACAAGAATAAATGGGACAATTGAAGAATAAAGGTTATTTCAGTGGCCCTGAGCTTTTCTTCAGATTTTCACTCAAGATCCCAGAAACACATCTTGGCTGACCCTTTATTTTGCCTGGGCAATATCTCTGAAATCTCTTACCTTTGATGCTGCTAATTCAGGGACTCCTAGAAAAAGAGCTAGCTCCTAAAGCTGGCCTGTCTCTGACTTTGAGGACACATGGAAAAAATCACAGGTCTGCAAGAAAAGAGGGATCAGTTTAGAACTTATGCAACTGTTAGTTTTGCAAGGAGTTTATTTTCACAAATCCTTCCCTGTACTGCTCTCCCAGAGAGCAGCAATATTCGTGTTAAGGTTTTCTAACTCAGTGACACCAGGCAGAGCATTTTATCTGAAAAATAACATTGATTTTGGTGTAGACTCATTTGGCAAAGAATAACTTTTTTAGAAGTCTATTGTTTGGGTCCTCTTTGGAAGCAACTCCTCCATACAAGTTCCCATGGATAAGAAATAAGGGGTTTTTGACACGTGTAACACCCCAGGTCTAAGCCCCACACTGCCTAGGCAATATACTTATATTTAAGACTCCAAGAGATTTCACCCACATGAATTTTTGCAAAGTCTGTGGCTCTCTGGTACCTTGAATCGTGCAAAGAGAGCAGGCTACAAGTATTTTCCCAAAAGAGCTTCCTTTACTTCAGTGGGAAAATAAACATTGTTGACGAAAGTTTTCAGGGGTAATTTTACAAGCAAGGCAGAGGCTTAGCAGAATACAAGCCCCTTGGCTTTAAGTTACCCAAAAGAAAAAAGAAATGGAAAAGAAAGGAAGATTAAAGGAGAAATAAAAGGAAGAAGATATTAGAATAAGACATAGCTACAAAGGAAGGATCCTGTGGAGGTCACCTGGTGACAGCAGGTTCCCCACGGGAAGGCCCAAATGGCACCCATCCATTCTCTGACCACACTTCCCAGGCAGGACTTTCAGGGCAGGGCCCACTCAGAGCCCTCCAGTCCAGAGTGGCAGGTGGTGCAGCCAGTCAAAGGCTGCAGGGGGCATGGTGTGGGCAGGTTACCAGGCAGACTCCTTTGATGGACAGCTGAGCCACACAGCTCCCAGCTGCTACGTGAGGCCATGAGGCCCAACCCTACCCCTACCCCAGCACACACAGACAAAAGAGTCGATCTGACGCAATAATTAAACCATCTAGCGAGATGCAAATCCCATCTCTTACAACAGTCCCATTCAAAGTCTTCCACCATGCTTAGGTCATCTGCCAACAGATTCATTCTTTCAGCACAAATGGGTTTAGTATTTGTGAGGACAAGGTGGATGGAGATCCCTCCAGTAAAGTAACTTGTATTCCCAGCACAGAAACACCACAGTCTGTTAGTAGGCACCTCTGGAAATTAATTCAGAAGCTTGTGCCACTGCAGCATCCTACAGTTATTCTAAACAAGAGGAGCTCTTCAACAAATCCTTCTTGTTACCTTGTCATTGACTAATTAGAATATTAGCATAAGACAAAACACACATTAGAGTCCTGACTGTTGGAAGCTGGTTTAGGATGACTTCAGTGCTGCTCTAAGTTCCTGCATGTGCACACTAGACATACAAGGTGTTTCTTATTCTGGGATGCATTTTTCAAAGGACAATGTACTTCATTTCCCTTTTCACTAGGGCCAACATTTAAGGGGTTTCTGTCAGTTAATAGCTGGGATCCCACAGAGTAATTTCAGATAAATCCAAAGGCTGCTATCACAGCTATCACAAATACTAGTCACTACCAACTGGGTTTGAAAGTGACAAAAGCCTGAGTTTTAATCCCCTACCCCCAAGCTGCCCAGATCTTTGTTACAAAGGAGGGTAGAAAGACCAGTCAGATAAATGCATTTGCGTGTGTGGTATTCCTCAGCCTGAGCTTTGCTTCCATGCATCTCTGTTTGTTTTGCTGTTCTTGCATTGTAAGTAGCTAGGGCCTGGCGAGCGGAAGATATCGTGCTGTAACGGAAAGACAGACCCCTCTCCCCCCTTAGCCAGTAACATGTAGCCACGCTCCTTGAAGTACCAATGGTATGTAAGCAGACAAGATAAGAGCAAGAGAGATAAGACTATATATTGTGGTACCCTAAAACAATAAACGCCATTTTGCCTTCCACCACACTGGTGTCTGAGTGCTGATGGCCCGAGCAGCCTGGGGTTGGCTGTCGTGTCGTTCCTGAGACAGGTCACCGCGCCGCGAGCTAATGCGACATTGCATATGCCTAATTTTACACTAGAGTGAAGTAGTTACTTTACCTCTTACTTTCCTGCTTTTAGGCAATTGTCCTACCATTATCAGATGAACTAATTTCTTTCGTTTCCTCCCTAGTAGCTAATTTTTAATTTGCCCTTTCTTCTTGCAGCTGTGTTTTGGGTTAGTTACATGCTATCACCTGACAATAAAATTACTTTTTCCTGTGCTATTTCACTTCCAAAACACTTTTTTTTCCAGGAAAATTAAAAATTTAACAGGCAACAGGTAATAGTAATAGATTCTAAACCATCCAGGAAATGCCAACTAAACATAGCTACTTAAGACACCTATTTGCTTCTCATACACACTGGAAAAGCAGCTGTGGTCCTATTTCCAGTGCCATACTAACTTCCCTTTGTAAACTATGGGTAGAGGGAACAGCTATTGCCTAGCCCTACCACAACATACAAAGAAATAGAAAAATTGACCAATAAAATCCCATCAAATTGAAACATTTCCACCTGAGAAACAAATTGCATTGGAAAAGCCTCAACCAACCTAGCTGTGTGTTTACCTTTATCGAGACCTGAAAATCTCAGTTCTATTAATGGATTATGCAGCAGCTTTCCACATTCTCTACCAGCCCTGCAAAGGCCCCTCGCTAGGCCTGTCAGATAACTCCCAACGCAAAGGGCCACCTCAAATAGCCCCAAATGAGAAATCTGATCTTTGCCACATTAACACCCTGGGAGCTGTGCCATCAGCGACTATCAGCAGCTCACAGCATCCAACCCGAAGGTTTCCAGGTGATAGCTGAACAATCTGCTAAACACACATTCCATGTAATTAAACATGATCGGATCACCTAAAGCCTCCTACCCAGTGGGGTCCAACAGCCATTAAAGCCTTCCTCCTATAAAGCATAGCCAGAGCATATTTTACATGCAAAACTACACCCGAGCTCCCTGTAACAACTGTGCATGCAAAATGACTTGGACTTTGGCATTCTGAAATACTTTTTTTCCCGATTTTTCTATCTCCACAGCCATATGCTGTACCTCAAACTGTGATGTACAGTATCCTCTGTCTGGACCCACACACACAGTAAGGTGCTTGCACCATGCATTGCTAATAGTCCCATATCATCTGTTCAACTCAAGGCAGAGCATTCAGCATGAAAATATCAGTAACTGGCACATGTACAAAGTTCAGCATTACAAGTGTAACAATTAAAATAGAAATAGTGTCTTATACACTGAAAGAAGTCCTAGAGCTGATATTTAAAATACCAGATAAGCTGGCTTCAAGGAATCAGGTCATAATTTAAAAATGCCTTTATGAGTATCTCATTAAATTCCAGTAAAATGAAAAGCAGCTTTAAACATGTATCTAACATCAGTAGCAGAGGTTAAGGGTGGTGTGTAGAGAAGGCCTAAGTGACTAAACTACTCTAACTAAAATAGATATAAAAATGCATTTTTTACATTTAAATCAGCTTTTTTAGTCAAAGACTAAAAAATTAGTGGAAATTAGTGTCCATGCATAATAAATAGTGCCTTTTTCATGATATAGACATGGATTAGCCCAGTCTAAGTAGTGGGTATCATGACTTTACAACACCAGGCTAGAGAAACTGGTACCCCAGAGGTGCTTTCTCTTATATATTACTGTGAAATACAATAGTTGACAGAATTTTGCTTTCGCTAATGATTAAAAATATATTAGCAGTAGAATTTTATTTCAAAGTTAAAAGAGCTGGTATCTCTACACAGCTTAACAAATGGATGGTAGCCGCAGAGGCTCCGGGCCTCTTTTGTCATGGATAAGCATTCTCCTATCTCTTTCAAATGCATACTTCTTGTATCTCTTTCAAATGCATACTTCTTGTAAAAAGT
Organism: Serilophus lunatus; assembly: GCA_013399895.1. Lineage (NCBI taxonomy): Eukaryota > Metazoa > Chordata > Aves > Passeriformes > Eurylaimidae > Serilophus > Serilophus lunatus. The sequence continues at coordinate 629,415 of VXBA01005309.1, forward strand.
TTTGGCCTCGGAAAGAGGCACCTCTTTTGAACATTTTGCTATAAAAACCAACCAATTTTAGAGATTCTTTGCGCCTCTGACTTGAACACCAACCAAGTCAAGCGCCCAGCGCTGTTTGCCTTTGTTTTATAATAAATTGCTCTTAAACATAAAGGAATTGTGAGCCCGTTTTTCACATTACCATGAGTTCCATGCCATGTCCCGGAAGAGATTGTGCTACAGATGTGAACTATGGATTCTTCCTCCAGAAAAATGAATTCCTGAAAACAAAGACTGGAATTAAATTGTGAGACACATGAATACATCCACAAGAAAGAGATCCCTAAGTAGTTCTCCCTACAACGGGACCAACCTCAGCAAGGGCCCAATTTACTTCACCTCTAACTCCCCCAGGGTTCCTGGGTAGCAGCTCCATAACTTTATTCTACAAAGACACAAGAGAGCAACTCATACCTCATACCATAACTCATAATTCATACTAGCACATTCCTGGCTGCAGGTATCTTGGGCAGGATGGCTGCAGTTACATTTAGAAAGCCCTAACAATTAGTATCTAGGAGCATTGCTGTTTAAGAAAACAAAGACTCTAATGGAGCCCTGATTACAGAAATTGAGGATTAGAAAGACTCTGGTCATGCTTGAGCTGTGGCTGGTCCCTGGGATATACAAAGCCTTACTTTGATCCCTGGGGCAGCACACTTGCCTTTCAGCCAGAACCTCATTTCAGTCAGGTCTTTGACATTCGACAACAGCCAGCAACTCCTGGAGGAGAAATTCGAGAAGCTTCAGGACTCATTAGCAAAGTCTCATGCCTATTTATGACGGAGGGCATCACCAGCTTAAGTGCTGCCCTAGGGAATGGCTGCTGCAGTCACAGATATGGGTAATATAAAGATATCAAAGTTAAATTTAGACCACAGTTGATACCAGACTATTTAGCTTAGCCACCGGAGCACGAGGCTCAGCATGGGCTGACTCTCCTAGCAGGCCTGTGGGTTAGGCTTTTATTAGCAGATCTTATGGTATCCTAAAATACACCTCCTCAATTCTTCCAATACACTGTGTGGGAAGAATATGCCTCACAGTAACTCATCTGTTAAGTGGATTTGGATGCATACCTCCCACACAACTCGAACATTTAGAGAATTTCTCGCCACACCCTGTCCTAGATATATATATATATATCTTGCAACATTAATTCAATCATTGGTTCAGTTTTTCTCCCTCTCTGAGGCTGGGCTGAAGTAGGCTTACATGGTGCTGTGCCCTCACCCCTGCATTGACCAAAAGAAGGGAATGGATTCAGCGGCGGTATCATGAAAAACCCAATACCAAAACAGTGGCTTTGAAATTCTTAACAAGTCAGCCAGGGTTAAATGATGCAAAGTATGCTGAAAAACAACTGGAATACTCAAGACATGGGAAAATAACCTAAATGTCACCAGGGCAGACCAGCTAGGATCAACTTAATTTCCCATCTGCTGTGAAAATTTCTTCCTTAAGACACACATTTAAAGGGTAGACAGCAAGTCATTTTTTTGCTCTTTGTATCTAAATGTAATGCATTCATTTAGCAAACTAATCATGTAGATTGCAAAGATCCCTATTTGCAACACTAAGCTTACTATTACAGATCTGGATCCTTGGTTTTGGTAGCTTGCATTCTGCCAATACACATCTGGCATATAAACTGCAGATGAACATTCACAGATGGCAGAAAATACCTCAGCAAATGGTTTGCCCAGATATAGATTTGGATGAAATTACTCTGAATGCACTGCTGGCAAAGTTTTGCAAGTACATGAAGCTGTACATGAAATTTTTCTGTATATATCTTTAGGTTAATGCCTTCACTCAGTGGTTAAAGAAACCTCCAACAGCAGTTAATCGCTACCTGGATTCAATTTGTATGACTTTAGAAATCTAATAGCTAGGTGCATTATGAAATTTCAAGACAAACTCCTGAAGGAGAAGTGTCCATAACTTACATGCTTTTTTTTCCCATTTTACATGCACTTCCCATAATTAGAGGTCCAAGTTGAATGAACAGTTTCTGTTCAGATGCCCAAAGGTGTCTCTGCAGTTCACTGCTGTACACAACTTGCATTATAATGCATTGTGTCACAAATGTTTCACCATACTCAAACCTAGGGTAACAATGTTAAAATTAATTATATTCACCTCTGCTAACATGTGAAATGGATGAGGAAAGCTGAAAGCATATGGCTAAAACTAAATATAAACACCAGTACCTTTATCAAAGAATAATATTTTGAGTTTACTGTTCACCACATGCTGTATACCCCTGATTTCTTCTGTTCCCTCATTTCTTACAGGATTAAAATAATTTCATTTTAAACATAAACCCTATTAAATTAACTTTCCTCTATAAAGTGTCTCTAATCAAAATATATTTGCATTCCCAAATATCCCCAAAACAAAAAAAAAAACCCACCAAGCACAGTGGGAGAGCTGTGCCTGAGTTTCCAGGATTTTGTCCTTAATGAAAAGCCTTACTCAAAGGGTGGTTCATTTTTGAGGAGAAATGCCATAACTCCCATCTGGTTGCCATGCTGCAGCAATTTGGCAGAAGGGATAACAGATGCTGGGACTCCAAACTGCTCCCACACTCTTTTCCCTGTCTCTGAAGGGAGTTGCACAGAGTCATCACTGAACTGTTAATGAGTGCAAGATGTGTATTTCTGCAACACTGAGGACTGTAAGCATGTGCAGGAAGTGAGGGGTGGTGAGACTTTTACAGCTGAAGGAACCACTTACAATTCTGGTAGTATTCAACTGTGTTTTTTCCTTCCTTCTCTCCCTAGTAAGGCATCTGCCTTCCCTCTCATCCTCTCAATGTGGCCATGAAATGGCTTGAAACTCAACACACAGTCACAAAGCCTGTAGAGCGATGCATAATTGTTCCTGTGCACTGCTGGGCCCCTGGGAAAGATTCCCATCAGATACAGTGCAAACCTGGCTAAATCACAGCTCAGAGCCACCAAGCAGCTTCCCCACAGTGAAACAGACAGCCAATGTGTGTGAGCTGAGACACACGGGTGTGGATTTCTCAGCCAACCAGACCTTCATTAGGCATCGTAACCTATGCTGGAGCTTCTTTACAGCATCCCCCCATTACTCCCCCTGAGCAGAGGCTCACATTGAAGACACAGACTGATGCCGGCACAAAAACTTCACAGGTTTCCAATACCAGTGTAAAAGATGCAGAAGGATTGGGGAAGGACCACAGCAAGTCTTAAAATCTGCCTGCCAGCAAGTAATTTCAACGTTTGAGCTATACAAGATGCTGTTTTCAGGACTTACGCTGGTAAAGCAAGTTAAAATTGTTAACTCACCCATTCACAAAGACGCTTCAGAGGATGCGCTGTGAAAAGTACCCGGTAATGTTCTGCAAGAAAAAACAAATCATTTAGGAGTCTGCTAGGCAGGTCTGATGCAAATGAGAATTGGACCAAACTTGAAATTAGCAATTTTAAGGAGATCTACGAAGGCATCTAAACAAAAGATTAACTTCAGGGTGGAGGAAAACTTGCTGGAATCCTTCAAAATGTAGCCTATTTGAAACTTGAATTCATCTGGCACAAAAATATTTGTTCCCTGCGCACAACAGTCCCATACGGCTGCCCCGGGCATTTAAGGGCTTAAGGACAACACCAAATAGTTTAGTTACCAACACTAAGGTGTTGGTAAACTCTTGTTTCCAGTAAATAATGACTTCTCCAAATCAAAGTTTCTAAGTCCTAGGATAAAGTTATCCATAACATTTTGTGCAAGTATTATTAAAAATTCCAGTAAATTGAGTTATTTCTGGATACAAGAAGAAAAAACCCTCAGCTGTTTAGACACAGAAGGGAATAATGACATGAGTATGGGGAATTTTTAACACTAATTTTGTTTCTTCTCTTCAAGCAAATAAGAAATTGGGATTGGACAGAAAAAATGTTGTTTTTTTCATTCATTATGCCAAGTGTTCTCAAAAGCTGATGTAAGGTGTGTATCGGTTGAACCACATACAGCATTTTTTGGACAGATTTGACCGATATAGCTGCTTCCCTCTGTGTGGTAAAAGCCAAGAATAAATGCAGTAATGTGCTGAAAACAGTGAAAAGCTGTTGTCAAGCTCAACTCCCCTTGGTGATAAAATTAATGATGGATTTCCTCCATTTTCCCCAGGATTTGTCTATGATGCTACTACTGCTACAACAAGAGAAATTCTTGCAGAAGTGATCTAAACTTGAGTCATGCCTATAGTGACTTTATGCACCTAAGGGTTCCTCAAGTAACAAACAGAAAACGGTACAGTAAAACGACTCACAGTACATGTAATACAGTTGCTCACCCCTGCTTCCTCCTCCCCAACAGGACAGCACCGTCTGTAATTTAGGCTCTGTTGTGTGTTCTCAGCAACCAGATGGCAGCAAAGAATCCTGCAGGACTTGGTGCTATTTCAGTCGGGAGAATTGCATTTTTATTCCATGAACTCTACTTCCTTGGCTCCAGCTCAGATAGTTTTGGCTCTTACATGCTTTTTAGAGTGGAGGACTTTACATGACCTCCTTGAAAAGCAATGCTGCCTCACTGAGTCCCATCTGTTGGGAGGTGCTTTTCTCAGTAGAGTGTGTACATTGGGATAAACCCAGCCTAATGATATTGTGGTGCCATTGTTGTGGATTTCAGGAAGATAAGGTTTCCCACGCACTACCTTGTTAAGTGGCAAAGCTCTGCACATCCCAGGAACTATCTCAGTATTACTGTTCAACTGCTACTCTGAGCTTTCTGTGAGGTCAGTTCTGAAGAAAGGCTGAAAAATTCAACAGGGATATGCAGGACTATGGTGCAGCTTCTCTGCCAAACCCCCCTTGCTGTTTTCCACCAGCATTTCTAATACAATATTCTTCCACATATACCACTCAATCACCAAGATTCTTGATAAACATGTGATATTACATCCAAAGGTACCACATTACTGATTTGCTTTATTTCTGTGAGTGAACACAACTCTCATTTCATAAGGCTCCAATTATTAGTAGAAGAGCAAGAATTCTGTGTATGCAAAAGTGAAGATGAACATTCATCCTGAGACATGAGACAACTATAGTGGATTTCTACTGTGCGACTAATACCTCAATTCTTGCAATACAAGCTGATTATAAAGCTAGTACTTCAACAGATGAAAAGCACCATCTCAAATCACCAGAGACATCACCTTTTTCAGCCAGAAGTCCATCTTGAGGTATTTAAAATTTTACTGAATTACTATGAAACTCATCATAAATACATACAGTAACGTTTCCCAATGCCTGCAAGCTTCTAACATGTTTTGAACTGAAGAAACAATTAGTGTATAAAGAAGAAATCTAGTTCTATTCCCCAGCTATCCTAGGTTTTCTGAAAACCTAAATCACAGAAAAGACATTCTGTCCAGGAGTGAACGACGTATTGCATTTCTTTGAAAGTAGCACATAATCAAATTCTCCTCAGCAGCTGCAAATCCATTTCTGCCGAAACAACCAACTTTCTCTCTAGATTTTTTCACTATAAATTTCCCAAGAGATGAGTAGATTCATTGGTACCCTGATTCTTCAGAAAACAGCAGGAAACGCTTGACCAGTTAATTACATTGGCTGCTCTATTCTGCTGTAATCTAGTCCAAATGAAGAGATGCAGTCAGATTCCCCAGGAGACAAAAGTATCTATGTTCAGGTTAATTCCTCATAATCCTCCAAGTATTACTCTCTGACTTGTCCAAGTTCCTCCTTACAAACCTGAGCCAAATGCAGGGAGGCTTGAAAATGCCATCCACTACCTCCATCAAATCTTGTTGACAGATTAGTTACTGACATCTGCAGTACCACATTTTAAGTGCTGCTGTTTAATTTAATGTTAATGGACATTGCAAAGGGATTTATCCCATTAGGTCACTTCTTCCACTGCAGTACTCCTGTAAAAGAGCATTTGGAAATTCAGTCCTAGAGAATTCCTTGAACACAGAAGAAACCCTGCAAGAAATACCACATAACATGTGGAAAAGGTGTCATTGCAAGACACTTGGGAAGTCAAGTCTGGCAATGGGACTTGGAAGTAGTCTTGGATCAAAAATTAACAGTGAGAACTGAGATGGAGTCAGACAGTCTTTCCCAGCTTTTACCAGGAAGGTTTTCACCTAGGAGGAACAAAAGAGTCCTTGAGCATACTCGGTTCCCTCAGTGGGAGTCAGAGGGAAGAGTGGAAGTTAAGGAATTTTCCACAGGGTTTGCAGGAGGAAGGCATACACACAGTGATGATCTCATGGAAATGTAGTGAAAACCAAAACCACTGGTAAAAAATTTGGATTCCTGAACTATTCCATAATCCAGAAATTCTACAAGGGAGCTAAACACTATCCTCTCTCCATACTAATGTGACCTTTCTACTAAGGGAGGGGAGCCTAACCACGTTGAATCATACATGACATAAATATTCGTGTATCTACATGGAGTCCAAAAAACACCAGGCTATTTTGTGCACAAAGCCTTCTAACATTACTGGTGTATTTAAATATATAAATAGAGAATAACACATTTGGAATACACAAAATTAAGATTAAATCCTGATTTACTTGTTTAGCAGATGAGATTCCAGTGTCATAGCCACTTACACCACCTGCACAGTTAGACTGTGCCTTTTCTTCCTCATTTCTGAAAATCTACATCATTATGGGTTTTCATTACATTGTCAATACTATTTCTTGTTCTTGTAGGTCTTGCCGTGAAACACTTTCCATCAATCTTGCTAACACCTTCATTACAGCATCACTTCAAAATTCAAAGTTAGGAGTACAAACATAGGTCTACACAATTTTATTTTTGGATGGCAAAAAATGAGTGCTTGGAAAATATGAAGGGAAGAAAACAGATAGAGAAAAATGAAAAATGAGCTCCAAAGAACGCACTATTTTCCAAAGTGGTTCTTATATTTGTTCCACAAACAATATAGAGCTACCTTAGGGTTTGCCTTACATGCATTGTTACAGTACTTTATCATCAAAAGTATTCATGTCCCTTTTATGAAATACTCAGAAAAAATCATATTGCTGCAGCCTACAACTGGAAGCTATAGAGTTTCCTAATGCAACACAGAATATTGCAGTTGTCTTGATAATTATAACCTCAATTAACATGTTAATATAGGTAACAGTAAGCCCAAAAACTTGTTCCAACTAAGGAAACTAAACAAACAGTTGTGCTCTGTTTGCAGAAGTGTTGCATTACAGCCTGAAGGTCACAAAACAGAGAAGAGCTACAGAATCACAAAGTACTGCAGATCCTTGCAGCCCTGTTATGAAAACTCTGGACCAAAGAGTTACTGTTTACAGTTGTATTTATTTTGTTTGCTTCCTGTTTTAACACCTGCCACCACTATATTAATTTTCAGCCCATAACTCCTGGAAACATCTCCATGTTCACATATTTTCACAGAAACAACATTCTCCAGAACTATCACTCTTTCCAAAAAGTTGTTTAGTGTCAGTGCTGAAGAGAGATTTTGGGACAGAAGAAATATCTAAAAGCAAATAAGCTCCAAATACGTAAGACCTTTACACACAGTTACTAATTGGAAAAAAAGTGTGAATGCAGATAACCTTTTCTTTTTACAAATTTTGACATGTGGCTTAGCTGGTTTAGCAAGTGCTCCTCAATATCCTGAATTTAGATGACAAGGCCAAGATGCAAAAGTTAGTGGCATCACCCACAGCAAGTGCAATCTTCCCTCCTGAATCTTCCTGTGCTACCAGCTGGCTCTAGCATTTTTTACCACTTCTTGGATTTAGAGCTACCATGTTGTATTTCTACTCTCGAGGATAACCAAGATGAATAGGGCTCAGTCTTTTCCTTCATCATCTATGCTCTCACAGCTTTCAGCCCAGTGTACAAACACAGCCTATTCTGAAACTTGTCCAGCAAAATCTAGACTAGGTCAGTGAGAACAGAATAAACACCCGATCCTGAAAAATCAGCATTTGATTGTATGTGCTACTGCTATGCATGAAAGCTCTACCATGATATCAATCAACTGCTAAAACTCTTCCTTACCAGATTTTACAAAAGGAAGCTGGTGCAGTTCATGTTGGAAGGGACATGAAGAAAGATCCATCAGTGACAGAAATCAAACCAAGACCTCCTAGACCTCAGTTCACTGCCTTCATCTCAGCACTGCAACAAGATCTCTGCACAGGGCATAGGACTCCAGCTGGGTGCAGCACATTTGAGGAACAGAGTCAGCTGAATGTATACCAAGTGGCATTGCCAGCCAGCAGGGCTCTGGCACTCAGTTATACCTTGGCTTTGTCAACAGCCCTGTTGATTTCGGCACTGAACTTATGAGAGAATAAGTGCAGGATTCACCACCTGGCCCTCTATGTATATCCAAAAAGCTATAAAACTGCAGTTTCTGAGGAAAATTTTATTTTACAACTTGCTAATGACTTCAGATCTCAAACTTACCACTTGCACTACTGCTTATTAAATTTAATATTTAACCTGGCTGGCTAGTTGCATTACCACTACTTTTTCTCGTCAAAAATCAATACAACCCCCTTTCTACCTTGCTCTGTCCCCTCTCCCAGGCTAAACATTCTTATTTGCAGGCATTATTACCTGAGAGGAGAACAAGCATGCACAACTGAACCTGACTATGAAAATAGGTTTCAGATAATAACTGTACAAAAACTATGGGGGAACAGTCTTAGAGAGGCAGTGAACTTTCTGTATAGACATCTGAAAGTAGGGTCCAACACCTACAGCATGCCGGGGTTTTAATGTCAAGACAATGAAGAACTAGAAAACACCTTTATAAAAGTCTCAAACCATAGCTGAAAGACCTTCCCAAGGACAGACACAGGCCCACTGGTGTGCAGCAAAACTAAAGTCTGAACGTGTCTAAACCTTCACCCAATTCTTGCGTCCTTCAAACTGGAGGCTGAAATAAAACATACTGCCACATGCTTTTCCAGCTTCAAGAGCTCCACTCAACATTTTCTTAACTTTCTTCCAAGTAGATCAATCTGCATCAACATTCTGCTGTCCAAATTAGTATCAGTAAGAAATTAATACCTCTTGTTTGGTTTTCTAAGTACTCGATCTTCACTAAATATCTAGCACCCACTGGTTAGGAATGGCCCACTAATGTTTCCTCGCTCTAGTCTAGCTTTCAAAATGAGTCCATGAGAAGGAAAATATTATATAACCAAGGTATTAATTTCCATTTCATCGCTAGTTTGTCCTCATCACTGCAGGCATACTAAGAAAGTAAGTGTGAAATTATTTGGCAAGGGTAACATGGAGACCATCAGCAAGGCTGGACCCCAGGGATACCTCAAAAGAGAAAAGAATTGGCTTTGTAGTGATGCCTTGAAGGGTATTCCATATATTTTTGGGGATTTAATTTAGCTAGGTAGCTTGGAAACTAAGGGCTCACAGAGGCCTGTGTTCAGATATCAGCATTCTTAATATACTTTAGTATAGATAAGTGGGTAGCAAGACAAAACATAGGCTTAGGCCTCCCGGACCTACTCAGAAAGAAGGGGGACAAGTCCTGGATGAGCATAGGTAATAAGGGAGGCCCTCGCTGGGGACTTTAAAAACATAAGTGTTAAACCAACTGTGATTGGATGATATGATGGGCAGTAGCTAAGAAGGCTATAAATATAGAGAGATTATTCTTTTCCTCTTTGGAACATGGGACTCCACCAGTAAAACTGTTCTTCCCTCCGCTCCTATTAAATCTGCATATTGTCTTAATTTTCTTATCTCAATTTTAGGCAACAGTAGTAATGCTTGCTATGCTCTATTACCCAGCATCTTCAACAGCTCTAAAACTGCTATTTACCAGTATTTATAGAGATTATTCTTAAGAAGGTTGTCAAAGTCTGAGAAGAAAAGGCTAGTGACAGTAAAAGGAACGTCTGAATGTGTAGCACTTCCTCACTGTGAAGTATTGCCTAAAGTGCTACAGCCTAAAAAAATGAAAGACCCAAAGGCTGGACTCCTTTACAGTTTATTTTTAAAACCAAGTTTCTGCCCCAATCCTTCAGCTCCCACTGCACAACTGGAGCCAATCAAAAATGAATCATTTGAGCAACTCCCACATAAATATTAGAAATACTAAGATTTACTCCCTCTATTTGACATGAACATGAACCAGAGCTGTGACCTAACCTGGCCTTCTTGCTTCAGTAAGCACAGACTCATTCTTACGAAAGAGCAAAAACTTTTCTCTCAGCACTTTCTCCCTGAGGACACAGGCCACAGAGGAGGGTGAGCTAATTTTGTCAGGTCTTCATGACAAAAGACTCAAGGTCATTTCATCCTGCACAGATGCTTTAGAAAATGTCTGGCAGTACATGATTTCTGACATTTGAAGCAGCACTCTGATTCTGCTAATTTGAACAGTTGTACCGCATTTTTTTGCCAAGGCCTGAATTTGGCTCTGCACAGACCAAGAAGCAGCAGCCAGCGTGGGAAATAGAGCAGTAGAGTTCCTTTGATCCCCTAGCATCTGCCTCACCCACTCTTTGCAGACTTTCCACATCTGACCCAAGGCCTGAAAACAGTCTCCAGATGTTCAACACATCGTCTTTTTAGAGCACCATCTCACTCACTGATAACCGGTCTGGTTGAGGTGAGTCAAGGAAAGGCTTATTCCACATGAGCTGAAAGGTGTTTTATAGCTCTACCGCCCACTGCAAACCACTCCTGAATTCCAAGTCACTTCATTTAGACCAACTCATTTATATTGACCTGCAACCAGACATTAATATTACACAAAGTATCCATCCATATTCCACCAGTCATTAAATGTAAAAGCAAAGGATGATTTAGAGTTTAAAGACAGACCCTGCACTATATTCAGCATCAGGCATCATGTTTTACCATAGGATGGTAATCAAAATTTTGTTGCAAATGCTAAGCTTTCTGCTAGTAAGAATACAGCCAGTGAACAAAGGTAATTATGACTTGGTCATATCAGCAGCAGAAACCTTCATGTTCAACTGACAGCAGTTACACACCAGAAAGTAAGATCTTGTCTTTACTAGTAACACAGTTGAATAATTTTTTTGCTAATATATCTATGTCAGCGCACAGATATTAAAATGTTTTAATTTGTAATTGCAACTTGATAAGCTCATATCTGATTTGAAATACATATAATTTAAAAAAGTAAAAGCAACCAAATAAAGCCTGAAGTCAAGGAATGCTGCATTTTAAAACTACAGTACCATAAAAAAATATACCAGATGAGCTTTTATTCCAGTACATGCAATTTTTATCCCCTTTCCTCTTGTATTAAATGAAAACAATCTCAGAAAAACAAAACTACTTAAAAAGATAAAATATTATTTTTCTAAGTGCTTCCATGGTGACACGCCATAGAAAGGCTGTAGAAAAAAACCTGTTTTCAGAAGTTTGGAAGGCATTAAGTCAGAAAGCTACACATTGAATACGTTGATAACAACTTTAAATTCAATTTTTAATTCAATGATCAGCATTTGACTGAAGCAAAGCCCTGTAAAGGAAACCTTTTTTTTCACTCCAGCCTTTTCCCCTGCAGAACAACATTCCTTTCTTAAGGCTGAGTCCTCATACAGCACAAGTGTCTCCTGCTCTCATCACAATGTACCCAACCCCAAAAGTAGCCCTTGAGAATCTGTCAGGTTCCTCTTCAGAAAAGAAAACCCATTTCTAGTTTGCTGCTCTTCACAGCAACAATATTAATTGAGCCAGCATATAAAATTCCACTTCCACCTAAGCCTGTATTAAATGCCTTTCTGCTTTCCATTCCTGGATATTTTTAAAAATACAATTTAGGACAGGGTAATTCATTATGCTCTCCTATAAAAAAAAATAAAAAGGGTAGCAAGAGACGCCCTCATTTAATCAGTCAACCACATGTGCTGAGAAAGATGATGCATTCTCCCTCTAAAAGCTACTTCTGACTCTGGGTGACCTCTGCCCTAAGAAGAAAAGGGACATTGACTCTGCATAATTGTTTGTACAGGTATACTATCACATTCAAGGATGTACATTAAACAGTTCCCTTAGCAACAAACCTTACCAGCATCCTTTCACTACAAAGAAGAAATATTTTTTTTCCTCTAGAAAAGCTGCTTCTGCTTAACAGCAGCACACAGAATAACATTTGAAATTTCTGCTTTATACAGTGTTCTTTGCACTCCAGGCTACATGTTATCAAAATATTGGTACAGTTCTAGTACTCTGAAAGTAAAGATAGAAACTCTCAGCTCCTCGTTGCCAGACCCTTGATGCACAACCCTTCTCACTTATGGGGATGTCTCAGGCCACAGCATTCCCCTCACAGCTGTACAGCACAACCCCACAACAACCTGCTGGCGCCACCCACACAGGTAATGAGCAGAAGAGGCAGGAATGACTTTGTGGAAGGAGGGAACCTCTCATGTTGGCTTTGTTGTTGAAGCCATTACAGTGTTGAACTGCACTTGTCATCAGTTCTGCCTGATGAGGACAAGCCTTGCATCAGATTGAAGGTCAGAATTCCTTTCAAGCAGAAATGCAGATTTTAAATCAGGATATCAGACATCCTTTCAGCATCAACCCAATCTTGAAAACAACTAAAACAGGGCTCTTCCTGAATAGTACTATAGAAGTGCCGCTCATCTTGAAATTCTTGGCATACTCCATGCTTGTTTAGGGATTTGATGAAATAGCTCTCACCATCAAGCCACTGCAGTGGCTTATTATTATATCTCCTTTGATTTCTTGAACTTAATTGTAATTGTGTCTTTTTGTTTCTAATGTCCAACAGTCAAGCATAGGGACATGTCGTTTAAGCAGCTGGGTTAAGGTTGCTTTTACCTCTCTTCTGCTTTTCCAAAGCATATCCTTTTATAAGTTATGGAAGTGTATACCAAGACACTCTTCTGAAAACAAAGACCTCTACACAGCTCACTGCCTAATGTTGAATTGCTAATTAGAATCTATTTAAGATAAAATACAGACAAATTCTTAATTATCTGAATGCTAAGCCTTATGCTGGGTGGAAACACTATATGCATCTGCCAGCATGGATGCTTCTGGCACATTTTAGTTCCAGAGCTTTTCAGATGGAAGCTGTACTTGCAACTTCCACTGTCCCAGTGCACAGACCCTTCGGTCCAGAGGCCATCACACAGGAAGCTGCACAAATGAACAAACTCATCACGTGGCATCAGCACATCATTGCCACGTCACCCTCCAGAGACATTTGTTCCCTTCTTCTATACAAAGGGTGACTACCAATGCCAAGAATGGAAACAGCATTCTTCTGGCCAGGGCAACAACAAAACATCTCTCTGACAATGGAAAATACTTTCTCCCCTATATTTCAGTAGTTTTGCTGCTGAAAAGAACAAAACATATGGAGAGAGTAGAGCAGGACCTGTATGAACTCATCATTGCCCAGAAATCAAAACACAGCTGGCAGGTCTAATTTTAGTCCACTAGCTCTGACAGTGTCCTGTTAAATCTCTCAGCTCTCATGCCAAGGAAAGTAATGCAGAAAAGGTTTTTGCTAGAAGCTGAGTTTTATATTGGAATTAAAAAGGATGTAAAATGGTACAAAACCAACTAAGGAGCTGGGGATAACCTTGACAATGTTCAGTTAACAAATACACAAGCAGTTCTTGAGTATCTGGCCCTCAGCTATCAGACTATTGACAGATCCTCTGCTTTTGCTGTGGGAAATCTGGACTGAAAAATCTCTTCAACCCTCATCCTTGAACTTTCAGGCACAGTTACAATATATACTTCATCAAAGCCTTACTACAGTGTAGTAGCTACAGAGAAAAATAGATAGAAAACTGAATGTTACAATTAAGAGCAGTGCCCAACTTCGAGTCTGATTATTTGACATGAATTGACCCAACTCCCCACTTCATACACATGCAGGAGTGCAATCAGGCCCAGAGGTTGAGGGATCCAGAGCTCAGAGGGCAGTACCAGTCCCCCAGCTGAAAAAAACCCCACTGGTTTGGACAAAAGGCATCAAAAAGATCTTGCAGTACAGTTCATCAGAAATGGGAACTCAAACACGCACAACTACTAACTGACTACTAACTACTGGAGCCTTTTTTCCTAACAGCTCAAGCAGTATTAAGTGCTCAAAACCAAGGGTAGCCAGTCCTTCTTTAATTCCAACATTTCATCACTAGACCTAGAACATTCCTGATGGATACTTGTCTTATCTGTCCTCAGAAATACCCATGATAGATCCTACAGCTTTCTCAAGCAATACTTTTTATCTTTCTCCTAGCACTAGGGATCATTTTCCATAAAGTTTAAAGTTCCCCTTAAATAAATCTTGTATAGGACAACTACTTGACCCACCTAGCCTGGAGTAGGCTTCTTCATAATTTTTGTAGCACATATGAATTGTAATTAGCCTACTTTCAGAACCTGGCCTTTTCTACATTTAAAACAGGTCTAACATACTTGATTAAGCTAATCTGAAAATACCTTCACTTCAAACATGACAGAGAGAAATGTTCCTTACTTCTCAACCTCAGCTGCTTCTGAAATCATAAGCATGCCCCAGAACTTGGGAAAGAAATAAGGCATTTCCAGTGCTTTAGCCATCTACAGGGAATTTGCACTGTCTGCTAATGGTAAAAAGTGCCCAGATTGACCTATTGAGCATTTAGGAGAGTTAGTAGCTTTGCTCAACCTGTTGGCATGTTTTGCTTCACACAAGCCTTTAGAATACTGACTGAAAGTGTCTATGCACACCTTTAGACCTCTTAGTGATTTTACTTCATGTCTGAATGACTGGATGTCTTCATGTCATGTGGCATTTTCCCCTTGCAGCCAGAAAAGGGAACATCCGGAGTATACAAAGAAGTACTAGGCATAAGGTACTTACAGTCACTTGGAAATAATTTCCTATTTTAGTAAGAAAACAGAAGCAAATCAGCATTTTGAGCTACCTGGATTTTCATGTAATCACACACTGAAAGAGCTACATAAAGCTTCACCTTGCAAACAGACATGGAATCCTAACAGATGTCATGGAACATAATGTTTAATTGTAAAGATATTTTCCCATTTGCTTTTTCAGGCAGCCTTTCTCCAAGGGCAGAGCTTAACAAGCTTATCTGGAGAAAAGGTGTCCAACTCTTAGATATTGCAGCAATTATTGTATCTTTAAATTGATGTAAAATAAATACATTATGTTAGGATTTGTTTGGTTATCCTATTTGCATTAAAATCTAATGGGCTTAAGGCAAAACTGTATTACACTTGTAACTTCCAAAGAAAAAATTCTTGGAGGACTGTCTGATTTTAAGACAAATCCCTTGCTGTGTGATATATAAGGCTGTTTTATTATCAAGTTTCCACTGAAGTTTAATTGGAATAGCACGGATAGATACATCCACTCACCAGCTGTTAGTCTATATGCAAAACTAACAAAATTATATAATATTAAATCCTTTCCCTTTCATAGCAGTCTAATCCAAGATATCTACTTTAGAAATCATATTTTTCATTAGGAAAATGTAACATTGGATGTAATTTCTGCAAGGATGTGTAAATGAAACAAAGTTCCACATAAAACCTCATGCATCTTTACAAGCATTGATTTTATTAGATCTGTTGGCTTCCAAAAAAATGCTTCAGTTGGAATTAAATTTGCTTCACTTACAGCATAATTGATTTCAGAAAGGTATTGAGTTCTGTTTGATATGCTCTTACTTTTAGGTAAACAAGTCCAAACTTCAAAAAAAAAGTGCAAATCACCCACGCTGGCAGTAGTGGGAGCTCAGCAGAACACAGACAGTGGCAGGTCAATACAGAACTGCACTACTTAAATGAAAATCAAAATCTGTGAAGTCCTATGGAACCTTGTTTTCTCAGGACAGAAAGCACAGAATAAGTCACTTTAGGAAACCTGTTAATTTTTTTCAATGGGAATGTTCATGTAACAGTATGTGGGCACCTCAGAAGGGAATCTACAAGTGTAGCACATTCTTGCACCTTCTCCCTGTGTTTCAACTGCCTCTTAATTTGCTCCAAAGAGTAAAGGCTAGTACTTTACTGAAAAAAAAATATAAAAAACTAATTGCACCTTTGAGTTTTCAACTCTGATTTACCCTTTTAATAATAGCGAAGGAAAACAGAAATTGCAATTTGAATTTTGCTACAGTGGTTTGACTTCATATAAACACAAGACAAACTACTCAGATTTCCTTAACTACCTGCCAATGCTACTTTCAGAAATACTATATTCCATAAGTGAGCTACAGATTCATGCAGCAAATGATGTCTTATAGGCTGATAATGTCTCTAGAGTGAAATTTGGAAGCCACACCTAAGGGTGGTTGTCATTCAGTGACAACTTCTTAAACAGAAAGTGTGTCCTACTCAGTCACACAAACCCCAAGCTTTCAGCCTATCTTTTATACAAAGCCCATTTCTGAATTCCAAGAAAAGCCTCCCAGCACAAGTCCTGTATTTCTCAATTTCTGGGAAATATTCAAAAAATATCCGAGTGATCTACACTGTGCTGTTCACCATCAAGTGATTGTTTTCTACTCATCTTTTTTTTTTTTTTTGCTTTCATGCAAGACTTGCAACCCAGAAAAATATTTTTTTCATATAATATGCCAAATAAATAATTCTCATTCTCTATATACTCAAAATAGACCTGATAGAACTATGAGTTAATTAGTTCCTAATATGGACTGAAAATGAAATCTGAACCAAATTTTTCTTTACCTAATGCATTTCTTTAAATATGCTCTTGCTAAAAATCCTGAGAGACACAGAAGTCTTCTCCATATGCAAAAAGTATGCTTAGCCTTAGATTAGTACTTGCTGTAAAGAACCATAAAGTTGCAGCCAGTTCATCAGAAGTCTTATGTTTAAATTCTTTAATTTCAGAGCAGCAAGCCTAAACGTCACTTGAGATACAGAAGCATCAATGTGCTTTCCTGGAAAGCACTACACTACAAATTTATTTTTTATTTCTGAAAATCACTTCAGAAAAAAAAAAAATCCACACACAGACACCATCACTCCCCCTATACATACAGAGATGTGACCTCTGTTTTCCTTAGTCTCACATAATCTCAGATTGCATTATCAGACCTGCCCCATGGAGGGACACCACCCTTGCATTAACGACCAGGAGCCTGTTCCTCACAGAGCTTACAAGTGCCACTTTGGCGACTGTTTTCCATCACTGCTTTTCCAAAGAATTGATCACAGTGAGTTTTACAGCATTAATTTTCATGTTCTCTGGTTAGCAGTGGAAAGACATCACTGCTATCATACCTATTCTATTTCCCAAAACATTTCACTCTCACTGAGATACATATGTATTGGAAAACAATAGCTTCATTGAGTAAACTCCATTACTATTGCAAGCAATATGCAGTGTGTTCCAACCATCATATTTATATGGAAATTAGACTTCCTGTCAAAGAGGCATGTTTCCACAAACTCCAGTTGCTGGCCACTGAACCTAGGCAGTTCTCTTAAAATCAATGCATTTAAATTTGAGAGAACATTTTTTGGCTTGTGCTGTTCCTCACAAGTTGTGTTACAAAAGCAGGGGCTGGTTAGTGGTTACAGGCTGACCTTTTTCCTGAAAACAAATTGAAGCAAATGGAGTATTCTTCGATTTTACACTGGACAACATTTTACAATGAAAGAAGCTGATGAGAGTATGAGTGAATCTCAGTACAATCAATTCATTTTAATCCCCAGAAAACTTCAGCACAGAAATAACACTAAAAAGTCAGTCAGGCAAGCAAACTAGAGAGTCCCAAGGGCCTCTCAAGCTTTTTAGATTACTAGACAAATCAAGTTTTCCATTTTTACTTAGGTGAAAATTCACAGTTCTGTTAAATTAATTCAAAACTAAACCACTTCCAAGAAGACAAAAACCAAAACAATTCTTCAGAACAATCATGAGTTTGATACAAGACTAGTGGTCACCAAAGGTAGTATTAAAACAGTGAATTTCCCTTCTAAAACAGAAGGGCTCTCAGCTCCTCCATCGAGACACTCCATCACAAATTACCCCAGTTTTGGAACATCCAGGCAGATCATCTTGCTGACAGAAAGTAGAAAAAATAAGGATGGTCAATGGCTTTTAACAAGCATTTTGGCACTACTTCAGTTCTTCTGCATGGGGAAATGGAGAGGAATCATTTATCAACCTAGCTGGCCCAAAATATTGGAGCTGGTTTGCATCTTCCCAAGTCAGAGCACTGCACTCAGTTATTGCTTAACCCAACAGTTAAACCATTTCTTAGATTACACTACAAACACAAAAGAAGATTTTTTTACAGTATGACAGAGGAAATCACTTTTGTCTCTTTTTAAGAAGAAAAATCTTAGAAGGTGACTTGAAGTCCAGTTAGCTTAGTGGAGGTTAATCTGCAAAGTCCCACTGCTACAAACAAAAAGGTGACAAGGATAAGCAGTATGTTGCTTTGCTCCTCTTCGTTTGTGCAAGTGAAAGAGAGCATACCTTTCTTAACTTTCTAGTCCTTTGCTATTCCTTACCTTCCTTTGCATTGTTGAAGTGCAAAAATTGTGTTTAATACATTCAGTATTGCTGTGTTTTGATCTCAAAAGAAAGCCAAACTAAATAGCAGGAAGTGGGATTCATGGTCAGTGGGCAAACTCACTTGTGCAAATATAATCTCATTTATCTACTTCTAAGGCAAAGGAGCAAACCAGACCAGAGGCTATACAGAAATATTACTTAACTAGAATTAGGATGGTTTGTACAGTTAATTCTCAAATTTTAAGCACCAAGCACGATCGGGCAAGTTGAAAAGAAACAGTTTGACATCTAACCAAGCACTTCTCATGCACTTATACAGGTGCAAACATAGGCAGCATTTTCATATCAGCCAGGTACTAAGCACACAAGCAAAGGGCTTTTAGAAAACTTCGACATATCTGAAATCATTTCTTCATGTTTGGAAATTCAGGACAGTACCAGGAAATTATTACAACCAGCTGCTTGACAGAGACCCTTGGCCAAGCATGTCAGTAGGATGGGAACATAAACTATTCTCATCATGGTCAACAGCTTCGCGTTTTTGGGGGCCTATATGAGGACATGGGGAATACCCTGACATTCACTACTGAAACAAAGCCAACAAGAAGTTACATATCTTAACAGCATTTTTCTTTTACAAAGTCCTTTGTGCATGACACTCAGGGAACTTTTAGCATTCAAGTAGAAATTACATTTTGCTTTAAGTCTCACTGAACCAACTTCCAGGATTCCTGCTACCTTTGTCATCCCTTTCATGATGTTCCAATTTGTCTGCATCCTCTGTGCATGTAGAGCCACCACCCACACTGGGGACAATTTTTAAAATGCATTTGCTATGTTTTTCAATATGCTAAACTTCATATCAGAGCTTACTGGGTATAGTACTGCCACATGACTTGTGCTGATACACAACATAGAACACACACTTACCTCAATGCATATGCAAACTAAATAATACCATTTTTGTAATTAGCCTGGAGAGGAACCACTAAAGAGTTTGATGAAGTTTATGATAGATATTTGCAAGCAGATTTAAATTACACAAACACACACAAGTTAATAATGCACATGGAGCATTGATAAAGGCCCATTCCCAGCCTTGGGCAATGGGAAGCCCTCCCCAGTGGAGAGCCATAAAACCATTTCAGTGAGGTCCCACGTAGCAGGAATCTCCAGAAAAGGAGAAAGTGTGCTCATCCAGGAAAATAGACATCAAAGGGAAGAATAAAAATTGAAAGAGGCAGAATTTATAGGTGTGAACCACACAAGAAAGGCCTGCAATCAACTGCAGGAGTGACTCTGGCAAGAGAACATGGCAAGATAGACCGAGCGAAGTCAGAAAGTCAGACTGACTTTACACAAAAAGCTGAAAAGGTAGAAAAAAGCCAAGCATAAATTCAGAGAAACAGCTGAGTGGGACTGAGGGCAGATATCTAGATCTGGGATGGAGTATAAAGGCAGGAGACGAGGTTAAGACTCAAAACAGAATGAGGGAAGAGGTAGCTCTGAATGTAAAAATACAGGTTTAGGGCCTCACCAGCTAGAAACAGGAACTAAACTACTACTGCTCAGTGGTAGCTGCTCCAAAATTCAGCTGATCCACCAGAGAATGTTTTAGTCATCACACACAGCTATTCCTCAGGCCTGGACATTATCCAGTCAGTCCAAAAGCAACAAGTTCATCTACTGTCATTTTCAACCACTGACTAAAAGGAAGGAAGACCAAGAGAAAAAGTTACTGAACAGTTTTTTCTGGTTATATTATACAAGACCTTTGAATAGTTACACAGTTCTGCTGCCAGCTGGAGTGCCAGCATACACTCAAGTAGAAGCTCCTACTTGAGTTTCTGGTCTTGTTAAGCTACTCCAGATTCCACACAACTAGTTCACACCAAAATACCCCAAAGGCTAGTTTTATCTCATTTGCTTCATCTGGGCTGCATAAAACCCAGGTGAAGCAAACTTACACTTGTTAAGAACAGGGAGATTGCTCCTCTTCTCAGCTCAGTGCCATTAGTTTGCAGGTTTTAACAAGAAAACACATTTCAATTCTTATCCAAATCATTAGAGAAGGATCAGATAGTGGGGAAGGGAATACATGTTTTATACTCCTACCATTTTCATATGCTTTTTTTAAAATGGTTAAGTAGAAGTACTTTTTGCAAAATTGACTTGAAGTGATCTTTCCAGAAGGCAGCAGTGGTCAGTGGCCCATCACTATCAAGCAAACAAACATTAACATTCAGCTAATTCTACTTAGCAAGAAAACACCTTATCTTTTCAGAACCAGAAAGCTCACAACTACCAGAACACAAACTCCTCAAGCTTCATTATTCTTCATCATGGTAACCACGTCTAGTGTTGTAATCCTTTAAAGAAACATTTTAAAGGGTAAGAAAGTATGCATATGACAGTTTACAACACTCCATCAGTCCCAATCCACGGGGTAGAAGCAATAAATTTGTCTTCAGAGTGACTCAGGCTTAAAGTAATACATGAATCTTACTGATGCCCTTATCTCAGAGCATGGTCAGACAACCATCTGCTACTGTACAGGTGCTGTGCATTTGGCACATCCAGATACACTAGGACTCCCTGGCAGTGCAGCCCACTCCTTAAGCACTCTTGCTTCCCATGCTCCAAAATCAATCACTTTAAAAACAGCAACTAATAGAAATGCCTTCCTCCCCAACAAGGCATCATGTCACCTCTCCTCACACCTAGCTTCCTTCATCACTTCCTTGATATTTAGAGCTAAATTTGCAGGTTGGTTCTATGGCAGAGCACAGTATTTTTACACATTACACAAGCCCTCAGGCTAGTTTCTCAGCCTGTTTTACTGGAACTTGTGCCCTCTTACACTCAATCTAGAATTCTTTAAGCTAAGAGGAAATGCATGCTTTACTTTTCTGCTCTTTGGCAGCAGCATCAGTCAATGGTGGAGTCTTTGAAGAAGCTAACTGAACTAGGAACTATTACTTCAGTGTCCAAGTGGTCACCTAAATCACCTCTATTTTTCATCTTCTAGGTGGAAGATGCTTTATAAAACAGCGAACCACAAGGAAAAAAATACATTTTCAATGTCAAGACTATCTTGATGCACACCAGAGTATGGTTCCAAAATTCCTCCTATGAATCAGCACTAGTATTTAGAAATCCAAAGAAAGAATTCTTGAGCCTTGGAAATAACCCTTGCTAAATAAATTGGTACTAAATAAGGTAGCTGTATCTCCAGACACAAACAATCCATTTTCTTGTTACTTGGACCAGTGTTAATGGAGTATACAACTAAGATTGTCAGACGTTTGATTTCCATCTGGAAAGCAACTATGACCTCTTCTAGTATTGATTAAAAGTCAAATAAGCCACACAAGATAATGCTTCCAAACAAAATCAAGGATCCATAAAAAAAATAATCAACGATCTCCATATATCAGTCGTACATGAACAGTTCAGGAAGTCTGAAAAGTACACAATACTCTGCTTTAGACTGAGATATGGCCAAAAGTTAGGGCTTTGCACAGTTTTTTTCATTCAATCAAGAAATGCACAATACACATATTTAGGTGAATCAAAAATAGTATTAATGCAATTCTTTTCTCTGGCATTATCTGAGTCATAAATTAAGTCTATTCCTAGTAAAGAAGTCACTACAAAGATGGTGATGTATTGAAACAAGGGCCCAGGGAGGTTGTGTGATCTCCAAAACCTGACTGGACAAATTGTTGAGCAGCCTGCTCTTATTGAACCTGCCTTAAGCAGAGGGCCCGAGGGTGGCAAGCAGACATCCCTACCAATCCCAAGTCCTTTACAACTTCAGAACTGAATGTTGTTGCAGGTTTTCTTTCTTGTCCTTTTATCAGTCTACGGAGTTCTGCACACTAACACATACCTACTTGTGGCAAACACTTCTCTCCCTCAGACTCCAGTAAGTTGACAGGGCTTTTGCCTCTAAAAGTCAAAAGGCGAATGAATATATGACTGCTTTCACTGTGAAAAGTGCAGTTGTCCCACATGATCCAAAGGTTACATAGAAAAATTACTTCCTGCCTTGTAGAACAGAGATAAGAATCAATCTGTAAAATGCTAATATCTGTAGTCCCATCAGATGAGTAAGTTTCATGTGAACAAATGCAAGTTTCATAGGCCAAACTAATAGGAGTAATTTTACAACTTGCATATCCCTTAGAGGATAGTGAAATAAGATACAAATAACACAGCAGTGTTATTTGTGTCTTATTCTACTATCCGCTAGGGGACATGAACTGAACTGCAAGTTTGGGATAAGTTCAGTGTGAACTCGGACTAAGTATTACAAGGTACCTGACCCCAGTTCTATTCTTTAATTTATAACCTGTTTTACATGTTTTCCATATTTCATATGGAATCTGTGGAGTTTTCAAAATAACACCATCAAATCACTCTTGTGTTTAGAGAGCAGATATGTTGCAATTCAGATTTCAGACTGATGCACAAGATGTCAGTTTTCAGTAGTAAGCAAAGCTAGTTTTTTCCACCATCCCCATCTAGAAACAGTCGGCAGCTTCACTCACTTCCTGCCAATCAGTCTGGGCTGTGTGACTTATGGAAAGAATCCAGTGAGCAGTTACATAAAAAAAATATTTTTGGTGGTCCTGAACTTTCCCTTTGCACCTTCCGTGTTTATTACTCTCAAGTACCTGAAAATAGCCACTACTGAGTTGAAAAATCCGTTTTCTAGGACAGCTTTTGAGAGGAGATTGTGATTGCCATTATGATACAGCAGCTTTGATGATAAGGTTGAATGAAATTCAAATTATGGTTTTCATAGATCTTAAAGCATCAATTATGCAAACTCTAAGGTGACATTCTCCTGTAGTTTGGGCAGAAGTGGCAGTAGAGTATAGGCATTGGTAGGGGATGGAGGTGGTGGTTTGGTTGTGTTGAAAGAATTTATATAATTACAGGAAATTCTTGCCTTGGTCTTATTGCTAGTTTCTTTCATCTTGTCTATAGGATATGTGTGTTAATTTACCATCTTAATATCATTTGATCAGTGCTAACTTTGGACACCTAGAAAATGTTCTGGAGTATCCCAGTTTATATCATAACAATGCCTTTTCCTAATTAGTGTTTCACAAATCTTCTGAGAACATGAAATTACAGGACAAGAGTTGCTCTAGAAGGGAACATTTGACACAGACCTTTGCAATGATGCACCTTGAGTGCAACATTTCCCTTCTTCCCTCTCTTCCTCTGCCATTTTGATTGCAAGTTCTTACAAATAACCACCAAACCTTCACAGAATTGCTATATAGTGTTAACGGAGATTTCTAAAACTGGAAGAAATACCATTTGTCTGAGACCCCCTTTTACTGCAACTTACCCAGACAGAACTTAATGGCTATGAAGAAATACAGAGTTTACATGGACATTATTAAAGCAAAGAGGTCTCTTGCTGGGGATAATTAAGACACTGTTAAAGGCCAATCAACCAGTAACCAGCTGCTGAATTTTCAGTGGCAGTAACAGCTGTATGTTACAGAATACTTGGAAAAACATTAACAAATTCAACAGCTCAAATCTTTCACAGCAGAACAGGATTACATAATGGCTCAATACAGAAGGGGCAGTTTCACTAACATTTTGATAAGGCCAAGAAAGAACATGACATCCCAGCATACCTTCAGGAAGCCCTTATCTCTCTGCTCAGAACTTAAAAACATTAATTTTCTGCACTCTCGGTAATCAGCTTATCAGCTCCCTTTGCCATATTGTAGCTCAAATATCCCAGTGATTAGTCAACTCTAAAGGTACATGAAGTAGTACGGACCGGATCTTGCCTGAAACAAGAATCTTGATACAGCCAACTCCACTCAAAGAACATTAGTGGAAAACCAGTAGTGGCTGTTTTATTATCTGAGAAATAATTAAATGCAAGATAGATTTAGCACTACAACTGAGAAATCAATTGGATCTTCTTCTTGTCTCTCACTTTATTATGCGAGTGCTGCTGACTCCAAAACATCAAGGTGAAGTAAAGGTAGAAAAGCCTTAATTAGAGTGGGTTAGGTTAAATCCTTACTTCTAACAAAAAAAGAAAGGAAAATCAGACATGAGGATGCTATTTGTTTTCTTGCTTTGTAGTAATGCAGTATAACAAATAGAAAAACCAGGCAGACACGATGAATACCACCTTAACTATTTAGGCATAAACTGTAAGGAAAGACAAGTACTTCCGCAAGTATCCCAGTCCACTGAACTTCCGTATAGTACTTATGTCTCTCTCTGTTTCAGGAGAAAGTGACAATTTTGTGACATTTTACAATGTCACAGACCACAAAAAAATAATCCGAGACACCAATATAAAGCTTGAAAAAAAATGACAATAGGAAAGGCAGCAGCAGCCCCACTAGTTGGGTAAGAAGGCAGGGCAGACCTGCATGTCCACCCTAATCATGTCCCTTGCAGGATAGGGAGGGCAAGGGAAGAAGAAATGGAGAAGATTCCCTCAATTCTGCTATCTTATGCTCCTTAATTCCTCCTGAGCCTCATCATTGTATCATTTCACAGCCATGAGTTTCCCTTCTCCTATCTCCTCCCGATCTCATCCTTTAGACTTTGCAGTCTACTCTCTAGACCTGCTTTTCTTCCTTCCCTTAGAGTTGTGAAAATTTCAACCTGCCTCTCTCATGTTCCAATTACCTCCACATATGTACTGTCCAGTACAGGCAACTAAGCTTGGCCTTTCTGCTCTCATAGAGAGGCCTGGCATTGCTTATGGAAAGAACCAAAAAATCCAGATACCAGCAGCTCCTGCCCAAAAATCTGTCCAGCAGACCAGTGTCCAAAGGAACACTTGCACAAGAAACCAGATGTGATTGCTTTCAGGGTCTTGTTAAGCACTTCCCCCCTATACACACTCTTTGAGTCAGACCAAAGCTGTTATGCACAAGCAAGCTTTATTTTTAAGGAAAGAATGACTTCTAAGAAGATGCAAATTAGATTTCATGGAGTTTTGAACAAAAATATTTATATTGAATACATGCATCTTCATTTCTCCTCTTTGCAGGTCAGGCTGCATTAAGAGAAGCATTCAAATGTTTCTCTGAGATGGCCAATTTCTACTTGCCTCAGCACTCTCTACAGGCAACAACTCCATTTTTAGTTAAAATTTTACACTATTTGCATTGTTTTACTCAAAATCAGCTTTATTTTCCCCTCTAACCTTGGATTTTGCTGGTTTTCCCTCTTCCAGTACTGAAAAAGAAATTCAATTTCCCTTGGGAACAAAAATCTCCTGAAGTTTTTTGCACACTTACACAAAGGTTGATTTCATAAACTAAAAAGGACAGGTCCCCAGAGAGACAATGTTGCCTTCGGTACCATGCATTTGGCTCTGTCTTTGCAGACATGGAAATAGACACACAGGCAAAACTTATCATGCACTGCATGGGAATTTTCTTTACCAGTTTGGTACAATCAGTCCATTTCTAGCTGAGGAAGAGGAGAGGTAGGAAAAAAGTTGATTCGTCTTAGTTGAACACAGCATGCACTTGCAGCAGAGTTAACAGGCTGAACGATAAAAGCTGTAGCATATTCAACTTGTCTCATTCAAGCTGAAAAACAGACCCAAATTCTAAAAAGGGCTTCTTGCCCAGAAGATCCCGTGCCTGCATAGAGCAGTCAGATAAGCTTTGACTAAGTTAGTGCTCATATTTGTAATAGAAACTCTGCATGAGTCTTGCCAAGGAAGCAAACTATGCTAGAAAGAAAATTAAAAAAAAAGAAAAAGCAGCTCTGCTGTTTGACAGAGGCATGAGATCTCTTATCTGATGTCAAAACTAGGCACCAAATGCTCTAGGCATCCTGCTGCTGCACAAAGTTCAAGAGAATAAGTATTTCACCACTGCACAAAAGACTAGATAAAACAGGGCTTAAATGCACTCTGCTGTCCACGTTATGCTTCCTCTTGAGGGCTGTCACATGGAACCATGCCATGAACTTCAGTTGTTCCTCATCATGTGTAACTATTTCCTTACCAGACATCTCCCAGTAGTGCTGCAAAAAGATTCCCAAGCCAACTCCAACTGCATGCCAAAAGGCACAGCAGTAATCCAGTTGTTAATCTCTTATAGTCAATGACAAATATTTCCACACCTCCATGGAAGACTCAGTTCACTGATTCTCTAATCACAAGTGATCATGGACAGTGTGTTAGAAGAGTCACTTGGTTAAAAAATACCAAAGCTTAATTGATTTTCAAGCCCTTACAATGCATCTGAACTGTGCTTTGGTAATTGAATGATAGGCACTTAAGGACTCCAATTAAATTGTGCTTTGGATAGAGGGATTAAATTCACCATAAGGTGCATAATTCTTCAACTGTCAGAATGATGTACAAGCAAAATCCTACTTTAATTTCCTTAATGTGTTTAGATAGCATTATCAGTGGAGTTGCATAGTTACATAACTCACAGATTAATAACCACTCAGAGGAGGAATGAGGTTCATAAAGGCAGTGACGCCTTTGTACATTTGGTAACATTACACTGAAAAGGAAAACTCTGATTTTTAGGTCTTTTTGCTGTTACATTTTTAACTAGGGCTGGGGGGGTTATTTCATGCTTCAGTAGTTGCACTAATAGAACTGCACTGTAGCAGCTGAATGAGATTTTCCTAGTTGTGAACACCAATGGCTGGAACAGTTGGGCTAATCTGAATTAACCTACACTGCATAAATACACTTGAGTTCGTGAATGCAAGATGATATTAGCATGGATTCTTAGCAACCTAACTCAAATTTAGGCACTGTAAAAGCCTGTGGGAAGTATGGAACAGAGTTAATTCAAAAATTCAAATGGGAAACCCACTGAATCTACATTTATATTTAGAGACAGTTGTAATTTGAGTGCATGAATGCCAGCTAATTCTCTGGTAACATTCTCACAGGGTAAATAAGAACTCAAAAAGGAAGAAAGATTGCCAGCATAAGGATGTCAGCAGGTCATCGGCCTTCTTCTGGAAGAAATTCTAGGCGAGGATTAAAGTTTGTCAGGAGGAATTGAACTGGCTTTGCAGTAGGGTCTAAATTGGTTCATGTAATTGCTCAATACCCTAAGTTTGAACCTGAGGGGAAACACGAAGGACATTGCACTTGTTGAAAACAGAAACGACAACAATCCCTTTACTTGTAGTGAATATGGAAAAAACCCTCTGCTTTTACAATGGCTTCAGTAGCAGTCTATTGTCGTTTCACAGTGCATAAAGTTAGGTAGATCATGGTGGCATCATCAATTATATTTTTGAAAAACATCATAAAAATACCTTCTCTGAGCGATCCAAGAATAAGCAGTGCTCTTGGCTTCTTCCTCTCTTACTGAGATCTGTGACACAGCAGCTGCCACATTACTGCTTCTAAAACGATGCCTATATGGGAAATGTGCAGGAGTATAAGCATTCCTCTAAGATATCATCCTCTAATAAGAGCAACTGCTTCTTTAAACAGAGACCTTTCCCTTCTTTTATGAAGAAATTAATTGTTTTCTGCTCTTTGATGACCGAAATGAGAGTCTAGGATCTTCAGGTTGATATTCTGTGAAAAGTCTGCACCCTGACATCTTAAACATTAAACAGCCTTCCCTTCCATCGTCCCTCCAAGAAACAAACATTCAGTTGCTCAGCCTTCAGATGAGCTCTTTCCTTAGAACTTTTCTTAAAATAATCTAAACCACTATTTTGGTGATGAATTGCTTCTGAATTCAATTGATCTTTGAAAGCTGCTTCCTCCTGTTATCAAAAAGAAGTCCAGAGTGCTCACCTTGTTCCATGGGAACATTTGGACACCCAGCTCTAAGCTGTCACTTCAGTTTTCACAGCAGAGGACACATCACGTTCTCAGTAGGAACTGAACAGGTCACTATCCCCAGTCCTGTCATTAATGAATATTTATAACCTCATTAGCAGAGCCAAGCACCTCGTGTATTAGATACTTCACAAATATTCATATGAATGGGTGCCTAAACGATGGATGGCCCATATAGGTATTTCAGGCTATGATTTTTTAAGTTGCAGCTGCAACTGTTGTTTCTATTGCCAGCTATGAATCTCTGAGTTGTGGGGCACTTTTTTTCCCTTAAATCTGTATTACAGCAAATACAACTATTCCACCCTTCCTGGATGACCTCTGAATTTGTTAGGATGATTCTTAAACTGTGATAATACATTTCAGCATAAATCCTTGTGTAAACACTGTGTTCATATCAGCTAATATGAAAATGTTGTTTCTTTGCTTCAGGGCAGTAACTAACACCTTTTAGAACCTGGGTGATCAGGATGCCCAAAAACTTGATCGTACTCCTAACGTTAACCACATTCATAGAAGCAAAGAGGGAAGAGAAAGGTAGCAGAGCTGCTGCCATGCTCTTTAGATACCTTTCAATATTAAAATGACTTGGCACAAGTGACATGAGTTTGACGGCCTTACTGCAAGGAAGAATCTACATGTACCTTTTTCCTTCTGCTTTAAATTCAGTTCAGATCATCTGAAAAACATCATGTAAAAAGAAAAGTTTACCCAGAAGTTGGAAACAACCAATAAGAAAGGGTTAAAAGTTATACCTACTACAAGAGGTTCTGTACAGCAATTATAAAAATATGTACTCTTAACTAAAGATATTTTCTGAAAAGGAGGAACTTGATCATGTTTGTGATACAAAGTTGGAAACTGATTAAGATTTGACATTTACTTGCTCAGCCTGAGGCCACCAATGAGATTAAAAAATTAAGGAAAGAACAAAGAGAGGGAAATTAAACTGAGCTATGGCATAGCAAAAAGTTACAAAATATAGAAAAATGAAAATAGGTTCCTGAAAAATCTATCTGCATAACACTAAACCTATGCTACATTATTAGAACTCAGAGACAATAATTCAGAAGCCAGGAAAGACAGACTGAATTACAACTACAAATCATCCTATGCCTAATTTTAGACAAGTTAGTCCTTAATTACATAGTCAGCTTGTTTTTTTCCCTCCTTAACTGAGTAAACAATTAAAAGACATGAATCATAGACAGTATTCCATCCTAGTTTTCCTTGAATTTGGTGTTACTCAACAAGAACTACACACAGCTCCATCCCTTTCAATATATGAACTCTCTCTACCTTAGAATTTCATGAATCTGGGGGTGAGATATCAGCATTTTCTGTTTCACTGGGAAACAGTTTGCTGTAGAGGGAACACAAAGTGGCTGCAACTCCTTATGCAATGGGTAGCCAAAACCTCCACAGCTTCTGTGTGCAGAATCGGCAGAAACTGAATTCAAGATTTTCTGCTACTGTGCTGAATAGGAGATTAAATTCCAGGCAGTGCAATGAGGTTTCTCCTTCACTTCCACTAAGGAGTACTTTGAAGAAGGGAACATTTACCCTAGTGTTTCAAGAAAGCATTAACCTCAAGGTCAATTCAACCATTGTCAAGAATTAGAAATTAGATATTCAGCAGGAATCTTCAGTTA
The DNA here is from genome assembly GCA_013399895.1 of Serilophus lunatus. Lineage (NCBI taxonomy): Eukaryota > Metazoa > Chordata > Aves > Passeriformes > Eurylaimidae > Serilophus > Serilophus lunatus. The sequence continues at coordinate 659,499 of VXBA01005309.1, forward strand.
CGTTCAAATTTTTGGAAGCAGACCAGCAATTTGGGCACTGCTGGACTCTTGAAAACACAACAGCCCATCCACTCAGGAAAAAGGTCTGTAGCCTGGGTGCCTCATGTGCAGATGATGAAACTTCCCAGGGCACTACACAGGCAGCAAAGCCTTTCTGTCCTGGCACCTTTGGTCTGGGAGAAATCTTAGTTTCCGTTCCATTTCGGGAGAGAGGCGATAGGATATTTTAAGGAGATGAAAAGTAGCTACCTTCCCTCAACAAGATATATATTTAAATGATATAAGAAATTCTCATTACATTTGATACCAAAATACACAAGCTCCTTGTATCAAAAGAGCATTCTCACTTTCTCATGCAAAGTACAGTACATAAGAAGAAATTGATTTTTAAGAAGACTGCATGCAGGAAATAACTTTTGAAGTGCTTGCCATCTCAGCAGGCAGATATGAGACTGGAGTATTTCATTTTGAGTTGGCAATTGTGATGTTCACATGTGCTCAAGAACTAATGTCAAAATGAGACATATAGCCCTGTTTTATATTCCAAACAGCCAGTGTTCAAGTGCCACCATTTATCTCTCCAAGCTTTTCATACAGGCATTTTTTGAGCCTTGACTTGTACAACATCAAATGTTTTATACTCACAGGTATGGTGTTCAAGCCTTGATTTACATCTCAGTATCTTACACTCCCTAGTATGTAATTCAAGCCTTGATTTATAGCTAGGTTGAGAGAACCAATTCAGATAAAACACTGCTCAGCCAAACCTTCACCCTTTCCCATGATCTAATACAAAGACTAACCTTTTCTATGTGGTCTCATACAGCTATGCTCAACTTTTTTCTTCACTTCTCTGGAAGATATTCCATTCAGTAGAATCTCCATTTCTCTGTAATACCCTCTCAAGAATCTACACAGAAGTTGACTTAGCTCTTTAAAGTTTCGGCAGGTTCATTTAATGTAGGTTGTTTGCTTTCTTCTTCTCACGAAAGCAGAGATTGGCAGATGAAGTATCATCTCTGCAATTTCCTATTTCTTTAAGCCATCTTCCAATTTAGGCTGTTTGAAGAAACTATTACGGACAATGTCTTCCAATGCCAAAAGCTACAGCTATCTTATGGCAAGAGCACCTGGATCTGCAGGAAAAGCTCAAAGCTTTCGAACATTATGGTGTTTAAACAAACAAACAAACAAAAAAAGCTCAGTGAAAAACTTAATTATACTCGGCATTAAGCCTTTGAATCAGAAAATTACTTTCAGCCAAAAATAGACAATCTGATGAAATCACGAAGATTTGCTAACCAGATTTATTGCATTTGTCTGACCATGAAACCTTAACCATATAACCATTAGACCTAGACCAGTCTGACAAAAGAAGAAAGGTCAATAGGATATGATGTTCCTTCAAGCCTGATGTGCATAAGCAGCAATAGGGCAGATATTTCTGCTGAAGGGAAATATACAGCCTCAGCCATGCCTTTACTCTGAACAAAATGTTTTTATTTAGGGACAAAAACCCCTTTCATTAAGCAGCATCTGAGCATGAGAACAAAATCACAAGAAAAGATTTCATTGGACCTGCTCTTCAGACAAGTGTTTAAAACAAAAAAGGCCTTAAATAGACTCCAGAAGACTGGGGTGTGGGGATGAAAGGTGTGGTGCCCATGAAGAAGTCAGAAGAATTTTCTTTCATTTACTTTTTCAACACAGAGCCCAGAGTTGACTCAGCCTTGGTACAACTGAGGGGTTAGAAGTCATTTTACACTAATTGGCTCCACTAAAACACACACTTTATCGCAGACTTGCTTTCAAAGACTTACATCTGTGTCCTTTCACATGCATTACAAATCAAGACAGAATTGCACTCATCTGTACCAGAAGAGAAAGAAAAACAGCAGAGACACTGAGTTGCACAGCTCACAAGAGATGCAGGTTGCCACTCTGGGACATCAACTGTGCCCTCTGAAATCCCAGTACATAATCTTAACTGCAAGGCCATTTTATTGCTTTTCTGATTCCCCTCTAGCAGCTTAGTTCTTCAATTATAAAAGCACCTTTTATGTTACAGCCTCCTCATCTTTCTCCTGAAAGTGCTTCTGAAGTTATTTAAGCTTTTATTCCATAAAAAACCTCTGAATGAATTCCAGGCCATCACCACAGAGTAACACTGCACTCAGGTAGCACTGTTTTCTCCAAGGTAATTTTCATACTCTAATTATCTCATAGTTTGAATCATCCTGCAAAAGAAGCCCACAACAGAAGCAAAACTTAGAGCAGTACATTTGAATGAAATACAGAATAATACAAATTGTATTCACAGGAGCATCCTTTGCAAAATCTCATGTACGCATTCTCAGAAAAACTTTCGGCATCCCTAATCATGTTAGCTCCTCTTAGATATACTATTCACTGTTACAAAATTGCAAGATCACTGCAGGCCGTTTCATCTCACTTTAAATATCTTAAAATTCTTTCACTTACTGAAGTCCTCAAATTTGTGCTTTGTTGGTTTAACAGCCCCACACTGCCCAGGCAGTTTACTTATATTTAAGATTCCAAGAGATTTCATCCAGACAAACTCTTACAAAGTCTGTGGTTCTCTGATACTTTGAATCATGTAAAGAGAGCAAACTACAAGCATTTTACCAAGAGAACATCCATTAATTTAGTGAGAAAATAGGTGTTTTGACAAAAGGGTTTACAGGAACATACAACCAAGAAAAAGCCTTATACCAAGGCATTAGCAAACACCAACCCCATAAAGTTTAGTGAAATACTATTCATCAGGTTTAAATTATAAGAGAAAGAAAAGAGTGAAGGAAAGGGGATTAAAAGAGTAAAGAAAGAAGAAAAGAGAGGATACAAAAATAGTTACCACCAGAAGTTACGTATTGCCAGGTTTCCAGAAAAAAGACCAAACTCACAGACAGCCCATGTGTAGCTGCTTATATGATTTGGTTTCCATGGCCACCTGCCCAGGTGGCACATCACTAACCACTCAATGCCCTCCTAGCCAAAGTGATGGATGCCACAGCCCATCGAGGGTGTGGTGTGGGCAGGATACTAGGAGGCAGCCCTTTCTTGATGGACAGGCAGCCACATGGCTCTGGGGCCATATGTGCTTCAGGGATTCAGCCACACTGGCTGCACACCATGTGCCCTCAGTGGCCAGGCCTAGGCCTCGCCCTTCCCACACACACTCACAGTGAGTTGGCTCACTGACACAACTAATAAACAATCTAGTGAGATGCTAATCTGGTCTCTTGCAGCTGAGGACAACTGTTGCAAAATGCATGGTCTGTTCTGCTTCTGCACTCTTCTTGGAACATACATGGATAGGGCCAGAGAAAGACCCCACATACTCAGAACATAAACCAGGAGACAGTGGTGCAGAGGTCCTGCTGCCGCAGCAAGGAGGGGGGTTGTCTCTCATGCCGTTTTTTAGAAACTGCATGATGATACATATTCAGCAACAAAATCTTTTTTCCTTTAGCTAAACTACAACAACAGGTAATCAATAAGAAAAAGAAAATATGAGTATAAGCCTAATCCCCACCACCCTCTGTAATTGATACATTATAATATGAAAATATGCATACCCTGTTTTTAGCAATAGCCCGGAGATTGCCAGACTCTTGAAAGTACTACAAAACACAAGACACTGAAGATTAGGCCCAGTAGCTTTAAGCACTATTTTCTGTTAGACATAACTATTGTCAGTCAGAACCCCCCTGCATCCACAGATCTACACATTTTCCACAGAGCTGCGTGCAGCTGCCAGACAGCACATTCTGCATCCCCGACCTTTGATACATTGGTCACCTCTTTTGAGCGTGTTCCAGTCTTCTGTGTCAATCTGAAAAGCTGGCTCCATCTTTCCATGACCTTAATATCCTACAGTACAAGTGACATGGTGGCCTCCAGGCCAGTACAGGGAGAATGGAACTGGGAAACTGCCAGGATAGTCTGTGTCTGGGGAGCAGGGACAACCTTCTGCAATTTCAATGTCCCAGAGGGGAGACTAGTTACACAAGGAGACCTTCAAAACATGGCTAAAGGCAGCTTGCTAACTCCAATGCTACTCTTCCCTAGAGGGATCCACAGCTGATGGGAAGTGTCATTGCACAGCTGTCACTGTCACTATATTTACTATATAATATTTATAAAATATCTCAAGTGGAACAACTTTTCCAAGCACTCAGCAACAGAGGCAGAGGCATGAAAGAATATGCAGACAGAATTCAATATCAAGAAATCTAATCACCTGAACTTTTTGTCCTTTGATGTTATTAAGCAGACCATTTGCACTTTGCACATAGATCTCTGAGAACAATGACTTTCATGGCAATGAATAAACACATCTGCAGAGAAAACTGCTAATTGATGATAAATAAAAATACAGTATCAGAGAAATAAAAGGCTATAATGCATGACTTAATAGCAATAAACTATTTCACCCTGTGGCTTATCTTTGGTTTTCCTGTATAAATTGACCAGATACTAAAACATCAGAAAGCAAGACCCAGGGCCAAAAATTTCCAGATGAAAGATATAACGGAATGCTCCAAGGACCCTGTCTTGCTAAGAACAATGGAATTTGAAAGAGCAGTTAATAGCCTGGGTTTAAAGAAGCAGATAGCTGAATATTTAGCTTTATGTAAACAAGTGATAAGTCAACCTTGGCTGCAACCTGTTTGTATCATATCAGAGGTGCAAGACAATAGTGCTGAACTCTTCACAAAGCTGAAAAGGTCTAGCCTAGATGGCATATTTAGAGTGTTTACAGAACATCCCATTATGGATGGTGCAAGGGACAGAAGCCAGACCTTTCTTTTTCCAATGTGCACAGGGGAAAAAAATGTACAAGCTGGTCCAATATCAAAAAAGCAAGGCTTGTTTAGATTCACATCTGCAACTTACATTCTCCCACCTGCACCAAACTTCATCTTGAAACTTTCTACTCTCCTTCTAGTCTAGGGGAAAAATCAGTAACAAGACAGAGATGTCACCATGAAGTAACAGGTTTCAACTCCAATCTTGGTGTCTCTCTGCTGTCTTAGATTTCTGACCAGTCCTAGGTCACCCCCCATATTTCAACAGCAGCTATTGCTTCTCATGCATTCATTAGAACCCCTTCCAAAATAATCTCCATGAATACTGCCCAAATTATTGTTCAGTAGGCAGCTCCCAATTAACCCTTAACCTTCATCAAGTTATGGAGGCATTTTGTCTGAACCAGAGCCCAGCCTCCCTGGCTGTCTCTGTAATCAGCATGTTAATACACACAGCTGTACATCCATTGTGCTTCTTGGGGGCTCAGTTACAATATTTACCTTATATCAACTTTTGCTGCTGCAGGAACCTGTTACAGAAAAAGGCCGAGTAAAAAAAAAAAAAAAAGACAAATTTCAGTCTCACTCGTTCCTTAATCTTTCTTCAGAAAACACCATCTAGTAAACAGCTGATGCAATGCATGCATCGAGCGTCAAGTATCCAAGTCACAGCTGAAGCAGACTGGTTGGCAAATCACATTCGTGTCCTTGCCACACCAGGTTCCCTATGGTATGTGCCTATCACAGAGCCAAAGCTGCCAGCATTAATAGGCAAAGCAACCTAACGTTTTCCATGCATGAGACCCCATTTAATCACTTTTCCCTTTCCCAAGTCATTTTGGTTGACATTTCCCACCAAGACTGTCTCAGACTTGGAATTTTAGTTCCAGCCACGCAGAAACAGTTTATTTGCTCAATGAAAAAACTGTTTTGTCAACATTTTTAAACAACTGTTAAGTCTAAAAGCTTTTATATCCATCTGCTTTTGAGCAGAGACTGGAAATTATCAAGCTGTCAGGAATGTTTCTTATTTAGCCGTATAAAATCTTCAAATTTGGCAGCGTTAAAGCCTCTATAAAGCTGCAGCTTGCCCGTATTCTGAACTGACAGGTTAGAATCTGGCAGCTCAATTTCCTGAAGTTACCATCTGCCCTGATCACTCTTCAATCCAAAACTGAGTAGCAGTTCCCTTCACAGTTGCTGCTTTCAGTGCCTATCAAGCTGGACTAAGGAAAAGAGGGCTGGATTCACATATTTTTATACTCATATCAAAGTTCTGGCTGTTTGTGCACAGGAGAAAAAGTGCAAGTCCACTCAAAAACAGACTTCATCAACCATAGATCAGAGTCCTAGTTGCATCTTCTTTTTCTTTTGTACATTCAAATCACTTGAAATTCCTCCAAAGACCAACTGTTACCTGTTACTGCACCATTACTTGCTCTCCTACCTTTATGCAATGGACATCAGCAAGTAAATTGTAAAACATCTAGTTTGGTACATAAGTGCCAGAGCTTTGAAAACAATAGAATTCTACAAGAAAATAAGCAATACTCAGTCTTTTTATCTCAGTGTGTGCAATTAAACCCAATTACACATATGCATAGTTTCATGGACAGAACTACTGAGGAAAATAACCTGCATTTCTAATTACCCACTTGCTTTAATTGACTCGTCAGCTTATGTTTATATTGCTTAGTTTGACAGCTTAGTATCACTTTAAAATAATAATAATCTATGTCATTTGTACTTATTTTTACTGGAGCAAAAATGAAGATATAGGTCCAATATTCAAACTTAACAGGAGTTAGAAAAGTACTATTTACTAGTTATTCACCTGACTTCAAATGTGAAAATGTGACATTTTCTGCTTCATGGAAACATGGAATATTGCACTAGCCAATGAGTACGGGGGATATTCACATCATATATATGTAACATGAAAAAAAAAAATCAACCTGTATCCTTGATGAGCAGCATTAGGTACCATAGACAACCCTCAGTAAAACAGGTTCCCTCACAGCGACGCTCCATTACCTGCCACCAGCAGAGCTGTGAAAAGCACAAGCTGATGCCAACACAAGAGATTAAAATGTGTGGAGTCAGAATTTGAGTTAGCAAACATTTCACCACCATCCCTCTTCCAGCAAAAGACTAGCCACTTCAGCAGCAGGACCTGTGAGCAAACCATCAGCTCTCTTCCTAAGCAGCCACCAGACTTCTCCTTCCTCTCACTGCTGCTGCTTTGTGTCCAAGACTTCCCACCATACTGTGAGACCAGCCAGCTTAATTTCTAAGTTCAGTAACTCAATAACAGGTTTTTTCCCCCTCCACCTCCAAACATTCAACAGGGTATTTAGGATGAATAATTTGCAAGTTCCTACTTGTTTAATCACACATATTGACAAAATCAGTAAGTTCTCGTTGTGTGAAATGGAATAAAAGCAGTTCATTTCAATACAAGTGTTCAGAAGCGCAGTGTATAAAGGGTTCAGTTATTTTAGCTCAAGTCTCAAATGTGTCTCCCTCACACCATAATATGGCTAGAGTGACATCTTGTTCTCAAACAGCCCTGAGAACGTGGATTTCAGTTTCAGAAGGAAAAAGCAGCAGAGACTAATAAAGAGGAGTTCTTCCTAATCTACTAGAAAGAAAAAACAAAACCAAAATTGAAAGCCTGGATTCCAGATGCTAGAATTTTTTTATTTTTAATAGATACTATAAATGAGTGGCCTCATTCCTTTTTACTACTGCAGCATTCCTCTGTCAATAGTGAATCTAGGTAGAATATAAAAAAAAAAAACCACTCTAAAAGTAATTTTTCAAAGTCAGCTGTTCTTGTGATTTTGCCGCTAGAACCATGCCTACAGCTCCTTTGAAATGAGAGCTCAATGGTGCCACATCAGCCACTTCTATACAGCAGTTATCTGCCACCATGAAAACAAGGCACGTAACTGAGCACAGAGACTGCTCGCAAGGAGGAACATCTGCTCATGAAAGAAACATCTATCTCAGCCATTCAAAACGTTTCAATAAAGTGTTTCAAGGTTATCATCTTTTGGGTCTGAATAAATTCGTTTTTCTATCACACCTCTTCCCTTTTCCACATGGATTCTGACTAAGCAAGGGCACAAAATGCATACCAAATCTGTACAATCAGCATCCAGAACAGAAAGGTTCTCTTTGCATCACTATGTGTTGGATTAAATGTGTACCTCTGTGTTGACAAAAGATCAAGGGCTTTTAACAATTACTTGTATCGGTTGAGAAAAGGAAAGAAGTCAGGGAAAGTGTAAGGTTTAACAGTCAGCATTAAGCATTTTTTAGCTTTTGCTCACAGCCAGACCAGTGAACAATTTGAATACAGTTTTGGTCACTGAAAACAGAAAGTCCCTGCTGTTCTTTTGAACTGAGAATCTTAACTCATGGTCCCATACTCATAACATTTCAAGTTAATCTAACAGCCCTTCTTTCCTTCCCCATGACAATTTACCCAAAAAGTAGTCAGAAACAGTAGATGAAACACTCCTCCATGACCAAGGGCCACAGCAAATTTTCTTGGAAGCTCCAGAAGAACAAATCCAAATGCAAGCACAGTTTCCTACAGCATGCCTGGCTGGAGTGCTTAGCACTGATGGTAAGAGCAGTTAGTTGACCCCCACATATGGAGAAGCTTCACACTTTTGATTTGTTTTTTCTGAAAATAAAAAAGTGATAGAAGGCAAAACCCCCGAAATTTTCTGAACAGGTCTCCACTTGATCTTTTCTGGATTGGAGCTCAGGAAATGCCGGGTTTGGCATGGCAACTGATAAATTCTGTGACCCCTGGCAAGTCAATCCACTTTCACACCTTCATCTCCCTCACAGAACTTTTTTTAATCACTATGTTCTTCAGAGAGAATTCATCTTTTAATATGCCTGTATACAATATCCCAATAAAATCAGGTCATCCTCAAGCTGTAACATCAACTTGAGCCTTAAGGCATTCTAACTATTTTTATTCAGAGAAATTCATTTTTAGTGTAAAAGTGCTGGATGGCTGTTGAGACCTATTGAACTACAAGAAAATGCACATTTGCTTTCTAGAGAAACACCTGAAGTTTTATGAACTTAGTATAGAATGGTAAGATATTCCCCAGCTACAGTGAGCTGTAAAATTAAATGTTTCTTTCATTTGTATTCATGCCTAAATGTGCTATCTGTTGGTTGTTGCTGTTTAAACTGTTTCCTAAAATAACAAGGTGTTTACATTATCCCTTTGGAATGTTCCATAATTACTCTATAAAGGCAAAAGCATTTATCAATTATAAGTAATTAATTTGGGTGCAAAGATGTATTTGTGAAAATTAAGAAATGTTTTTAACTACTCTGAGAACATATTTCTTTTATTCCCTTAATATCACACTTACAGAGCAATCATACGTATAATAAACAAACACATTAGAACAACGGGTACTTGGATAGTTTATCACATGTACTTTGTGTTTTCACGTCAAAGACACTTAAGCTTTTATTGGATTTCTGTCTCAAATCCTCCCGAGGCAAGCAAGTGCTGTTTTATCAGTTTTAAAGGTCAGAATTTGAGGCAAATAAACTAAATTGGCACATCCTACCCTGGCTGCCCCAGTATGATACCTTAAAAGTACCATTTAGTATTTAGACCAATATCTAAAATTAAACAAAGGAGCACCTAGAATCAATAGGCTTGTAACAAAAAGTAAAGCCTCTTTCTCATGCAGTTGAAAAGGCACCCAAGGGAAATAAAAGATAAGTTGTAAAAGCACAACTTAAAACATTAGTCCTTTCAAGAGCTGTGTCTTCAACAGTAGTTACTCCTAGGCTGATTTAGACAAAGTAAGTGTTCTTTCATTTCTAAAAAAGAATATAGCTATGAGTTACCAAATGGGACTCTACCATTAGTACAGTATTGATGAAATTCCACTTATCAAATGCTAGCTAGGAAGGGCATTGTAAAGAAAGGATAAAATCTAAACCACCATTTAGTTTTACAATTGCTTAGAGATAGGCATCTCAGAAACAAACAAACCTTTAGAACGTCCTCAAAATTCAAGAGGTAGGATCCACAACGCACATCTCTCCCCATATTCAGAAGGCTTATATTAGTTTCACAAAATCACAGTGAGAAGTCAAACTTACATTATATATCTGATTTGTGTCAGAATATGATTGTCTTATACCTTTGAGATTGGTAAAAAGGCAAGAACAGTAAGAATAGACCGTACTAGGTAGGACATTTTGCTATTTTAATGATAAACATACATATTCATGCATAAATACTTGACTGTTAGTTCTAGTCCAACTAGACCATCTAGATAGTACATTAAATGCTTTCATTTTCATGTATAGTTCAAAGTTGGAGGACTATTGCTGAGAATTGAAAAACATTCCACTGCTTTATCATTTCCTTGTACACTAAATGATTACTTTTCTTCTTATTTTCTGTCTCTGGATCCCCATGCCAACAATTACAGATCACTTGGACGTAGGAGGAGGTGTGAATTGTCAGGAGCAGAGGAAAGGGAGGGCTAAACATGCTTGTTTTGAAAGCTCTGGCAGCCTCTCTTTGCCTGCTGAGTCATATACTCTAGACTTGACTTTTCTCTCTTCAAGGTGATGTTTACAGACAGCCTACCCCTTACACCGCTGTCTGCTTCCCATATGCTGCTTTTGATTTTACCATTCTGATCTCCAAATTTCTACTAGAATTTAGTGTAGCAGGGGTTTCACACAACAAAAAAAATTCTATTTTACATCTTACTCTACTGCTTCCCCTGGTACTGTTGGATAACCTGGAGGCCAGGGCTTAATCTGATAGGAGTTGTTGATTGTTTTGGTATCTGTTGCTGTCAAGGTAAGGGGAAACTAAATAATTTAAATAATATAAATAAAGCAGCAAAGAAATTTTACTTCAGTGATACAAGAAGGAGATATACCAGAACTCACTACTGCTGTCCATCCATTTTGGTTAAAAGAATTTGTAGACAAATTTCTCAAGTATGCCTGTCTTCTCATAGAAGCTGATAACAGCTTGTTACACTAATTGACCAGAACCTGAAAGAATGTTGCAGAGTTGTTAAGCATTAAAGCATGGAACTCCCAAAGAAAAATTCTAAAACAAAGGTATGAATGGTCATATATTGTACTACATAGTCTCCCTTCATAATAAAACTTTCCAACTTATTCTTACTTCTAAACTCTTTCTTTTCAGTAGCTGTCGTATGTCATGCATCTCAGAAGGTTTTACTAATCCTTTGTAGTCTTACATTGTCAACACTCGATCACGTGTTGTGAAGTCATCACCAACAAAAAGCTGTTTTCTTTAGAAAGAAAACAAGATAGACATGGGTAGATAGTTTATAGCAAGAACTGGGACTTCTGTGCTATCCTGGGGTAATCACTAAAAGATGCCCTAGGACTGAATTCCACATATAGTAAATAATTTCCCAGATTTATTTTAAGAAATAATCAAAGTATTTAGAACCCTGATGCTGTACCTCCAGTGCTGTAGAAACTGCCATATTAAAATCTTCACATATCCAAATACTCAGCTGTTGGCCTGCAAGCTCTCAGTTTGCCACACAAGCCACAGCAGGGCACTAAGCACACACAGAAGGCTGAGACTCCCTCCCTTGCTGTTACTTCCACATGACTGGCCACTCTAACTGGCTCTATATCAATGAAGAACATTCACAGCAGTAAGCAGCACCATGCTGCCGGCTATCCAGAGGACAAGGTTTGCCCAGTTACTGGAAACACTGCTTTTCTTTTCAGAACAAAAGCTAATGATTTTCAATTTCTAGGTGAAATCTCATATTTGTTTCTCTTGAAATTGTACACGTAAAATATGCCAATAGATACTAAAAGCACCAAGAGTCAAACTCCAGTTCTTATCCATTTGCCTCCACTTTCCTAGAAAACCAGAAGGGAATCTTGACACTCATCAAATGGCATGAAAAAAAAACACTCCTCTGCCTTTAGAGATCAATTTTGAACTAATTTTGACTTATAACTCTCATGGGAACAGAAAGGTAAAGCTAGGATTAGGTCCAAGAATGTGTGTTACATTCCCTTGTTACCAAAACACTGCAGTTCCTCAGGCAGCCAGTTAACCTCATGGCAATATGGTTTCCTTGGGGGAATCCAAGATCAACAGATACAGCAACAACTACATTCCACATTTAAACAACTATTTCCCTCAACTCCTGTGTAACTACAGAAAGAACTACTGCCTTCAGAAGACTTTTCTACAAGGGAATAATGTGTTGTAATATACAGGTAAAATATCCCAAAACTGGAATTAGAGTGACAGAACAATGTCAGATTCCATCAGATCACACATCTTGCTTCTATTGAAACCAATGTATATTGAGTTACCCTTGCCTTTGACATACAGCCTTAGTAGCTCAGCATGTAAGACTGGACTCCAGTCAAAATTATGTTCTGATGTACAATGAAGGACCCAAGAATTTAGATGAGACTAGTTGTCTAGTTCCTAAGAGGAAGTTGATAAAGATTTAATGTTGCAAGCATATTTTGAAATTGTAAACAACGTTGCCTATCATCCAGTAAATGACAGCTAATATCTCAGAATTGGAGTAAGCTCTGTCCCCAGGCCTTCAATGGTTTGACTTTACAAATACAAAAATCAACAAACTTCCCTACAAGCATACATAAACGGAAACAACAACCATGACAGGTTCACTGAAAGCAGTTTGTTTACATTGCCAGTTTTTACGGTAGGCACATCAGAAAGAGGAGCTGTGAACACTTACCTTAGAATAGCAACCCCAGTATAAGCCACAGGAAGTGCAAATCCCACTTCCAGCAAACCCTGCAGCATGATCCTGACTGCAGAGCTCCAAGAAACTCAAATGGACTTTGCAAGGGTTTCTTTTAACTACACAGACATAGTGGGTCAGGTGCACACCTGACAACTGAAAAAGGCAAGGCCCATATTCATTGAAGGCTACTGTCCTAAGCAATACCTGGCTTTACAGAATCATGACTAAATAAAAGCTTAGAGATTCTATGACAGAAAAATTATCTTGACAAAATACCCTACAGTTTCTCTGTCCTTGCTTCATTCTGTACAATAAGACCTAAATTTACTTTCTGTAGCATAGCATTCCTGATTCAGCACAATTACATTTCACATACATAAAGAGTAACACTCTTGATGAAAGCAGATTTTTCCAAGATTCTTCATTTAGTCACAGCTGATTAGGTCCACTGCAGCAGAAATACTTTACCATAAGCAATTACCACAGCATAGTACATTTCCCAAATCATCCCTCAAGTCACAACTATTTTCTGAAAGAGGAGGTTTGGACCTTGTGCTGTGAAGCCAGCCTAATTTCAGCTAATCAGAAGTAGCAAAGTAAATTTGCTTTCTGATTTACCACAGAAGTGTTTGTAGTAATTTGACAGCTAATAACAGAGTCACGCACATTCTTGAATACAATTTGAGCTTTGCTCCAATGGCTGCCAAAAACACCATAGCTGAAAATGAAGTTAGCAGATCTGAATCCAGCTCATGTTAGCAGTAGCACGGAGGGAACTAACAAGTTCTCTGGACTCTGTATAGTCCAGGTTGTTGTAAATAACACTCTCCTTGGATTAACTGCTGAAGATTTGATCTGCAGGCCTAGGAGAGAACCAAAAGATTAGAACAACAAGCACATTACTGATGAATCATAAGATATTTCAAGTGTCAAATTTTACACAGGCTTTCGTACAACCTATGTGCAAACTGGGAAGTGTATCTGGGAAGTGCACTAAGGCTTACCCCTTCACAGGGAGGGGGAGAAATGGCCTGGACCTTCAAAATATTTGCTACAGTTACGTAACAGTACAAATCTAATGTGAAAGTGAGAACTTTCCACTCATCTAGCGTGGAATCCTCGTTCCTTGATGATTTTTACTGAAGTATCATCTCATAAGTATGCCCTTCCCATGTCATTTTGTAACAACAAAAGCACAGGAAATTAGGCAGCTTCAGAGCTCTGTAATTTGACACACAACACAGGGCCTTCAGGGATCCTCGACATAACCTAGGAATAGTGACTGATTATCAGATATGGTGTCTGTTTACCCAGACCTAACTGTTCAGATTTCTGCTTGAAGCTAAGCTTTGCATTCAATTAGAGCATCTCCAGCACTCATCTGGAGTCATCATGTTGTCCCTTTTTGAAAGAGAAGAGTACAAAAGTACTTGCAGAAAAAACCCAAACCAAAATAACAAGTTCATCAAAACAATAGGGTTGTCTGACCAACTTGTTGGTGAAGTGAGGGGTCAGTACGAAACACGAGACAGTTCTCGCCAATGTAAATTTCAAAGCACTTTTCCACATGGGCAACACACATCATTTTTGGGATAGGCTTAAACCGCAGTAAACAAAAAAAGCTGCTGACTACAACAAAGCCAAATAATTTCATTAAGTTATTTGAATTGATGTGGTAGAGATCAAAGTAGCTGAGTTAATGCTTTCCCTGGCTTTGATCCAGGTAAGGTAAGGTCTTATTAAAGGTGCTCCACACCTCCAGCCTAATAAATTACTGACAAACCAGCTTATCAAGAAGACAGGTGACAAGGCTAATAACATATATCAAAAGAGCATAATTACTAAAACTAATAGAGGTCTTATTTCAAGGAAGTTATACACCTGTAGTCACCTAAACAGTCAGTGATTGAGGACACAGAAAGGCAGAGTTGAGAAAGGTGGAAGGTTCAACAATCATGAAAGTTTACGAATTATGTCAGGGTATAAGCACAGGATGCTGATGTAATTCTGAAGACAGTTTGACCTAGACAGTGAAAGAAAGTTTGTGGTGATGAGGAAATCTCAATTTGAACTCTGAATTTATGATCCCCTTCACAGGTATTAGTTGCTCTGTAGCAAACTTTGTCACAGCTTTCAGTGTGTACAGATTAAAATAAGGAGTTGTGTTAGAAAATGTCCTTGACAAGTAGCTCAAGAGGGCATATAGTGTATCTGTATTTGACAGTACATGAAATAACAAGGCAAATACAAGGTAACTACAATGAATAATGAAGGAAGAGTATGGGGAGCCAGGAACAGTCTGGAAGCTGCCTGAAGCTTCCAGGAGTGGAAAAATACAAGCCCCCTCCCCAGCAGAGAACAAAAGGATAATTGACAACTACAGCAACCAACCAAGCATCTGAGCCCATGTATGGTCAGAGCCAATGAGTGGGTAAGCTTTGTTTAAGCCACACAAGGATGATATTGGATGCGAGGTTCAAATTGTCTATATAAGACAGCTCTGAATAAACTCAAGAGAGAGAACTAAGCCTTCAACCTGGTCACCACCACAGAGGCATGTCTCTCTGATTTGCCAATAACTCAGTTTGTGAGATGGAAGGATGTGACAGAAGAGAATCTCTAAGTAGAGAAAAAAATCTGCAAGATATTCACAATGTATAATTGAAATATTTCAATATGATCTGGACAGGAAAAAAGTGACAAAACAGCAGCAAATTCCACGCAGGCTGAGTAGATATAGGAGGTGCAAACCCACTAAAACCATACTCAGAGTAGGCATGAGATGCTGTGCCTGCTAGATCTGAAGGATGAGCATGCAGACCCAGAAGATAATCAGACAAGCAAGGGTCAGTCAAGTACATCTTTTATTACTGCATCAACACAGTCCAAGGATTTAGCACACCCTACAGTAACAAGAGGAGGAGGTGCTGCTTGAACCGGGATTCTGCTGGGCTTCAAGCTCCACTTGCTCACAAAAAGAGATCAACATAGTATCAGGCAAGTGCCCAATATTCCTATCTGGCCTCCCTTCTCTGGTCCCTATTTCCACCCTGAAAGTAGATTAAGTTCAGTCTCTCCTTAGCTTCACTTCTACTGGAAAGAAGTTAGGGGCAACAGACAAGATTTACATTCTTCTAAAAGAAGGAAAGCACAATGCAAATACTAAAGTAGCTTTTCCTGCAGTGTTTGAGAGATGTATTAACCCTGTCTACAACAGGGTATCAGTCTATGTCTTAAATATTATGTTTGCTAGAAAATATACTAACCTTCTCCCTCTTTTATTGCTTATATAACAAAAATAACTGTAGTCCACACAACAGCTACAATTTTTAACCTAATGAAGTAAAACTCTTAGCCAAGAGCCACTGATAAAGTGAAACTACTATGAGTGCCTCCTGGGTCACTAGTCTTCTTTTTTCAGGCAACCATGCATTATAGCTCTTTCTCTAAATGTTCCATACTACAACCACCTAGTTTTGTGCCACTTACTATGGAAAAAGTGGTCCAAAGTCAGCCAACTGTTAGGCAGAAGTCTTTTAACTTAGCAACAGATGCTTCTTCACACTTGTCTCTACCTGCATGTTCTTGGGCCATCTCTTTCCAGTTCCCTTTATTGTCTTCTATTCTAAGAGTTATTCTTAACAGTTTACAGTCCACAATCCAGCATTCCTTGCAGTAAGCTAAATATTCTCAACAAGACTAGCTTCTCTTCATTAATAAAATCTGTTCCCTAGAATACCTTGACAGCTTTTCTCTTCTTTATTCTCTTCTTTTGCTCTTACTAAATCTTGTACACCTTGTTCAGGATGAGAATCTCAGATCTTAATACAACTTCACTGAGTCTTTCCACACTCCTTTAAAAGTATCCCTTGGATTCAGTGATCAGACCAACTCTCCATAAGTTATCATTGAAAAATTGAAATAGTGAGAGATGTTTCCATCCCAATAATTCACCAGATCACTTGGATCATTTAGCAAAATTCTCTATATTTATTCCTGCAGACCTCCAGCTCAATAAAATGTTTTTTATGTCCCTAGTTTTATAACCATACACAGTGACAGCAAGCCCAGTGCTGAAATGAGTGAGTTTTTCCACCAACACACAGCTGTTTCAGGCTCACTGCATGGCCAAGTCATGCTGCATGGTTAGGGGCTGTGTGAAGACATCATTTGGTGCTGTGGGACAGGAAGATGTACTGGCTGACACGGTACAGTATTAGAACTGCATTATGTTGGACCTAGTGGGAGAAAAATGCACAGCCTTCTTTCCTGTACAGGCAGTATCAGATAATTATTCATGATGAAGATAAAGGGCCAGTGGCACAGCACTAATTTCTGCCCATGGTGAAGTTCCTCTGTCCTGAAAATAATCATCATTGTTTTCCAGCAACAGAGGAAATGCTTATTTAATTCGTATAAGATCAGTAACTTATCACAATCAGTAAGCTTTTTCCACAAGAGAAAGATATGAATGTGACTCCATGCCTACAGCAAATTCCACTGTTCTTATTACATTTTTGCATATTTCAACTTGGTTTTACAGAGAAAAAAACATATAACCAGATCTTCTTTCCATCCTATAAAGTTGTACCACTTGATTGAGTGTCCTGACTTGGGCTCAGGTAGAATCAGTGTTACAATTCTGTGGATTTTAGATTTAGTATGAGAATAATGTTGATAAGACACAAGTGTTTTGATTGCTGCTCAGTAGAGCTTACTCTGAGTCAAGGACTTCTCATTTTCCCATGCTCTGCCAGAGAGGAAGTACACAAAGAGCTGAGGGGGAGCACGGATGGGACAGCTGAGTCGATCTGGCCAAAGGGATAGTCCATCCCATATATACATTATATGCTGAGCATTCCATCCATCCTCAGTATATAAACTGGGGGATTTGGCTGGAAGGAGTGAATCACTGCTCAGGAACAGGCTGGGAATAAATCTGTGGGTGGTAAGCTATCTGGCAACACACTACCCCAGTAACTTCAATCCCTGCCTCTCAGTATCAGAAATAGACCACTACCAGGACCATTTCAACTTGTGAAGTAAAAGTGCATTTCAACAAATGTCAGCAGAAAAGTCTACCTTTAGTAAGCTTTCGATTCCTCTGTTGGCAGAACTGGGGGAAAGGAAGTAGCAAAGTCATCTGTATGCTTAAGTACCATGTTTCTGCAAATCAGAAAGTGGATTAGACATGCTGGAGCCAAAAAAGGCGAGCTGCACTTACATCCATTACTGAGAAAAAGCAACTTCCACTGCAAGAGAAGGTAGTTCTAAATTTTCCTGTTACAGTTTTAACAAATTGAGGAGGAAGTAGAACACTAGTAGAGCATTAGTATTTGGAGTACAATTTTCCAAGCAAACTTGTAATCTTTAGCTAACTTATGTAAGCAGATACTACAGTATCCATCCAGTTGATAGGAAGAATGTAGCACTCGTTAAACAGTGACAAATGCTTACTCTCACTCTACATCGATTTGTGTAACAGTGATTCTACAAGTAGCATTAGGCAAAACACTTTTTGACAGAAAGCTTGTTGTGAGATTAAATTTATTCCACTAATCTTTTATCAGAGCACAGTCTAGCTGCAGCCTGTCCTGAGAGGCTGAGGGCCTCGAGAAGATCTGAGAAATTCACACACAGCCATGAGGCAAAGGACCACAGGACTACCAGCTCTTTCCATCTGTATGACACAATTCTGATAGTCTACTCATGCATTGAGTTAAAGTTACTTCTGTAAGTAGAGGCAGCTACTGAACACAAAAAAAATAGCATCCACTTCACACAGGGAAGACTTAAAGCATGTTATCTTACAAATGAACTATCAGCCACTTCAGAACGTGTTTTCACCGAACACAAACTCTAGACAGCTTTACATGGTGCAAATCTAGGTTTGTAGGACTTTGAGGTTATACTGGCTAAAAATCCAGTGCAATGAATTTACAAAAACATCCATTCTCCAACACATTAAAGGCCTTTTCATATTTCACATGCAGAGGTACAATATCTGTAAAGATAAAACTGCTCCATCTCTCTGAAATTTTTAGACAAGCAGTTTGGAGTAAAATATTTTTGCACAGATGTCTGTTTCTCATTGGGACAAGCTCCAGCTGGTACAAGGTAGAGAGACACCAAACAAGCTAGACACTGCTTATCTGCCAAAAAGTGTACTAAGTGAAACTCTAAAAATCCAAGAATTATACTACACAATTCTAAATTTTAACAAAAGGGGTCTTTCCTCTCTAAACTTACAAGAGCATACTTTCAACAAAGCAGCAGCAAATATGGTTCAGGAGACACAGTCGATAACAGAGTTCTCACAGATTGACTAGCTGTTCACTCCTTCAAGTACAGATTCTGCTTTGATACCGATCCAGACAGGAAGAGGCCAGGATGGATTGACTTTGACAAATGTAAGCTATTCAACATATGCTGGCAGAAAATGTTTACATCAGTCAACCACAATTCTGCCAGGACCGCTAAACATCTTGTCAGTCTACACCATGAATTTAGTTAACGCAAGGCAAAACAGAATACTGAGGAACAAATTTGAATAGATGGCTCTAATTGGAACTCACAGTATTTTAAAACCTAGGCAACAAATGCTCAGGCAGATGATGCTCCCTCACTGTTCACGCCTCCTTTCTCGCAGTGAGTCAGTAATGTGGATATCAGCTTCCGAGCAAATCTCCCCAAATAAGTGACCTAACCTTTACTACCTTAAAAAGCTATTCAGCAAGCTACATTAGCCTATTAGCCTCACACAGCAGGACATAATGCCTCAACATAGATCCTGCCTGGCCTGCAGAGATCACAGAATATGATGAACTGGCAGGGACCCACAAGGATGATCAAGTCCAACTCCTGGCCCAGCACAGGACCGTTCCCCAAGAGTCACATCATGTGCTGCTGTACCCATTGCACTGGGGAGCCTGTTCCACTGACCAAACCCTCTCTGGGGGAAGAACCTTTTCCTAATATCCAACCTAAACCTCTCCAGGCCATTCCCTGGAGTCCTATCACTGGTCCCCACAGAGGAGAGCTCAGTGCCTGCCCCTTCTTTTCCCCTGCCCTTCCTTCTCCCCTCAGCTGCTCCTCACATGCTTCCCCTCAAGGCCCTTCCCCATCTTCGTTGCCCTCCTTTGGACTCTCTCTAATGGCTCAGTATCTGTTTTATATTGTGGCAACCAAAGCTGCCCCAATATTGCAGATGAGGCCTCCCCATGTCAGAGCAGAGCAGGACAATCCCCTCCCTGGCCTCGCTGGAAGTGCTGGGCTTGATGCCCCCCAGGACACTGTTGGCCCTATTGGCTGCCAGGGCACTGCTGACTCATATTCAACTTGCCATTAGTGAGGACACCCAGGCCACCTTTCCAGGTGCAGAATCTGGAACTTTCCCTTGTTGAACTTCCTGTGGTTGGTGATTGTCCAGTCCTCCAATTTGTCAAGGCCTCTCTGTGGGGCCTTCCTGCCTTCAAGGGAGTCAACAGCTCCTCCCAGTTTTGTGCCATCTGCAAACTTGCTCAGTGTCCCTTCCAGTCCTGTGTCCAAGTCATTGATAAAGATGTTGAGGAGCACAGGGCCTAAGATGGAGCCCTGCAGAATTCCACTATCGACAGATCACCAGTCTGGTGTCATCCCAGTCACTGTCACCCTCTGTGCTCAACCCATGAGCCAATTGCTCACCCACTGCATGATGTGTTTATCCAGCTGTGGGCTGGACAGCGTGTCCAGAAGGATTCTGGGAGAGATAGTATTGAAAACTTTACTGAAATCCAAAAAGATTACATCAACTGGCTTCCCTTGATCAGCCAGGTGGGTCACCTTGTCATAGAAGGAAAGTTTGATCAGCAGGACTTTCCTCTCCTAAAGCTGTGCTGGCTGTGACCAATTACTGCACTGTCTTTCAGGTGTTTTTCAATACCTCCCAGAATAATCTTCTCCATAACTTTACCAGGCACTGAAATGAGACTGACAGGCCCATAATTTCTGAGATCCTCCTTCTTGCCATTCTTGAAAATTGGGGAGAACTTTCATTAGCTTCCAGTCAGCTGGGACCTCCCCAGATTCCTAAACAAAGACTGCCAAAACTCATGGAGAGAGGCTTTGTGATGACATCAGCATCAGGTCTTTGAAAACCCTGGGATGAATCTTACCAGGTCCCACAGATTTGTAGAAATCCAGCTTGAGCAGCAGATCCCACACAAGTTCAGGGTCAACTGGGAGGTGATCATTCTTGCAGTCATGGTCCTCCAGCTCAGGGCACTGAGATCCCCTTGGCCCTTCATTTGTTTTGAAGACAGAGGCAAAGAAATCATTAGACAGCTCTGCCCTTTCTCTGTCCCTGTTCGTGACGTGACCATCCTTATCCTGTAATGGGCCAATGGTATTTCTTTATGGCCTATTACCATTAATGCATTTGAAAAAAACTCTTTTTATTGTCATCCACGTTTTCTGCCAGCTTCAACTCCAGCTAAGCTTTGGCCACATTCTATGAGGATGCTTCCATCTTCCATGTTCAAATATGCTACCTTAATTGGGAGCACTATTTCCTCTCTGCCAAGGGCACTCTGCCCAAGGGATGTACATCTATTCCCACCACCACTTGATCTATGGCTTTATATACAAGCCTCCTCTTCCTATCCTTATAGTACACAAAAAAAAAAATTGCAATATTGAAAAAACTCACTGCAGTGCTGAGAACAGGAATATCCTGACCCAAGTAGATTCCAGATATACGGAGCTGTACTCTCCCAAACACAAGAGGATGCAAAATGCTGACATGCCATTTCAGGATCAGGTCTCTGCCATCATCAGCAAGTGACCTAAGGCCTCTGTCCCACACAATTGAATGAACTGACTACAGGTGCTCTCTTTAAATAGGAACTACTTGAGGTTAATGGCTAGTTGTATCTGCTGACAGCATTTTTAAAAAAACATGCATAATGCATGATAAGCAGTGTTCAGATTAAGACAAAAATAGCTCTGTATCAAAGGGGTTGGTTCCTTATTTGCCTCCAAGGGCAAATGAACATGCTGGTCTTGCATGTAAGCAAATCACTTTTTCTTCTGAAAAGATGTTTCATCAATTCTCCTGTAGATAAACATCTGCCAACATCAATATTCACTGCAAAACACACTCAAGAAAGCCTCCTAAATCAGAAGGTATAATATAGCTTACTTTCAGTTATTTGAATTAATAATATATTCCCTGGGCAGTTGTGACCATTGGCTGAGACTCCAAACGACCATGAAGACTGACATACAGCTGTCCTGCATTCGATGAAGTTAATGTGACAAGGTGATGTCCCAGTGTGACATGTCCTCATGAGATGAGTAAGATCAGAGCTCTGGACAGCTATATGACTGAACATTTGGAACATACAGTAAGCAGAAAAGCTCAGTCCTCTGGCAGCTGTCTCTTAGAGAAGAATGATCAGACTTAGCATCTGAAGGTGTTCTGGAAGTTAAGAGAAACACTAGTAAGAATCTGACCAGAAAACAAGACTTATCCAACTCAGAGCAGACAGAGTCAATCTTTGGAATCTCCAGGAAAACAGTGTATTATGTAAAAATATCAATACATGATCTGCATGGCAAATCTGATGAAGGGAAGTACATATACTACTAGGCCAGTACCACCAGAAAGTGATGAACTAATGGAAAAAAAAATCCACAGAGGTATAAATCTGAGTTACAATCATTTGAAAATGAGCTTCAAAGACCTGGCACAACCATTTGAAAATGAGCTTCAAATATTTTGCTTTCTGCATCCAGTTATCTT
The DNA here is from genome assembly GCA_013399895.1 of Serilophus lunatus. Classification (NCBI taxonomy): domain Eukaryota; kingdom Metazoa; phylum Chordata; class Aves; order Passeriformes; family Eurylaimidae; genus Serilophus; species Serilophus lunatus. The sequence continues at coordinate 681,911 of VXBA01005309.1, forward strand.
CCCCAGCCAGACATTCAGGCTGAATTTAAACTTCCATCTGAAGCCTGATGCTGTCGAGGATCAAATCCGTTCTTCAACAGCCAGTATAAAATAACAATCTACGAAGGGTTAGGTACACAACTACGTACTACTTCTGAGAATGAAGTAATTTTTATTAAGACTAAGTGCAGCTACTACCCAAAGCTCCGTGTCCTGGTAACACCACACAAGATCCGACTTTCTGTAACACCCTTGAATTAACTCTGGTTGTTTATTCAGTTTGCCTAGAATATGCCTTTTTTAAAAGCAGGTGTGTGTTTAGCATTACAATATTTCTCAAAACCTTTTTGGGAGCTACCTCAGGAACTTCACAGCAAAGGAGCAGGTAGATGATAAGAACCTGGGTAACTATAGAGAAGTCCACAAAAAAGGCCTTCCTGGATAGCAGAGTTGCCTCATGGATGGAAGGAAAAAACACGTGATATGACTAGCAAGATATCCCAAGCAAAGGTGCTAGAAGAACTAAAGCTGCAAACCATAACAGTAAGGAGTAAAAGGGAAAAAAGAGCAATTGTATTCTGGTTGCTTTTGTACAGGCTTTTACCAGATACTCATGTAATTCTAAGGGTAACATTTCCCTTCACCTACTCCGATTGCTGACATAACACTCTAAACTTTCACATAGTAATTCAGCATTATATCAGCTATCTTGGCTAAAACAACTTCGAAAAAAGAGGCGGACCCCTGCCAAATGAAGAAAACAATGTTAATCGGAATTTTTGGAAGGAGTAGGACAGCTGTGGACAAGGGTAAAAGCAAACTCAGATTTTCAAAGAGTTGCGTCAAGATATCTCAAAGGCTCTTAAAGAAGTATAGCTGTTGCAGATAAAAGGCAGCAGCCTTCAAGCATTAATGACCCACTAAAAGATATACAACAAAGTAGGAAGGAAAGCAATTTTTCATGATAAAAGAAGTTTACTACTGTGGTCCCAGATGGACCTGTGTTGAAACATGCATTATTCAAAGTATTCAGAAGCGATTTGAAAAATGCTGTGAGGAATAAAGAACAACTGGAAATAGAGTGACATATTAATGTTTTCTGTATAAATTCATGAAGCAAATCTTATCTTGAGCCTTTTCAGTTCTCCTTATTTCAAAATGAGTATAATAGAACTAAGCCAGTACAGGAAAGGCAGCAAGAATAAAAGATATGTATCAATTCTTGTATGAGACTAGATTATAGACTAGAAACATGTCATCTAGAGAGAAAAGGATATGAGAATTTTACACCATCAACAGCTTCAGCGAAGCACAACTGGCTTTTCCTAATTTTACTGTATGCATTTTATTTTATCTATTATCACAGAAGGCTTAAAATTCAGAAAGTACTTTTTGATACTATTTATCATTTCATTGAAATGTATTGTTATAAAAGGTTATGAATATCAAAGGCTTACAAGATTTTTTTTCTCTTCTATCACTGCCCAAATACCATCTCTGGTACTTATCTCCTCAGTCCTGACGTGCAGATTAAAGAAGCTAGTTTTTTGCTCTGAAGCAACTTGGTCTGAATCACCAAAAGTCACCAGTTAACATCCATAATCTGATATAACTGGAAACTTTTTAGTTCTAACATTAAATGTAGCAGTGAAAACTGTGGTTCACAAACAAGCTTCCGAAGACACCAAAGCCTCACATTAAAGCTATGAATTTCCATAAGATGTGGATATGGTTGGTAGCTTGTGAAGTCACCTTGGCTCTGACTTGGACACTATACGCAATTTTTAAAGGCTCACTGGGCAGAAGACAGGCCTACATCAAACACTTCTTTCTCATTTTTACTTAATCCCTAGCAAGTACTTCAGGATCTAGCTGCAAATTAAGTGACAGATTACTTGAGGAGGATATATGGGTAGTTACTGCACAACAGGAGGTACTTACCCTCACAAAAATTTTACCTAAAAATCTTCTGGGAATGCTATACGGTTCCAAGATGTACTTTCTTCTGCTGCTGCAAATATTAATAAGCTAGGAACCAGAAGTATTTTCACTACTGCATTCATGGAGCATGATAGAGGTATGATAAACATAACAGGAGGAATAGTGCTTTTATCTCTTTCAGCTAAGGAGGATATGGTTTCTTTATTCAGCATAATAGGCACATGGGATTGATGCAGATGAGGCTCTTCTCTCAAGTGTTTTTCGCTAGAAGTGAGGTACCAAGTTAAAAAATCTCCTTTATTTTGTTCTCAAATCTAAAAGACAGAAGGAAATAGATAACACAGGCACACTGCCTAGGTCAACAGTAAGGTACTTGAATACAGCCACTTACCTTTTGAATGAAAAACATTACAGTTATGATTTTTTGAATTTTTTCAATACTCAAGTGGTTTGACAGAGATCTAGAAATATTTCAGTCCACCTGGGGACCACCTCTCCACTTGACTCCTATTGTTCAGTTTATGTCAATACTTCCTCTTTATTCAGCAATAAATCTCCTTGCCTGTCTGCAACGTAGAATTTGGTAGAACTCACAGTTGCTTTTCAGCAAAAAGTGTGTTGAGAAGGCTTCACAAATTTGACATGCTTTTAAGCCAACTCTAGTAACTCAACTAAATTCTGTCAGCAAATGTAATTTCTGTAGTGGATAAGAAGCCACTTGTCTAGAACTTGTCATCCTTCTCACTGCCATTTTTCAGGCTGCCTTTCTGCCAATTTTATTTCTTATATGTACTGCAGTCATTCAAGCCACTTGGAGTAAGCTCCCTGGGGTATTGGTGCTGAACTTCAGGACGGCTACTTTACCTCACTTCCAGTGTCCTTCCTATTACGACAAGTCCTATATAGTCAGAGAAAGCTGTTCTCAGAACTTGTTGCTAAATTACAGCAGAATTAACATAAAAATGCATCTTTATGGTCAAACTTCTCTTACACAAAAGCCCTTAGATGAAATCTAAAGCACTACAACACAAGGAGGTAATGATCCGAGCTGGTTGACCTATGGCTAAGTACAACCACACCAAAATTCCTTTGTTAACATAAAGGTGTTTTAATTCACCAGATTTGCAAGTGTGAAGCATCCAGATTAATCATTAGTTGCTTCTCATACACGGCAATACAAGGAAGAGCTAGGTTTTTAATCTGACTAAAGGTATTTTTTCCCTTTAATTAAATAAAAGAAAATCAGGAATGATGCAGGAGAAATTCAGCTATATTCTGTATTATAACAGCAACTTACCCATCTAGTTAACGATGTTGAAGACATGTATAACTTGGACAGGATGCTGAACAGCATAATCACCTCTAGAGCTGAGAGCTGGGCCGCCAGCAAATCTGGCTGTAAAATCTGGCTGCTTTTACGTCATTATTTCACTGAATGGGTAACTCAGAAGTTTGTATTGGATTTAGTGTGATCAGCCAGTTAACAGCAACAACAAAGAAGGCAACTCATCCTTTGAGTCTTGCTCACATTACATTCCCCTATTATTCTCTTCCTAGCCACTGCCAGTCATCTCTTCCTGAAGGGTCCACACCTGCTTCTGGCAACCAGGGTAAGCATCAGCACAATACACAAGCTTAGAGCCAGGTGTAAATCTCCTAAGTGACTGGGGAGACACTCTTCTTTATTAAAACTAACTTTCAGCACAGATCATAGCAGCAAGTCTGCCACAGTAAAGCAGTTCATAGGAAGGAATGGTTTACTGCCTATCCAGCCTTCCACTGAACACTCTATTAGATGTGGATCTGTTTGCTATTCCTGTGGCCTACCAAGTCAAACAAGTCTGGGAAGAAACTAGTCTCTGTTCCCAAGTCTGCCTCACTAGGACAGACTGCAAACTCCGTTTTTGATTTAACCACCTTCCCAGAAAACTTCTCCCCATGATTTATGATATTGTAAAACACATAATAACATATTTATACTTTTGCTTCTTATATCTTATACAGTATCAGAAAAACCTGTAAGATCTTTCTAACTTTATTCACTACCTACTCAGACTAGAAATTTAACATTAAACTAGTTGTGAAACGTACCTTGTCCTTACCTGAATTTGCCCCATGTGGCCTGCTTCAGGAAGGCTAGAGTCTTCTCACAGCTCCTCTTTGCTCATGGTGTCAAGGAGCTTTCTCTAGTGGGGGCCACAAACACTTTTACCAAATTACCATAAAAAGTTTCTAATTCACCAGTTACTGTCCCCTCCTACCCTAGTTAGCACATCATACATCTGATATAAACACCGTGATTTCAGGCTATTGGTCACCTATATACAGGGCAAACCACACGCACCTTCAAAACCAGGAGTCAGATCATAAATATAAATGCACAAGATGAACCTTGTGAGCCTGCACTTGCTTGTACCAAGTCAGAGGGTTATGAAGGGCAGAATTTCTGCAGGGCACAAGCCCAGCCTCCAGCTGTGGTGAAAGCCTTCACAGAAACCAGGCTGACCCAGCAGTAGCTGTTACAGATTGTTTCCTGATGCCATGAAATACTATTTTCAAATTACAGCAGCATCCACTCATGCTATGGGGAACTATAAAATTTCCACTTAATGCATGTTAATTGGATTATTATTTTAAAGTCATGCTCACTGCCCCCACATTAATAACAAATGAGCTCTAATTAATATTAGAGTAACTCCCATACGAATTAGTGATTAAACCATTAAGACTGTGCAGCTGAATTGCCATTCTCATATTTCAGCAAATCAGCTAATAACATGACAATAAAAAAAAGGAAATTCCTTTAAGCATTACTGAATTTCTTTGCTCATACCAAAGGCATACAAGAAAGGTCTGTTAAGCACTTTTTACTATTATTAAATATTAAGCTGAAATTATTCATCATAATCTGGAAAAAAATGACTACCAAAAGCTGCTTTTGTAAGTTCAGTGTATTTGTAGGTAGTGTTAAAGTGCAAACTTTTAACCACTGCTCACAGGATGTAGTGTAACATAGACTGTCACAGATATAATACAGTCAGTATAACTCAATTTTAAAAATAATTCTTTTACATGTAACAGCACAAAATACTAACCTGATGACCATTGCAGGATTTTACGTATAAGACTTCTAAAACAACATAAACTACATTTTTCAAAGGCATGTAACCTAATCACTACTTATAATATGATGAGACTATGCTACTGCACAGTAATGAATAGAGGAATTGAGTTTTTTAATTGCATTAATATATTATAATAAAGGTAGAGAACCTCTTCCTTGCAAGGCACCGCACACACTTTTCTGACAGATTTAACAAACATTTACACATTCTTCAGTCATTCAAAACTCAAACAGCTCACAGGCTGTAAGTCTGGCCCTTTTGCTCCTTGTACCTGCTTTGGATTGAGCTCTCATACCCACCNCTTATAGGTATGAGAGACCTTTCCCTCCACCACCACCATCTTCAGCCCATGTATTTCTAATCTCAGTTTTAGATCATAATTTTTGTATTCTGAATATAGTTGCTAAAATTACCAAACACACCCTACTATCTTTACATTTCTATATTATGAAAATTAGATTTTGCCATAAATATGCAAGTTGCACTGCAGAAACCAATATTCATTAGTTTTCCAGGCGGAATACCCATGAAATAGAACATATAAAAGATGCATAGCTCTGGATATGATTACGATGTGCTTTGGTGCAGAAGGAGTAAAGATCTCCCTGGCATTAACTTAAATGATCATATTGCTCACAGTAGCAAAACTACATCATTTGATATTAATACCCTTAATGTTGATATTCAAATCACCCAACTGATGAAATTGAAAATGTTCAGCACCTCCATCAAGAATGATGAGTAGCAGTGGTCAACATTTTCTACTGATTTTCAAAAAGGTATGTTTCTATGTGGATTATCCAGTAGTGCATTTTCAGTTTAGCACACTATAGAAATGCATGCATAACCACAGCCAGATGAGTAAAGCAGTGAGTTATATACATGGTTTATTAGATCTAGCATACTCAGCAGTTTGCAAGGCCAAGAAGTAAACATACAGACCAGCTTCCTAACTAGTCACCACAACAGTAGAATAATAGACATGTTTTATAGACTCTATCTGGGTACAAAAAATAGCACAAACATACCCTATACCCCCCATTATTAACCGGAAATACATAATGTCCTGTTTGTGTGACACACTGGACTACATTCAAATCATGCAGTGGCCACTGTGGTTTAGTCCATTTATGTATATACTTAATAAAGGCACAGAAGGCTGTCCAACATACCTTTGCCCCTCAAGGAGTTTGGATAAGTGCTACTTGTTACTGGTTTAATTATAATTGCTACTTTGAGATTTTATTTCTTCCCTTTCCAGAGCGTATTGGCTGAAATATAGTATGAGTTCCATACCCTTTTAGCCACACACTTACAAAAGCATCTTCTGCTATTCTTCATGATCTAGGAAGACAAACTTGGGAACTCTGGTCCAGATACAACCTGAACACTCAAACCTGCAAATAAGTTCAAAACAACAGCAGCTCTTCATCACTCTAACTTCATTTCTCCACCTGGAAAGAATTAACACTCACTGTTTTCCTTGATCAGAAATAAAAATTTAAAATAAATTTTAAAAATATGCAAGAAGCTGCCATCCTAGGGAATGGTAGAATTGAAAAATAAAGGAATAGAATTGTTTTGAAATCCAGAGTAGAACAGAGTAGCTGCCTTTAATCTGAGTACTGAATTTAAGTCTGGTCTGCTCTTGCATTAAATCAATCTTAGTTGCTGCACTGCTTCTGAAATTTTTCAAGGAACAGAATTTTAAGTTGCCTCAAATGATATCCCTTGTGTGCCTTTGTTACACTTGTGAGAAGAGGAGATAATGCTTGAGAATGGAGTGTTCAGAAGGTTCATTTGCAACAGCATTGACTAAGACTTTTCCAGTACCAGAGCAAACAAATTCTGTTAAACTGGCTTGTAGTTCTCTGGATTATAAAAATCATGCCTCTATTTTTAGTGTACAAGCAAATGCCTTATCTAAGACAGATGTTCCTGTAAAGAGAGCTTTTCTGAGAAACAAGGGAAAGCATGTTTAGGGAATTAAAGGTCACCTCTAAGGAGTTCTGAATGCCAGGAATGGGATATTGATTTTTTTCCTTATCTATGTAAAATCATTCCTAATGTGTTCTCTCCAACCACTGACAAGGCTTATTCTAATCACTGTCTGAAGATAATGAATAAAAGGCAACCAAAACTCTGCAATATAGGGAAAAAAATTCTTCCTTTAGGAAAGAAAAGGTTTTGATTATGATTCAAGGTGGTTTTACTGACTGACTGTTGAAGGTGTAATTTCTAATTACTTCGATTATCTCATCAGCATTGTGAAGCTGGAGCTATTTTAATCATGTGTAAAACTGATAAAATTAAATTCCAAGATTCATTATTAAGTGTATATCCAGTAATATAAAGCTATATTTCTTTTATGGCAATTGTATGGAGTGTTTTTTTACATTAAACTTCATTGACTCCATATGAAACACTGACAAGACAAGTTTATCAGATGAAGAAATCGCTTTGGGTTTGGGATTTTTTTTTTTTTTAGATTGTGTGCTTTTTGGCCTTTTAAGGTCATAATGTTGCCATTCTCATTTCACTACCATAATGCTACAATTTACCTACTATGTCCTGACCCAAACAAGCACCATTTGGTCTTTGACTTTCCAGCTATTTGGTTGAAATATTAAAAAAAAGTTACAGACAAAATCTTTTATATAATTGAGAATATTGCATTCATACTGAAGATTCTGTAGAAGAACATGGACCATTTATGTGGATAATTTAAGAATTTCTTATGGTTAATGACATTTCCATGAAAAGCAGACAGTTTCATTGGTTAGACTAAGACATTCTTGGGAAGCAAGAGTAATTATTGGGAGTTTGCCAGATTTGAGTAGATCTGGAATACTCTGAAGAAGAAAAACACGAATCCCTGTTTTAATGGAATCCATTGTGTGGCTGGAAACTGTCAGAATCCTGATAAATTACGTTTGCAAGAAGAGTAAGTGATTCACTGCCAATGCATTACAGAATGTTATATTGATTCTACTGCTGGCACACACAATCTATACAACTTCTCAGTGGGTACGGAAATCTATATTACAAAAGAAGATTTGACAACTGTTATGCAGCTATCACAAGTGAATTAGAAAGATTTTAGTTCTCAATTAACTTCTGCTTTCTCTATGGCTGTGCTTATGCTGTCTAGTACTCAAAAATAACCATTAATATTTCCCCTTTGTTGTAGTTGGTTCATGTCCATTATAAATTTGCCAAATAGTTCTTAAAATTATTTGTCATGAATACCTGTGGCTTCGGAAAGGAAAGATATCTGAAATTACTAGATAAAGCAAAAGCACATATTTAAATATCCACTTTAAGATGTTATCTTCTAAAGACCACAGAACTTGAATGAACTATGCTTCTTTGCAATTTTGTAAACATGCTGACATATCTGTGGCTTCTTGAAACAATCAGATACAATCTAACTACTAACTATGGATTTCACAGCACGAAAAAGGTGCTGCAACAGAGAAGGATAACTTCATTTCGTATTTTTAAAGAAAGGAGGGTTTGTTTTGTTTATTTCTAGAAATTCTTCCAACTGTGGGGAAACATTTTTGCTTTAATAAATATTGATAAACAGGATCAGTTAGGAGTGGGAGATCTAGGGGTTTATGGTCGAGAAAAAAATTGTATTCACCCTTGGATAAAGACTGAAGTTTGGCAAACATTGGTTTCCTTTTGTTCTCTCTTGCAGACTTTCTCTGTTCATTGGGAGCATCTTCTCAGGTCTGTATGATGCCTTGGTGTATTAAAGGAACATGCGGTTCTGGAGCACTTACTGACAGTAATGCGGGGTTTGTTCTTTCAAATTTCAGATGGGCTGAAGAAGTTTTGCTACAGTAGCAGCCCTCCCTTTCCAGAAGCACCATACAGCAAGGCTTCATAGTCTTAAAAACATTTTTCTATATCTATTTTAATACTAGATAAGCTTTATTCCAGTGAATATAATTACTATGCTCAATAGTGTGCAGGCTACTAAGAGTAATGTCAGAGGATAAATCTTTTAAGGTAATGTCAAATCCGTTCCCTGCCAGTTTCTCTTTCTACTTTGTCACTCTTTTATAAGAGAAGTCCTCTAATTGTTTGTGTTTATAGACTGAATCTTTGAGTCAATAAATGCTTTTATCGACTTGCAGGGAGCTCAATATTTGGTTAACATTAAAATGGCTGGGTTATGGGAGAGCTCTGAGAAGTGACTGAGCCCTGTAAATGGGTAGATAAACATTAGCAAGCTCTGAAGTGCTGACAGAAAAACACAGCAAGTTTATTCTGCTGTCTTTTTCCTCTTTTTGTCCGTGATGTAAGACATCTCTCTACCTTGCTCTTTTATCAAACTGATAATGACTTTCAATTCAGTATTGTTCTGTCATTAACTCTTCTGGAGTGTCACACTTCGTGGTAGTTTGAGCATTAAGTTGTAAAGATATTAATCTGGGTTGCTTTGGGAACCAACAACTGCAGCATAAACTCTCTCAAATAAGAGAGAGTTCTCCAGAAACAGAAATTATTTAGGATGATTTCAGATCAGGACAAACTATTGAAGTTCCATGGGACAGCAGTGAAAATATTGTTGATCCCTTTCTGTAGAACGTGGAATTTTCAGAAATTATAGGAAATTAAACTAGAATTTCTAGTGTTATGCTATCAAACTTACCAGCTTAAATGTACCAACATACTTAACTATGACTGTTTAAGAAACAGCTCAGAAAAAGATAATAGTAAATTTAGAAGATAAAATTTAATTTTTTTTTATTTCCTTATTTTGGCTGCTTTTGTACAGGACAATGGATCATCAAAAATATCCTGTTAAATATTCATATTTGAAAGCCATGAAGAAAAAACGTTACTTTATGCTTTTTTCAGGATGATCTTTGAAAAATTAGTTATTGTCTCTGTAGTTTTTTTTAACTGGGGCTCCAGTCCATCTACCAAGATGGCTTTTGTCTGGATAAACTGCCTTATTAAGAGAACTTGTCAATCAAATACTCGTTACAACTCCGAGGAGTGCTCTTACAGACAGCTGGCCCACACAACTGGCAATCTCTAGCTCTTCATAAGTAGATACTCCAACGAGTAGGAATTAGAACTTTAAGAATAAGTAGAGAAATGTGTTTTTTAAACTTTTCTCATTCCAAAATAATGTGTCAGTTTCAGGTCAAACTTAAATGTGATGAAGAGTTTCCCTGTAAAGGAAAAACCTTTATCACAGAAGCTCCTTAAAACAGCTTATGAATTATTTCACAAGGAAAATAGCTGGTTTTAGACAATGCTTCAAAAACGGGAATGCCAAATTTGTACTCTGGGTTTCCAGCAATGAGAAGGTACACCCATGCTTTGCATTAGTAAAGTTACAGGATGCAGTACACAGAGGTCCATGACTAGAAGCCTCTACAGTCAATTATTAGAAACTTACCAAGAGTGTATATTTTTCAAACCACAAACTTTCAGATTGATTACACTGATCTCAGTTTATTGTCATCTTGCAACACAGATTTTGATTTTAGACTGTACATTTTGTAATAGTGCAAAAAAAAAAATCAACAAAAAAACCCTGACTGTGCAATTATATTGAAAAGTCTGAAACAGTGGTGATATGAAGTTAAAATTATTTCCTTATTGTATCTGTGAAAAATATCCTTACCTAATGCATTATTCATTATGAACACATTAACTCTGGATGACATCAGAACAATTGAGAAGCAATTTGATGAAAGTATTGTCTAGGAAACCATGCACTATTCCCCTTAACCAGTGAAATGAAATAAGCTAGCAAATAAATATTCAACACTGGTATTTTATCCACTTTACTGTAACTGATCAAAACCAAGCTGTGAAGCATGGGAAAACTGAAATTAGTCTATTGTGCAAGAAACCTGTGCACAGTATGAAAGCAGATGTGCATGTGTGTGTATGCACAGCACTACTGATGTATTTACTATTCTTGAGGTTGACAGAATTGCTTATGATTGCTGAGACTTTCTATTGTGAACAATTAGAAATAAGGTCTTTGCCAACATGTTTGAACTGAATTTTCCATACCTGAGAGTCTGGGTTTGGTTTGTTTGGGGTTTGGCTTTTTGTTTGTTTGAAGTTTTTTGTTGTTTCTGGGACTAAACTTGTCAACCTCACTGTTCTTGTAATTTAGTGCTGGGGAAGGGGAAGAGATGCAGGTGAGAGGAGGACAGAAGAGGAAGGTGAGCAGGGAGAAAGAGATAACTGGGTAGTGTCTACGCCAAGTCATTGAACTGCTCATTCATACTTGGGGGAGCAAGCTGTGGATCCAAAACATGACAGATCTATTCTGACTTCTGCAACTTAGTTCTGTCTTAGATTATAAACATCTGTTCAAGGAGGTTACAAGGCCACCTGAAATACAGAGCTAAATATTCCTGCCAATGTGAGGGAAATCCTAGATGGTGAGCAACTGGCTATGATGATGCCCCAGGTTTCATTTCCTTTTCAGAGAGATGCCAAAGGATTTTTACCAGCTGTTGTTACTGGGGGCAATAGTGTCTTCCAATGCATATTTTTAGTTTTGTACTGAATACAGCTCAGTTGGATACAACGATCAGGTCAAAGACCTCTCTCAGCATCTCCATTATAACTGTGTTGCACAACATATTCCATTTATTACAGAATGAGAAAACACACATTGTTGGTTTCTGACACAGAAGTTACTATGTCAGAGCCTTAGCAGGGATAAATGGCTGTGGTACTAGTGAGCCAGGTTGCATCAGCATATGTATGTCACTGCTTAAGTCAGATCAATTGGCTAAAGTGTAAAAGCCAAAATGAAGTATAGTGAGATACAGATACATATATAGATATAGATTAGATAGATAGATAGATAGATAGATAGATAGATAGATAGATAGATAGATAGATAGATAGATAGATAGATAGATAGATAGATAGATAGATACTCATTACAGCATACTGAGTATTTCTGCAGAAAGTGAGCTTTTTCACATTGTGCTTCATCACATTTTTGGTGTAGTTGCAGTGAAGTGTCCAAGACTGTTGGAAGTTACTGGCATAATTTGTTCCTCTGTCTTATTCACCTGGGAATCTGTGTATGGTGATAAATGATTCCTTTAAGAAGACTGAACCCATAATCAGTGATGATGAGCCAAAAAATTATCTTATGCCTGAAGCCTGAATTAGAAAAGCAGACTTTTTTTAGGGAGGAGCTCCTCTAAGGCTGAACCACAGGCACTACTACTGTATTTGGTACTGAATGTTTTGGAAGATAAGAAAGTATAATGCTTTTTCAGATTGACACTGGTACCGTGGTTTCTGGGGAGACAGGATTTTCTGAAGAGTCAAGGGAATAACTAAAAAAGACTGATAAATGTTGAAATGTTTAGTGAACAGTTGCATCCTGCAGTATTTGGTAGCCTTTATGTTTATAATGTTACTGCAAAGCTGAAGTAAACATGAAAATTACAGTGCAAATTATAAAAAGCATGGACAGTAAAGCGGTAAAGTACAGGAATAACATAGCATAACTGGAATGAAAATAGTCACAAAAATCTGACCCTGTGCAAAGCTTGCCCAGGAGGTAATAAGGAAACTAAAATCCCTATTACTATGCAGACTGTTACCTTATCACATACAGCAGTAGGTAGAATTGACTGTCAGGATTTTCGTATCTTGTTTCCAATATGAGATTGGCCATTTAGACAAGACAGCTCTAAATGGCAGCTTAGTTTTCTGCTGCATGAGGATATTCCCCCCTGAGCATTAGTTTAGACCTAGAACTTTCACAGAGGGTAAAATGAAAGATGATATACCAGGAACTGACTTATTTTCTAAGAATAAGAGTGAAATATCCACAGATCTGGCCATAACACCAGGGTAGGATGGTAAATGAAAGAACTGTAAATCATTTGGCACTCATGTCTTTTCACTGTGTAATTACTGTGATTTGATATATATCCAGAATATTTAGAAGAATCAGATAAGCCGTTGGGGGTTAGATTTTTAGGTATTACACAAGGAAAGCTTTGATCTACTGACAATTCTTCTGTACTGAACTAGTAGCTGAAGAAATATTTGTGTTGAATCCTTTGAGTTGAAGTTAAATATACAAGTGTGATGTAGATGTTTCCCTTGACCACTCCTTAATCCATTTATTAATTAAATTAATGCAATATACTTGCACCTGACTGGTAACTGTGCATTTTAAAATGATGGTCAGAAAGGATTCCAGCAATGACAGTCAGGCATGTCAAAATACTTGTAAATGGATGTCAGGAGGATGGTTTATCCACTGGGATTTTGTTTCCTCTAGCTTTTATTTCCATAGCTTTCTGAATATAAATGGATAAAAAGAGTCTGGAGAAAAGATGCGGAGATTGTAACAGGACAACATGTCATTCGCTTTTAAAACAACTGTAGGTGACTCCAAATGTTACAGAACTTTGCTTATCAACCCAGTAATATAAAATTGATTACTGAAATTGATGCCATTATATTGGTGTCGATTAGAGACTTGCCACCTTTAAAGTAATACTTGTCCAAAAATGAGAGCCACTGGTTTAAATGTAATTACAGAACTAGCGTTTCATGAAAGGATTCCTGATTTTTTGTCTTGACTGAAATATGAACAAATGTATTTACTAGAAAGATTTTTTAATTTTGTTTTTACCCCCTGGATAGAATAATTTAGAAGCTTTAATATTATTGGGAATAGAGGCAAAATCCTCTGACAGGAAAACTTTATAGCAAAGGAGCTTCCTTGATTTTATTTCGGCAAGTTAGGTGTCATTTACTCAAAGCCCTTTTATTTGCTGACTCTTCACTAAACACTGGAGAGATTGGAGATTATTTTTGAAGCCTGTTGAAGCAGTTTAAAATATTCCATATATCTAGGTGATACCAGTAGGCTCCCATTTATTTTAAGCTGTACATGATACTTGAGTGTTCCAGTAAGCTTTTATTATAAAAGCAAAACCAGTGGAAGTGACCTGCATGATGAGATTGGTTCTTTTTCCATTAACTTCTCCTCCATCCCATTCTCTAGCTGCATCATACTCAAAGTCAGAAAAAGCCTTACCTCCTCTTACATGGAAAAGCTGCTTCAGTGCTCTGTTCTACTTATCTTAGATGTACTGTCATATCCATCAGAATTTACCTTTTAGGAGTATCCTGATCACAGCTAGTTTCCACTTGCCCTGTAGCAGCAAAGGCAGTCACTGTGTCACTACCAAACTACTTTAGGAAGCCAGGACATACCCCTTGAAGTTTGTGCTGTTGGTTGCTTTTTCTCTAATGGTATAAGCAGGCCTCTCTTCAGGAAAGTATTCAGAGATGTGCTCAGCCAGCTATAAGAGTTAATAGGGATACTTAAAAACATGTCTGAAATACCTTCCTGAATTAGGACATTAAGCTTGCTTGGGATGCAAAAGGCATATTTAGGGAACAGTGATAATAGGGAGCTGTGTTCCTGTTTACTTCTGAGGGAAGTTAAAGTGAATTATTCTAGTACTGTTTTGATAATATAGCCAGTTCTGGTGTCCAAACTTACGTTATAGCACTGAAACAAAATGCAATATGTTCTGCATACATATTTGCCAAATATTAAGTACACAGCTAAACGAAACAAATACATACTTGTCACAGTGTACTGTGGCTTTTTCTTAACAGGTACAGATATACTTTTAAATGCCAGGTGCACACTGTGTGTAAATATTGCAGTGGTATTCCATCCTTAACAGAGCAAGGGGATAAACTAAGTGAAGTCACAGCATAAAAATTAATTTTGTCCATCTCTTTTAGAGAATAATGGAATTTTAAGAAAGTAATTAGGTGTACTACCTACTGAACAGTCCTGGGGGACACATAGCAAAAAATCAAAGCATCAGCTGTTTTGACATTTGTGCTGGCACAAAACCCCAATTAATTGGATACAGTGTTACAGCTATGACTAAGTAGCATTCCCTTAAAAGAGAAAAGGGCTACTGCAGCCAAAGTCCCCAGCCGTCCTCCTTGTCAATTCGTCTTTAAACAGTGTTGCTCCACCACCTGCCAAAGTCCTGTAGGGATTTCATTTTCCCCAAGGGATACAAATTTAATAGTGCCCATATGGCTGAACTACCCACTAGCTTTGAAATCATCAACTACTTTTTGAGGAATTATTCTTTGATGATGCAAAGCAAGTAGAGCTTCCTTTCCCCATCCTGCTCCTCCAAATCAGCTTGAATTGTACCAAGGGGGTATCCATAGTTTAGGAACTAAAATACAAGTAAGCAGAGTTCTCTGTCTGTATTAAAGGCTTTTGGACAGACATTTGTGAACTGTGTCTTGGGATCTCTAAAATATATTTTTTGATATTTTGCAGCTTACTACAAAGATGAATAATGAATTTGGTCATTTCAGTGTATTCATACAATAGTGACAGTTATAGAGGAACAGGCAGTTTCCTTGAAGTACCAAGAGCACAGCTGCCTTGCACAGCCTTTCCATGTGATGTGGACTTTTGGGCATCTTTTTAAGTGATAAGGATTTCTAAAACCTTCCTTTCTAGAGCTGACAGGGCTGTTGAGTGCCAATTCAACACAGTGAGATCAGTTAGAAGAGTTTGCTTATTGTTATAGATCAATCAAATGGAAATGGACTTTCTTCTAATATGTTCCTTATTATTATCTCTATAGAATTAAACTATTCCTATCCTATCCTATCCTATCCTATCCTATCCTATCCTATCCTATCCTATCCTATCCTATCCTATTCCTATCTGAAAGTGCTTAAACATTGTTAAAAATCTGACCATTAAACCAACCAGCAACCAGGGTTTATCAAATACCAATTTTATGGCACAAAGAACACAGATTTGATAGTAGAGTTCTGGTTTTGAAACTTTTTTGTGAATCCCCATTCAGTGAATGAACTGTAACGTTTGTTATTTCAAGTTTCTAAATCCATCCTGCAGGATTTACAGTAATTCAGTAAGTAAGAAAATACCATTATTAATCGTTGCTGTAAAAACAGAGCTTTCTGAATACGTTCAGTCCACTTCCTGTCTAAGAGCCAGATTTGCACTTACTACAAAAGCAAGTTAGTCCTGTCATTCTTTGGGTTTGGTCATTTGGGGTTTTTTTGGTTTTGTTGATTTTTTGTTGGGTTTTATTTTCCTGTGTGTTTTTCTTTATGAGACTATAGAACTGATTCTCTTATGAATTATTTTTGCCTCCTAGATTGTTCTAGATCATGCTGTGAGCACTTCTTTCCTCTAGAGCATAACCTGAAGAGGATTGAAAAGCTCTGTTGTCACCAAAACTCTGAAGGAAGAGAACAGAGCTGCCTAGTTTATTTGAAACCCTTTCTACTTGGAAAACAAGTGTGTTGCTGTAAAATGAAAATATTTTCTGAATTAGATGGCTACCAACTGGGTCACCTGGCAGTAATTCCACTGTGTACATGCCAGCAGAGTATGCACCAGAAATCCTATGACCACTTTCTACTGTAGCTCTAAGTCCTTTGAAAATGACCACTGTTACAGCTGCCACCCAATATTGATTCCTCTGTGTACTGTAAACTCAGGTTCATTTGTTTGGTATTTAATTGATATATGGTCTTAGAATTCCTTAAATAATAACTAAAGTGCTTAAACTTCTATTTCTCCTGCTGAATAAAGATCTCTGGAACTTGCTATTTTATTAACAACTTCAGCTTTCACTTGTTTCTGCGCCATAATGAATAACCTGGGTAGAAATAAATATTCTTCATTTAAACTCCCATCGAGTAATTACTGTTTGGAAGCAGTAGGGATCTGCCACATAACTCCAAAATCTGTATTTTTCCTAATTGTGAGCCAAAAATCTCTTAAAGGGAAAATGCACAGTAACAAATTGACTGGCCAGCATTAGTGTCTGCTCAAACTGTGCATACAGCATACTCTGAAATGCTGTTTCCCCATGGGAGCTGTAACAATGTTCCTATTGTGTCCTGCTCAAATATAAAATTTCTCTCCATTCCCAGGCTCTCTGCTGATGGAGCAGGAAAGGTCGTGCAGCTGTGAAAGGGACAGCGGCCAACCTTCACGGTGTGCTTGTGCTTGAGCTGATCAAACTGCTGCTGCCTTCAGAGTACTCATCCCCTGGCTCTGAGACCTATTTGTTCAAGTGGTGTTTTCTGGAGACCTTTGAAGGCCTTTCAGTTGTGCGCATGGAAAAATAGCATTAAGAAAGTAATGTATCAGAACAGCTGGAAGCTAACCAGCTGTTGGAGTACCTCCTTTGGTCCTGCCACTTCTCCACAAGCAAAGAAACAAGCTGCTCTTTGTTAGTCACCAGTGTAGGCTACTACAGAAAGAGATCCTTGCTATCACTTTTTTTTTTTTTAAGAATGAAAAAAAGAAAAATGGAAAGCAAACTTCCATTTATTTTCAAATCCCTCATGTTTCTGGAATTTGAAGAGAAAGACAATACATTTCTTGATCTGAGATCATGTGCCCAGTAGTAGTTTCTTCTATATTCAATTACCTTTCTCCATTTTTACTAAACATCAAGTAATCTGTTCAGCTGGCCTGCAACTGTAGCAAATTTCCACAGTAGAAACTTTGGGAGCCATAGAAACAAGAGAAGAACTTCCTCTTATATCTTTTCATTAGAAACATCTCGAAGAAGCTGTTTCTCTATCCATCGTGCAGAAAAGATTTTTGCTCTAATTTCATGGAAATGGTTCAGTGAGGGATATAGACTTATGGGAACTACTAAATGCAGTCATGACACAAAATTAAGATTAAGGAGATTCAGGGAGAGAAGAATCAGTTTTGTGTGCATATTGTTGGTTTTGAATGCAGGCTTGCTGACAGATGGGCAGGCACAGCACCTGGCAGAGCAAAAACTTTATTCATGTTTACTTGCAATGCCTGGTAACTTAGGCTGAATTATCAACCCACTGGAGACTGGGAACACAACCCTTAGACACTTTCAAATTAAACATTTTGGCAGCAAGGTTTAACTAGCATATTTTTAACTTCCCAATTGATAAATTCAGTTGTCTCTGTGCTAATCTGTACTTTTCAGCAAAACCTTCTTTCCTTTAATTCCAGACCCTTGTGAACTGTTGTTATGGTCTCAGAGTAAAACATAACCAAAATATAACTCTCGGTGCAGGAACTACAGCAAGGCTGGGTAATAATCTGCATGAGGAGGCCAAGTTTTCCTCTAACCCAAGGGCTGGAGTATATGGCTGTAGAAATAATCCCCAACAAGCATACACAGTAAAAGAATTTTGTTTCCCCAGTTTAAAGTAGGAGAGAGTCTCTCCTGTAATGCCACAAGGACACTGCTTGGAAAGGTATGGAAACTCTCAGTACACCCTGCCCTGTTCATTGTTCAACCTTGGCCCTTCCTGTTCTTTGTTTGGTAGAAATTTGGTAGTCCAGTGAGGACTGCTGAACACATGAATTCCTACCTGAATACAGAAATGTATGGAAGGAACAATGGATGCTTCATCAGCTTGTCAGCAGATTTATTGGCTCATGTTAACCTCAAAACCTTTGAAAGAATCGCATGTGTCTTTCATTAAAAATTCAGCATGAAAATACTTTCTCTGACACTGTCCTCTCAGATGTGTTAATTTATTATTTCTGGACACCCTGGGAGCTGCCTCAGCCTCAACGGAGCCAACGGGCCCGCAGGGGACAAGAAACCCCCGCAGGGGACACTGAACCCGAACCCAGGAGACACCAAACCCCCTCAGGAGACACTGAACTCCCTCAGGGGACACCACAGACCATCAGGAGACACTGAAGCCCCTCAGGGGACACTGAACTCCCTCAGGAGACAGTGAACCTCCTCAGGGGACACCAAACCCCCTCAGGGAACACCACAGCCCCTCAGGAGACACCAAACCCCCTCAGGGAACACCACAGCCCCTCAGGAGACACCAAACCCCCTCAGGGAACACCACAGCCCCTCAGGAGACACCAAACCCCCTCAGGGAACACCACAGCCCCTCAGGAGACACCAAACCCCCTCAGGGAACACCACAGCCCCTCAGGAGACACCAAACCCCCTCAGGGAACACCACAGCCCCTCAGGAGACACCAAACCCCCTCAGGGAACACCACAGCCCCTCAGGAGACACCAAACCCCCTCAGGGAACACCACAGCCCCTCAGGAGACACCAAACCCCCTCAGGGAACACCACAGCCCCTCAGGAGACACCAAACCCCCTCAGGGAACACCACAGCCCCTCAGGAGACACCAAACCCCCTCAGGGAACACCACAGCCCCTCAGGAGACACCAAACCCCCTCAGGGAACACCACAGCCCCTCAGGAGACACCAAACCCCCTCAGGGAACACCACAGCCCCTCAGGAGACACCAAACCCCCTCAGGGAACACCACAGCCCCTCAGGAGACACCAAACCCCCTCAGGGAACACCACAGCCCCTCAGGAGACACCAAACCCCCTCAGGGAACACCACAGCCCCTCAGGAGACACCAAACCCCCTCAGGGAACACCACAGCCCCTCAGGAGACACCAAACCCCCTCAGGGAACAC